>KK119093.1:1247629-1309126 GCA_000611955.2 Stegodyphus mimosarum | reverse complement strand
GTGTGTGTGTGTGTGTGTGTGTCTGTGTGTTTAAAATAAAAAATAAATACGCTTAAAATTCTTCCCGTATGCAATTTTTAGTTAACCACATGTGTTGCGTTAAAAAACTAAGTTAAGAGTATTAATATTTTAAACTACCTGTCTTACTTAAGTGCTCCCTTCGGTGCCAGACAAAAAGAAACCTCTCATTAAAATATCTGAATCTCTAGAGACTGGTGATGATAAAACTAGGACTTTAAGTAAGAGTAAATTACATAAATCATATCTATTGCGCAAAATTTGAGCTTTG
The DNA here is from genome assembly GCA_000611955.2 of Stegodyphus mimosarum. Lineage (NCBI taxonomy): Eukaryota > Metazoa > Arthropoda > Arachnida > Araneae > Eresidae > Stegodyphus > Stegodyphus mimosarum. Next base: position 1,308,837 of record KK119093.1, on the reverse strand, counting down.
AAGTGATAAAATTTATTTTACTTCAAAGCTCAAATTTTTAAGTTAATACTGAAAAGTATTAACTTAAAAATTTAACTGAAACACTCCCTGGTGTTTCAGTGAAAAAATATCAAAAAGATTATTTATCCAAACAAAATGCAAAATATGAAAATGCATTTCAACATCCAATTAATCATAATACTATGTCTCACTAAGAGAAAACTAAATCCACTGACTTTCTTGAAAACACATAAATTTCAATACTACTCTAGAGATAGCCTCAAGCTCTTTTATTTAAATATAATCACAGAATACCTTAAAACACCAGGCAAAAATATATCCACACAAGTCAGGATCAAAGCACCAGTTCATTTAAAATAATAATCCGATCGCATAGTTTAAAAAAATATTAATTTAGTTTCCAAATACACCTTCTTAAATACGGTAAAGCGCCTTCTTACTACCCAGGTTCAAAATGTAAAGAATAACCATGTTTTCCGTAAGGATCACGTGGGTGACTTCCATAGACCCCCAGATAGAAACACAAATGAAACGTACAATATTAATCATTGAAAACATTTATTAAATTTTCTAGAATATTATAACTTTAGATTGCTGGCCAGACAACACCTACAAAACAGTATCTAAAAATTATTTACTCACAATTTTACATTTGACATTCTAAATCATGACCAATATTCTGCCTAAATTATTAGTAGTGTATTCCACAAGAATAATATAATTGTCACTGAACAAATAAATCAATTAGTTTCTGAAATCTCTCACTTAAATTTCTTTCCAAATCCTACCAAATTCATAATAAAAATCCTTAAAATTATTACATTCTTTCAAACAGTTAGTCATGAATTAAAACTCACATGTAAAGTTAAATTTGAGGAACATACAAATTTCCATCACCAGTAATACAGCAATAATTCATCTTCTGACATTTAGTAAGCAATTAAATTACTTAATACAATATTCGATACACATTAAATCAAAGACATTTTAAGAAACATTAACACTTTTCTTCAACTATTAATTTAAACTAAGTTATATCAATTAAACATTTTCAAAAATTCCCCGTCTCAATTATTAATTAAGAAACCAGCAACATTTTAGATTTTCATCTAACAGTCAAATAGCTGCTCATGCTTTAGAAATTAACATTCCATAATCCTAATAATTAATCATTAAAGAAAAAACAAATGAAAATAAATCACTCACAGATTTCAGAACACAAGGGTTCATAAATGAGATTAAAGGTTCTCGTCCGATCAGCACTGTGGTTTCCAGATCTAGTTAAATAGGGTTTAAGATAACTGATATGCTTTGGCTGATCATTCATTCCTCAAGATTAACAGGATAAAACGGTAAAAGAAATGATCGTTCCTTCCTATCTTTGTAGGCATCCTAGCTAGTGAGATCCAAAGCTAATTCTCTTATTGGTAATTGCACAAGTCGCCGGCCCAAATGCACCGCCTTCAAGAACAACCGAAGAAATGACCGTGCTTAAGATGTTCGAAAAATGAGAAATGGTTGTTCTTAAGAACTTCATAAACTCGTCGTACAGAACGTTTCTTTCTTTCTCGAAGATCCACGCCATTTCAAACGAGCAAGAAATTTCCTCAACAGTAAGCCAAGAGAAAAACCCCGAAGTTTCACGCAGATGTCCCAGCGGCTGGAAATCACAATTTCGATAAACAGAACGGAGCTCATCTCTTCCAATAGAGGAACACTGACACTTTCCTATAATTTATACGCTAGTTTTCAACACTAACACTCTTAAATTATTCTTATGCAACGATTAATGCGTGCGCGGGACGGCTGTGCAGAAATGCGGCAATTCTTTGGTCGCCGGAAAACTGGACTCGCAGACCACAGTCGGCCCCTAGGCCGCCGGCTTACGATCGAAAGCTTTATACTCACTCCTCTTTCTATTCGTAATTTTATAGGAGGTAAAATAATTTGGAAATAATTCTCCTGCCTCTTGTGAAACAACTTTTAAAACCCGGTAACGCAAAAATACGGACCTCTTATAAATTCACTAGTGGCTCAAAATAGCTATAAAATTATCCCTACCCAATCCAACACAAAACTTGAACTCTCTCTCTAACTGACGAGAAAAAGAGCAGTAATTAACCTCAAAATTTTAAGAAAACCTAACTCCCCCCTTTTACCCCATTCTCACGCAAATCTGCAAGGAACGTTTTCAACCGTGATTCTGTCGCCACCAGTTAGTAATAAACAAAGTAGAAAGTGTTCATTTCAGAAGAAAGTTGAAGTCTTTCGCCCCAAAACGAGCAAAACACGTGTTCAGTTGAGAAGTAAAGGGGGAAGGGAACGCAACATTCCGCCGATCCTTGAAACCCAACGTGGGTAACCTAGTAGGAACGAAAGATCACGCTCATGTTCGTTGAACAAAACTTTCCACTGTCTTAATAAAAGCTTTACCGCATTCAAACGAAAAAAACTGAGTTTAAACAATAATACATTAAAAATTAACTCTGAAATATTAATATTTCGGATATATTATGTAAATTAATGCCTTCACTATGAACTGTAAAATGATACATAACACATGGGAAAAAAAAAAGCACAGTGGCAAACCTCAAGACATCGGGGGGGGGGAGCAGGCGAAAAACACGCCAAAAACAAAAATGGAAAATATTTACACCTTTCGTTGTGTAGTCATCAGAGGGTTGATGCAACAAAAGAAGTAAATAAATAAAATAGCCTGTTTCTAAACAGGTAAGTAAGTCTCTCCTAACAGGTAAGTAAGTCTGTTTTAGTCCCTCTACAGGAGGGAAAAATTTTTCACAGGCATCACAATTTTTTCGCAATGCATTACAATTTAAAAAATTTATTATTTAAATACAACAACATATTCCACATGTTGAACTAAACACTAAAACCTCTTCCTATCGTTGAAATGAAGTGAATTAGTACTTCTCTTGAATTGAAATTCACATCATTTTAAAATTTGCTTTCCAAAGAACTGTTCTTCTCTTGCACTCAAGCTGGTAGTTTTTGGATTTATAAACCAGGTATTTTGATGGGTTTTTTCCAAATTATTCATTTTTATTTCTGAAGCATAAATTTTATAATTATTTTAATTGTGATTTATCAGTTTAATTCATAACTTATTTAAAAAACATTTCATTTTCGGCTTTGCTACTGTATAGGAGTATATAAATATATTTTATTTTTTCAAAACTTTCGTTGCTTTTGTGTTAAAAGATTTTAAGAACTTACTCCTCTATTTGTTATTTCTGTATTATACTATACATTTGATTTTACATTTTTTAGATAAAATTTAAATTTTACTTTTATTTGTGCATATGCTGCATTACTTCTGTTTCTCATGCTTTTCGAGTCGGTCCACTAAAATTAAAAATGTTTAATTAGATTCTAAAACGTTTTTGCATGTTTATGGATCATGCTCATTTACACCCGGCCTCTATGTTTTCAAAATTTGCATTAGTTTTGTTTTTTCCAATTTTGAATTAAAATATGCTTAAATTAATTATTAAAATATGCATATGCTTTTGTTTTTTCAAGCGTTGCCTTTTTTTTGCAAGTTTTATATTTGGAATCGATCTGCTCTTTTTTTAAATCAGTCTATCATTTTGAAATTGTTTTTAATTTATTTATTTTTTATGCTATAATTTTTGCACTGCTCATTTCGGCTCGTAGAACAAAGGACCAGCTGAATGCATACAGGACCAATAATAGCTTAATATTTTTTTTTAATCAAAAGAAGCATTTCAGAGTTACGGATCTTTCCACAAAAATATTCTAACAGCTCTTCACGGTTCCACAGAGTACAATCAAAAGCTACACTTCAAACTACTTAGACCGTATGACACAACGCAATGCAAAGCGTATCTAAGGAGCGAAGCTAAGATGGATATCTTAATATTCCCAATTCAGCTCTGTGTTAATTATTGAGAGAAGATGCTGCATCTAGTCTTATATAGTTTTCATACTGCCGCCGAGAAGACTCTAGTAAATTCCATTTCTCGAAATTACTGAAAGGCATACATCTAAAAGTTACACCTAAGGACCGGTTACGGTTACGGTGATCAATTACGTTTAATCACATACAATAGTCATTACCTTTTGGGCGACAAAATTTAGTCCCCCAAACCATCGTCAACTTTGGGATATCTCGCCAATTTAACGAGATAGTGATTTATTCAATATTAAATAGACTTGCCCCTCTATTCTTATTTTTCTGGCAAACCATCGCTTCTTTAGATTTTCATATTACATTATGCTGAGAAAAAAAAAAACTAGGTTTTTTACAAATAATTTCAGTACAAATGTTTATATATGTACAAAATTCTTAACAATATTTTGCCATTGAAAGAATCTAAAAAATATATTTATACTTCTTACTGTAGCTCTTAAAATGTTCAGTAATGCATTATTTTCTATATCAGATTAATATTTTCAACAGCTTCTATTTATTGTAATATGCTTGTTCTAAAATTTTAATTGTCATGCATAATTAAGTGTTTACTGTAAAAAGGGACCTAACAGAAAAAAAATATTTTTGCAAACAAGCAGTTATTAAGAAAAGGAAATAAATGTTTGATTCTTTATTCAAACAAAACATATGCAGATATATTTTTATTTGGGTTATTTATCGTATGCATAGTCGAGGCCTACCAATGGCCGCCGCGGAACACTGGGAGTTGAACTTCAGTTCGATCCCAGGCGAACGGACTGGCAGTCCAGTTGGTTTTCATGATTTTCCCCATGTGGAGCGTGATTGCGAGTCTGTTACCCTTAGAAAGTCCCCCTGAAGATTTTGAGTGTTTTGGCATGATCAAATAAGCTAAACTAACGTAACCGTGCATGGAACAAAAATGACCTCTTTTGACTGTTTGTATTAATCAGAATATCCTGCATAAAAAAGAGGGCTTTGCATAGTGTAATTGGACTAAAAAAGTTAACCTTGGCTTTAATAAATAGTAAGTTTAGTTTTTCTTTAGGTGTAATAAAAACGGATGAGCTAATTTTTTCCGTTAAACTAAATTAAGATCACTGCAAATCATTTTTCCATGTCATCACAGTCATGGACTTTAAAATGTAGCATTCATCGATGTAAAATCAGCAAGTGTTTTAGTATCCTTGAACAAATAAACCTCTTATTATTATAATCCTCTTACAATTTTTGCAAATCATATGAGTGCGATGTGCTTAGGAAAAAGAGAAAACTTTCGAAGCACGTATTAACTAAACATGTTCTATCTCTGAAAAAAAAAATAATACTTTCCTGGAAGATTTGCGTGGCTCATGTATATGTTACATTTTAGGTTATCTTCGAAATTGTGAAACAATTAGTTGTTTTTAAAATCAAGGAACAGAATTCAAAACGAAATAGTATCGTTTCTGTGCTCGGTGTACTTGTAAATATTAGGAGGAACAAGTCTAGAATTAAAGATAGCAGGTGAGATGCGACGTATAAGTTGAAGATGTCGACACAGTCATATCTACCTATCAATAGTTAAGAAATAGAGGCAAGACATTAGTAGCAATGTATCACTTGAAATGCATACGGAAGCTTTCGTGCTGGTGTTTGGGTGTTGTATAAACTCTTAGTTGGAGACCGTCAGTAATTATTAGCAATTATCTGCTCCTAGGAAACTGAATGTAGCCTTACTAAAGACATATTAATGAAAAATAAATCTCTTATATAAGTTACGCACACAAAACAGTAGCTGAACTCAAATGTGAAGCCAAATTTGACAAGAAAGCAAATGCATTCAAAGAAGGTTTTATTCTAAATTGATTGGCACATAGAAAATACGGTTATTTTTAACTTTAGAAAATAGTCAAACAGTTAAAGGGCATCTAATATCATTAGAGATAATAACTGCCCTCAATTTTTCAACAGACCTGGGCGATTCGTTAGCAGAATAGTACTAAATCGCATATCGCAAGAATTCTTCACATATTCAAAACACATACTGAAAAATGCTTAATTATGAACATTCTTTCTCATCCGCTAGGAGCTCAGGCATTGCCACTTATAATTTAGGTATTTCCAAAGCTGTTATTTCTAAATAATATTCTTTCTAATATAAACAAGAAATCCAAATATAGGAAATGAACATTTTGCACTAAAACTGTGAATGAGTCTTCAAAAAGAAATTGGAGAATTGTTTCCAAAGCGGACAGAAGTCATAAGGAATAATGGATGCTCCATAGTAATTAAATTTATGAAAACAGTTTATTTTTGTTTCAAGTTGTTTCTTTCGTTTCTGTATTATGCATCCATAAACTTGATGGATTGGATCGGAGCAATACACTAATTAGAAGAGGTGGGTTTTGTTGTGGACTTCTTAAAAGAATTAAAATGCATTTATACTGCACTTGGAGTAAGCCATAGAAAGGCATCTTTTAGTAGACCATGAATGGAACTGAGAGTCAAATAACAGTGCTTTGCTGCTTTTAATTATCCGGCCAATAGAGTGTCATATTCTTCTGTTCTGTGTGATGTAATTAAGCCTATGGCAAGAGGTTCAGTGAATACGGATTAACTCTGCAACGGCCTTTCTGTAATGCACTAAGATCGGACTGTGATGTACTAAGATCGGACTGTTTTGATGCTATGAGTGGACTGTTATGTTGCTATAAATGATAAAATGATCCTAAATTGTTATATATTATCATATAGTTAGGATTATTGCATGTCCATTATTGCGAATTTAACAAAATAGACCCAGTCTATATCAAATATTCTTGTTATGAAATCTAGTAACGCCTGCAGCTCAGTAACGTAATTCTTTGGATGCAAAACTGTTAAAACTTAGACACCTCACTACCATTGCTACAGGAAAAATATTGTTCAAATTAAAAAACAGGAAAAACATAGTACATTATTTCATTCACATAGTTAAAGCAACAAATAATTTCAACTTAATGTTCACGATTTAATTTACATTCATGAATAAAGGAAATTTATTTCAAACTAATTATATTTATTTCAGATTATTAAAATTAATTATGTAAAGGAAATTTAATTTTGTTTTACAGCAAATTTATTTCGAAGGCATGCACATTTAAAAACTGTTGGCTGTAAATCATGTAAAGCTGTGCTACGGTTTCACTTAATTTGTTGTAATGAATTTTATGTTTCTAAATACAGTACGTTTTGGGAATTTTATATGAACTTCTGTAAAAGAAATTAAGTTAATGTGAAATTTCTATAGAAAAGGTACGCTCATGAAGCAGATAAAATAGATTAGATGAATACAACTACATTTAAAATTACATGTTTATTAGGAGTTTTTGGCGTCTTTTAGGTATGTTCTGTAAATTAAAATTTAAGAGTTAATTCAGTTAGGAATTACCGTAAGGAAGCTGGTCTCATTAAAGTGTCCTGAATTTAAGGAGAACTTTTATTTTCCTCTAGTTCAGAAAGCTCGTTTAAAATGCTAACAACTGCTGGTAATTACTGTAATTGTAAACAATCATTACATATTTAACAGCGCTCAAGTCAGAGGAACTCAGCTATTCATTTGCTACAGTTTCTGTAACCGAAAATTCTGGTTTAATGTTTAAGCTACTATTTTATTTTTATTCTTCAGTGTTAAATCATACAATGAAAACTTGACCACAGCAGCTAGAAACAAGTTAGTTTTATATGTAATCATAAATTATAGGCCGTGTAGGCTGTAAGTAAATTAGAAATCTACCAAAGGAAAGCAATAAGTCAACAACAAACTAATTCTCTTCTAAAAAAGCAACAGCTTATTGTATTGAGTTTTAAAAAAGTATGAATTTACATCTGTCTTGTAACTGCTCATTGATTCTCAAAATTTGATAAATCGCTGATCAGAAATCTAATTTAAATCTGAAAGAAAGTCACCTTCATCTGAATCTCAAGAGAAGCGAGAAGTTTTGTGACACTTTCTTCAACGCAAATATCAAAGCTTAAAAATTCCACAAATATTAATTTCCAATTGTATTTTACATTTAGTGAACTTCTAAATCAAATTCTCTACTTGCCGCATGGTGACTTTTCCTCGTGAAAAAAGATTTTTACAGAAATTTAATGTGGAGCGCATCACATTTTCGATTCGTATGAGAATTTCTTAAAAGAATGAAGTGAATTATTCCGAAACCTTTAAACATTCGCCCATAAGCATTCACTGATATTTAAGAAGTTGAATTTTGAGTTTAGATAACGGATAGATGCCTGCTATAATGATATTTGCAGAATAGTCGTAGAATGAACATAGACGTAGGTGAAATTAATTGCAGAATCTAACATTAAATATTTGTAATTACGTAGGCTATTTTTTTTTTCAACCTCCGATGGGCTATAAAGAAAAGACAGGTGAATATATGAAAAAGATTTTATTACCAAAAGTAAAGTACAATACAGGTTATTTCTCCACATAATTGCCTTGACGACTAAGGCATTTATCATATCTGTGAACAAGCTTTGCAATACCCTCTTCGTAAAATGTTCCCGCCAGTGATTGGAAGTTCATTTTGGAAGCGCTGCCGCCCAAGCCACTGCTTCAGTTCAGGGAAAAGATGAAAGTCACTCGGCGCTAGGTCGGGACTATATGGGGGTGTTCGAAAATGTCCCACTGAAATTGCTGAAGGAGCCGTTGGGTTACACGAGCGCTGTGAGGACGGGCATTGTTGTGGATCAAAATAATTTCAGAAGTCAACATGCCTCTTCGTTTGTTTTGAATAGCTCTCCGTAAGCGTTGCAAAGTTTCACAATATGAATCTGCATTAATTGTTGCTCCAAGCTGCATAAACTCCACAAGCAACACTCCCTTTTGGTCCCAAAAAACAAGTTGCCATAACCTTACGGTTGTTGAAGGTTCGTTTGAATTTTGTGGGACTCTTTGGAGAATTTGTGTGCATCCATTGTTGTGATTGTCGTTTCGTTTCAGGCGTGTCATATCGAACCCATGTCTCATCACCTGTCACAATGGATTTCAAAAAATTTTCTCCATCAGTATTGTAACGGTCAAGAAACTCCAACGCTGCAGCCATTTGGCGAGCTTTGTGGTCGTCAGTCAACATCTGGGGGACCCAGCGAGCGCAAACTTTTCTGCAGCGCAACTTTTCAGTCACGATAGAGTACAGGGAAGATCTCGAAACTTCCGGAAATTTCATCGATAATTCACTTATGGTGAACCTTCGATTTTCCTTAACCGCTTGGCCAACTCGTTGAACAATGTCGTCTGTAGCAACAGACTTGCATCGTTGACTCCCTTCATCATGCACATCAGTTCGGCCATCTTTAAACTTTCGACACCATTCACGAACAACGCAATCACTCATAAAGCTGTCTCCATACACTCGACTCATTCTTCGATGAATTTCCGCTGCACTGTTCCCTTCTGCCTGCAAGAAACGAATAACAGCTCGTAATTCACACTTGGCGGGAGAATCAATAGCGACAGCCATGTTTACGTGACTGCAACTCAACAGAAAATGGCGTGTTGAACTCGCCATTGACAGAGCGTGTGGAGGGGGAGATGCGCAGTCGCCTACTACGCACACCAACCACCTGCCGTATGCCTGGCCATTATACTGTACGATCGGAGGTTGAAAAAAAAACAACCCTCGTACATTGTGCATGAAAAAAAAATATGAGACAATAAAATCGGCGTAATATTTCGGTTCTGAGAAAATACAAATCGAGCAGGATAATTATTTCTTATTTTAGGAAAAATTTACCTAGTTCCTTTCGTTTTATATTTAATTTTAAAGCGAAGTAATAATTCCAAATATTTCTTATCAACACCTTTCTATTAATACAGTGTATACATATACAGTTTCACTATAATAAGCATGTCAAACTCAATGTTTCTAGTGGGCCAATAAGTTGTTACTGCACAATAGTTACACAATTGCGGACCGCAAAGAGAGATAGCTATTTTCACAATGCTTTTGTATTTAAGAAATAAGTAAATACATAAAAACGGGACGTAATATATTTTAGTTCTTTAAAAATAGAAGGAACCTAACTAAATACTGTTAGTGGATGGTGGATACCTGTTGTTTCTTTTTCAATATCTGACATCATTTTCCTGCCTTCACGTTTCGTAGGCCTAGAGACATGCTGCTTGTACTCCTAGCAGTTTCCAGATTTTGAGTACACGAATCAGATTACTGTTTGTTAAGCTGGAACTTCCTGGGGACTTGTTCCTTTTCAAGACAAGGAAAGGTTGTTCACACTGTTACGGACCATCGAACATTGACTTCACGTACTATGCAAATTTCCAATTTTCTGACAAATATTTGTAAATTCGTCGATGCCCACTTCACTGAATTTTTGTTTTAGAATTGCGGTTCATTGAATTTTACTGAATTCCATCTATTAATAAGCTTGGACTTTCTTAACGTCCTTTGAACAAATAGTATTTTGTATATAGAGCTATCAAAAGTCCTTTTAAACTCCTGATTTGTATATACGTCTAGATATTTGTCGGAATTCCAATATTTATTAACATACTTTTTTCCAATGGCGTGCCCTCAACCGACTTCGGCTTGGCACTACTAAGGCCAGAATGGATGGTCATTTTATTATGGAGGCACGTAATAGGTGGACCACGTTTGCCTCCTATGATGGGATGGACAATTAAAGCCATGTCTTCTCATGGAATCGAACCCAGGCATTTTGGTATCGTAGCCTGCTCACCTAACCTTTATACCGTCTGGGAAGCTATTAACATATTTTACTTTTATATATTTCGTTACGTTGGGGTTTAACCGAGGGCAGGAAAAAAATTTCAAAAGCCACAGACGGCTCTGCAGTTTGGCATACCTCCTCTGTAATATTTTTGAAAAACGATTCTGAGAAATCGAGATTTGAATTAAAAACATATCTATGCTACCTAGATAAAATTAAAACCAAAAATAAAATGTGATTATTTAATTATGAAAATTTCAAGGCATATGCAGCTGAATGATCTATATAAATGATATAAAACCTAAATCTCTTTAAACGATAAGGTATCAAGAGAAAAGAAAGCTTTAGAATAGTCGACGTTAGGGCTTTTTATCGAAACTCGGTTTTTGAGCTGTTTTCATCTCAAAACACGAACATCGTTGAAGCGATGTCTGACCGACAACACCCAAGTCAATATCAGCAATCATACGTTTTTATGAGGGTTTCGATTTAGGCCTATGAATGAATTCTTGAACCTTTTACCGTATCTCAGCTGAAACAGACCTACATGTGTCAACTGCGCAAAAGATTTGAAGACAATAGTTTGAGGAACAGGACAGGATTCATGCCAGGACCTTTAGTACATCTAAAACGGACATCAACGCATTCGGATCGACGCATCCGAAAGTATGCAATGGCAGCTGCATATATTACGACTGTCTGTAATATGCAGAATATGCACAGAATTTAAATGCTCCAGTATTAGCAAGAAAAATATCTAGACAATTTCTCTAAAGTGGCTTTCAATCATGACGCCCTTCATGAAGGCTACCATTGCTCGCAACTAATGGAGTGATGTCCGACAGTCTCTTAGACAATGAATGGCATAGTGCCGCCTTGCTTCTGTTTCACAGGTCTAGCTCTGCTCCAAATGTTGAACGCTATACAACTCAACATAGCGGTTTAATGGTTTGGGAAGGACATTGCCATGGATAACCGATCTTCGCTGGTAAGTATCAGAGTCATAATAATGGCAGGACGATATGCAGGTTAAGTATTGCAGGCGGTTGCTCTACTCTGTTTTCAGCGGTGAAAATGCTTAATTTTAGTACGATAACACCTTACCGCATAAGGGAACCATGAGAAGACAAGTCCTGCAAGATGTTGTCTTAGTAAACTCTTTTCCTACATTTCGCACTGTTTGGACGTTTATTAAATGTGATTAGTCCTCGTTTGCTTGATCCGCACTTGCCTTTATAAGAGGATGTACTGCAGCAAATGGTTAAAAGCAAACAGCCATCTCTCAGGACATAATCACCAAGCTGATTTCATCTATCTCGAAGAGTTCCTTCTTGTATCGCTTGCAAAATTTGATATGAGATCTTGCAAAACAATCCGCATGTTCTATCGCAATGATGTAATCTACCTCTTTTTTAATTAAAATCACTTATTTATATATATACTTTTCCTTTTTGTTTTGTGTTTTGCTAATTTCTATCACATGTTATTCATTCTTTTATGCTTTGGAATTTTCTCTGTCAGATAGTGTGTTTAGCTTTCTACTAACTATCGTTTTAGCGCCTTTGCCTTTTACTAAGCTTCGGTTTCCTCTTCGAAGGTGACTGTCGGAGTAATATTTTATTCCTTTATTTTGTTTGTTCTTAAGCGGTGTCGAAAGTCAAAATTTAGCTTTCATACTAATGAAGGAAAAATAAGTGATATATGCGAATGTCAAATCTGCTTGAAAAATAGTAGTTATAAATAGATATATTCTTGTTTCCAGCAGTTTGGTCCTTACTATTTGCACACTGCGAACAGTTTTACAACCTTTCGAATTTCAATATATAAAACTAAAACATGATATATTAAGTGCACAAAATCAGATAAAATGCTGAATTTCAGCTTCTTTCATTACCGTGATAATATGTGAAAGATAATAGGCTCGAGCGCCTGAGAGTAATAACGTTTAGTGGATTTCTTGATTTGCATTTACGAATAATAAATATAATTTGCTACAATTTTATTATTCCGATTAATATTTTCAAGTAATAATAGTAAATATCTTATTACTTGAAATTCGTTATATCTTATTAAGTACCATTTTATGAAATCCTTTTTTATTTATTGCTTATATATTATTACTTCTCAGATACGAAAGTTAAAGTCATATAACCAAGCGTTTACATGATCATAAGATCCTAACAGAAGTGTTTTGAAAACATTTAATAAACTAAGTATTTCGATAAATTTGAATGACGAAAGTTAATAAACAAATACCATGCATTTAAATAAAGACTAAATGAACGACTAAATCACAAACGAAATTTCATCTTCCAAAAGCGTAACAGGTATTATTATTCGTAATTGCTTTCCGTTTGTTTGCTTATCGATAATATTAATGCTTCCGTGCTAATTTCAGTTACCATTTACACATTAAGTGTGGTCTAGTGAGAAGGACTATATAAGCGAAGAGCAAATAGCGCTTATAAATAGAGAACTTAAACAGCAATCAACCTAGCGCCGCTCAACCGGTATAGTGGGTTGACCCGGTTTCGAATCCTGGAGAAGGCATTAATGTTTATAAATGTATAGTGTCCATGTGGCATGGGGACACTCTAAATATTAGGCGAGCCGAAACTCCTCTCGAGCGATAGGGGAAGAGAGAGGGGGTAACCCTCGGACCTGTCTGCCTGTGGTGTTCTCCATCAAAATTGGGTTCAGAACTAAGCTAAATCGAACTGTATGGTGCTCAAGACTGTTGCTAACGACAGGCGTATTTTTGCGCTTCTTGTAGGGAGGAGTCTCGTGGATTTGGGCTGACTATAGGTCAAACAAATAAGCGTTGGTAACAACAACAACAACAAATCAACTTTCAGAGAGGCAAAATCGATCCGTTTAATCCAGTTTCATTGCTCACTAAACAAGGGAATAAGACGCAATACAAGTTTCGGAAAAGCATTCTATAAAAGGAGAAGTAGCAGGTATTCCAAACAGATGAAAGACCTGGCAATTTTCATTAGAGTCATTGCCTTCAGCCTCACAGTGAATTCTGAGATAAAATTTCTTTCTGCTTTCTGAAAGACTTTGTTATATGACGATAAGATCTTGAACTGACAGAGGTGGTTTTAGTGAAGATACTAATCGTATATTTAGTCTAATCCGTGTAGCATAAGTTTTAAGAAATTTATAGATTAATTCTTGTTTATAAAGCTTATCTGGGAAATATATCGAATTTTGCAAAACTCCAGTTATTCTTGTTTGTAAAACTCCAGTTCTTACTCCAGTTGTGATAAGTTCAGTAAAATGGACTATGGAAATTTGTGTCGAAGATTAAGTAACTGTTCCAACATTCAATATTTTATAATTTTCATTTTAACCTTAACTGCTTAAGAATGATATGTATAGAGACAATAAGGCATTTTATTTTCGGAACAGGAGATATAAAAACGTGCCACCATTAAATAAATCGATCAATCACATAGAAATAAGTGACATTATTTTCATGAATGAAGTAAGTAAGCATCTTGGACGAAGTATTCTGGTTTATCAAGCATGTTATATTAAAACTTGCTTTTAACAGAAAATCTTGAATCCATTTTTGATGGTGCATTTTTTATTGCTGTAAATTGTAGAATTTTAGTGCGACAAGTAGCAATTACAGCACATTCTTCCTGTTAAAAATTACCACTGAAGATAAAAAAAAAAGGAAATTTAGATTTAACTGCAGGAATGTTTACTCTCGGGTTTAGAATTCACTAAGAATTTAGACGGCTGAGATGATTTGATGAGATTATAATTTAAAAATTATCTAAGGTTCGGATTTTCCTCGTTACTTCGTCGGTGAGATAATTTTTGTTCTTGGCAGAATTACACAGATAACCGTTCAGATGAGGATTGTTCTCTTAAGTTGACCGTTAAATATTACCTTCTAAGCATTGTTTAATTTCTAGAATAATCTATGTAAATCAAACAAATTTGAAGAAGCAAAAATTTTAGAATAATATCCTCAACATAAAGGACTAATGAAAGTTTGAAATACATCTTAGAGGCCGAGAAAATTTTCAGAATATTTTATAGTGCATGAAATTAACGTAATCCTTTATTTTCTTTTCTAATATAAAAATTGCCAAGATAGTGTTCATCAGTTCATGAAGTTTTAAACAAATTCTCAGTATAACAGAGCGAAAGCTGAATAATGACAGCCGTGAGACTAGCAAGAATCGATATCTTTATAAAAGAACGACTCCTGCCCGTTCTTCCATCCATCCAGCGGTCAATAAAATCAAGTTATTTGCGTGATGCTCTACGAGTACTTTGCCATATTTGAAGGGTTTCGCTGAAGCATAATTAATTAAACTAATTAATTACTGTTATCTGAAGAAAAACTCTGTCAAATGGATCGTTATCCAATTTGGGTAACTGTGCCATTCAATCTTCTACTTCATGACAAGGTGTCTTCATTACTGTTAGTTTTATTGATTATTTTTCAACGAGCACGCAAATCCAAATATGAATTCCACGTCAAAAAATTCATAAATTTGCCCTAACACATGATAGATATAATATGTATTAAAAGTTTCCTTTTTTTTCTGAAAAAATCCGCTGAAAAATATTTCCTAATTTGGAAGCAGTTAACAATCAACATCATTTATGTGCCAGAATTTTAAATCATCTGGTAATTACGAAATTCTTATTTCAACAAATGTTAATCAGCTGAGATTTCTGTATTCAGTTCTCTTTTTTTGCTAAATTCAAGCAAAGAGAAAGATCTACCCAGTAGAACAATATTACAATATACGCTCTCATCAGTTTCGTACGCATGCAAGCATATGATTTTATATAGATAAAACTACAAACTAGCATTGCAATATTCTTTTTTATGTTTCTACTTTTTAAAAACCCCAAAGGTCTATTAATCTTGAAATGCGTTTTTGCGCGGTCCACTGTAAATGTGTTACTTCACTTCTCATTGAGACTGTTGCCATGAAAAACGAGAGTTATTATTATTTCATATTAATTTGTCTGCTATTAAATAACAAAATAAACTATTTAAAAACAATATAAGTAGTTCTTTAAAATATGTTTTTTTTTAATCTGATTGATATAAATAAAACTGCATTCGGTTCATGATATAACTAAGCTTATTTAGATATCATAGAAAAAGATCTTTTTTTATGGCGGGTACTAGCCATTTTTAGGCTTTTTCTACTTCTAAGACCAGAAGTGGTGATCTTTTTATTACGGAGGTACCTAACAGGCGGCCACCGTTACCTTCTATGAGGGGACAGATAATTTATTCATGGCCTTTTCGGGGATTCGAACCCAGGCTGTTCGGTATCGCTGTTGGGTCAACTAACCGCTATAACGTTTGCGCCCCTAACAGAAAGATACAATTCAAGATAAAATGTTTGGGGCAATAAAACCGCTGATAGCAGTTATAGTTACTAAGTTTATTTGCAACAAACTATGCAGTTCATTTAACTGCAGTCTAATTATATAGATAAACGACTAGACACCCTATAAATTAAATACTGAAACTAAATGCATTCTAATTTATGCATGCGTAGCCCACTGAAACCTCTAGTCAGTATTGGTTAATATCACGGACCTGGAGGTGGGCTATACATGCTTTATATATAACTTTAAAACAGAAAAGGATGCTATTAGCATGGAAAATACTGAGTGTGCGATTATGTCCACTTCATGATTCAGTACTAAAAGTACACACAAATTCAATGTATGGACACAAAACTAATTGTGCGATTTCACAATAATATTAGAGGCAGCTTATAGCTAGATATGCAAAAAGGTATTATTATTTAGGATATATACGAATTACACCGTATCATGTTTTACAAATACAAAGTACCACTGAACATCCTGACAAAAATTTTAGGATATTGAATACTCATTTGTTGAGATTGTTCTAAATATTTGCCGTTTTTATTTATTTTTAAATACATAAATATATGTAGTTTTTATTTACTTTTATTTTATTTAATGCATTTTATGTAATAATTTCTTTGAGCATTTTTTTTGTAATTGAATTTGGAGCCATTTAATCTGTTTCGTTTATTACGCATATTTTGCTGTAGAAATATTGTGATTTTGAATTGATCGAAGTTTGAATTACAAAGTTAGTTTAGTTAGATTCCGGAAATACAATTCTACTGTGTTTCGGATCTCTCTTGGCAAGTGCCTACCAAGAAAAAAAATTCAAACATACTTATCATCACGCCTGCTGTCATACAGTAGTAATGTATACAATAATAACGTATTTTGATACCAAAGCTACAATACAAATTTAATTATAAATTTTACCAATTACCAAGAATAAGTAAATTTAATAATATTTGGAAACAATGGAGCGCTGCACTGAATCCTCAATCGATGCCTCTCTATTTCTCTCTGTCTGACGTCTTTTAATCTCGCGAAGCCGCGAGATGTTCCGATCAGTCTCGAATATTCTGAAACGTCTTGGTGACCGCTACAGAAATGTATATAAATACTGCATCTCGTTCGTTTCCAACCAGTCTCACGTGAGTCTATCATTCTATCGCTGTCGAATCTACCGTGAATGTATATGTCAAGCATTTGTTGTTCTACTGTTCAAAGCTTACGAAATGAAGTAAAAAACTCATTTCCCAGTTAAACATTTTAAACATTAAGTTCCTTCCCCCTCTATATATGTTTGTTCAAAGTAAAATGGCATTGTCTTCTTCCTATATGTCTATTTCTTACATTTCATCTGTGAATTTCTAACACACATTTTTGTTTCGCTGTGTTATCGTATTTCTTTTTACTTACCTCTGTAAATGTTGTGCAATACTATGTAGTACACAAGGAGTTTAAATATTCTTAAAAAATATAACTTTAAAAGGAACACTAATTTTTCATTTTACTCTCAGGTCTATATGCTGAAAGTCACGGTTTTGTGCAGAACATGATGTATGACTCACATTACGGGGACTTTTTCTTAATGGGACCTAATGACACAGCTTCCATTCCCCACTGGTGGAACTGGGCTGAGCCGATATGGATTACCGCAGAAAAACATGGACTGAGAAGTGCACTTTATTGGTGGGATGGTTGTCAGGTAAATTGTTTTAATATAACCTTGGCCGTATGATAAAATCAAGTGTTTTGAAAATGATTTCGTTCGAACAGGAAGGGAAATTATATTTACTGAAACTGTTTATTATAGAAACTCAAATTTATAATTCAATATATTTTTGAAGAGCGATAAAAATGGACATGAAATTTCATTTCAAAGTAGTTTTTATTTCAGTTTCTTCTGAAATTTGAAATCCTTATGCACACATTAAATTTAAAAAATGTCCTCTAATCTTAAATATAGATTTTATTTTCGATCTTTTAAAATGTTTTGAAGACATTCTGAGTCTCAGAAGTTTTGAGGTTTGATAGCATGGGAATTGACCCAGTTCCTCCTCGGGATCCGAGTTGCGAAACTTCCGATTACTAGTTGGACGTATTTCCTATTACATCATGAAGGTACGCGGTAAGGAAAGATGAAATACTTTACGCATTTCATGCCTAAATGAGAAAGCATTCTATATTTAATATTTTATTAAGCTATAGATTTCACATATCTTTGTAGGTATAATTTAAGTACAGAATATAAATAAGATAGTTAACACTGAAGATCCCTATTGGAGATTAACTCGACCATTGAATTGCTTCTCAGATGTGACAAAAGAACAAGCTACAAATTATTTATTTAATTTCTTGAGAAACTATTTTCAGTAAAGTTTAAACTGGATTTGAAACTAAGAGAATTTAACGCGTTATATCGAATCCTGTGCTTAGGCGTTTACGAATCAAACCAAAGCTCCCATAAGTTAGTGTTACCAAGAGACAACGAGAGGATTTGACTTGTCGGACAGTGATACGAATAAAAACGCTGTCTCTCAATGATCTGTAGAACAACATTAAAATCATAGCTAAGTAATTCTCTGACTTACGGAAACGTGACTCATGAAAATGCTAAATGTATAACAGCAACTCACGGTATTTGAGAAAAAAAAAGTTGTTCAGAGTCGCTTAGTTCAAAATGAAAACTAAACTGCTAAGACCGTAATCAAAAGCATTTTACCTCTTCAAACAAACCTGACTTCTTTTATCTTCACAGACAATGAATAGATAATGAACATATTTTAATGATTCTCTGTTAACAGACATCAAAACGTTTATATGTATTCATCGGTATGATTGCTACACAATATGTCTTCTTTCTCAGAATTAGCTTTCCAACATATATTTTACGATGATCTTTAGACAGAAGTCCTGACAGATCTAACAGAAGCACGTACGTGTATATTTCAGTTACTTTTTTTCCCAAAATCTCATTAGCTTTCACGGTATCAAGAGGTTTCTTTATGTGTGAAGGTTTTACTAAAAGCGTAATATTAATATCTGCAAATTAAAAATTTTTCATATTTGCTTTCTTTTTCTTTCTTTTAATAATATGTCTTGTTTAAAAATTGTCTGAACACAGGTGGTGATTTTCAAGAAAATATATTCCCCATGCATGATCCAGAATAAGAAAAAGCTGTGATACGCCTGTCTGATGGACCCTGTTTAGGATCGTTGATCTACATCTTTATAGAGCAAATATTAATTAAAGACATAATAGATTTATAATACAATTTTTAATTATATGCAATTATAGCAGTGTGTCAAAAATCTTTTCTGCGGTGCTATCATCGCATTATAAATATGAGTGCTATAATAATCGCTTAGGAACTTAACATCATAAATGAAAGCAAAGAAAATGTTGTACTGATATCTTTGTTCCGATTAGAGGATGAATACTCTACTTTCAGGTGGAAATCAAGGGCAGAAGACCGACTTACTGCAGGAATTACAAGTACGTGGGTTATTCCTGGCCGACAGTCAACGAGGACACAAAGGAGGCTCTACTAACTGCCCTTGATCTCCTGGAGAGCGATGAAATACAGTTGGTGCAGATCTACTACGAACCAATTGACTTCTACGGTAAGTATGTTCTCCATTTTGAAGTGAATAAATTTGAATTGTTGGCAAAGGTGCCAAAACGTGCAACCCCTTCGACATCGTGTGACCGTTTCATTCATAAGGAAGCAGTTATTAAACTGAAAGAGGCTTTATTCGTTCCATACATAAGATACACGTAAAAAGGAATATGTACAAAAGACAAAATTGACCTAAAATTTAAGGCACGAGATCTACAGTAATTGAACCAACTTTGAACTAGCCGTTAGGCAATGCCTTTTACTGAATGTTAAACGGCAGTTCCTGACATCCTTCTGAATTTAAACAAGCTTCAGAAAAATGACTAGCTGAGTGAATCTTATGATAAGCCGATTATCTTTAACTAGAGTAATTTCAAGGTCCAAATAGTAATTAGTAATAATGTGCCGAATGGCAACACATTGGCTAGAAGAAGATGAAAATATTTTATTTCAGGCTGTATTTCTATTAAATCACAGGAGTTTATTGATTAAATTTGAAAGGCAAATATATTACTCCTTGCCAAATCGCAAAACTAGTTTGGATGAAGGACTACATGTGTTTAAAGTCTGGTGGCTCTATGTGCCGCCGTTGGTCCACATTACGAGGATCATACATACATATATACAAATTCTTACTTATTTATTAGTAAAGATACAACATAGTCTCGCTTATCTGATATAAACAAGCTGGCAGAACTCGGGATAAACGAAAATGCCAGATAATAGAGGGATGTTAAGAAACAAAATAACCTATTAAACGTCAAACTGAGTTATGATTTTACACATTATGAGTCTACTTTACAGCAAAACATGAAATATTAACTAAAAGAACGAGTGTGTGTTAAAGTGGGAGGAAATGTTGTTTCCTGTCAGAAAAGGAAATTATTTTGGATGTTAAATTTTCCTACATTAACCGACTGTAAGTGTTTTGACTAATTCATCAAATTCTTGGTAGTACGATAATCAACTACAGTTTATTCTAATAAATTATTTTTAAATGAATTTCGAAGATAAACCAAAGAGCTTGAAGGAAATAATTTCCTAAAAGCTTAGTCCGTGTTTCAGCATTGCCTGAACTGCAAAATTTTGTTTTTTTCTTGACGACTAATGGATGAAAAATGTGAAAACTCCACACTGCCCGTGCTCCTGCAGAATTTAGTTACTGAGTTCTCCAATAAAGTTAAAAGCTAAATAATACAATCATATTATAACTCGATTTCGTTTATAACCTTTCAAAACTCATTCACGTAACTTGTTTCAGAACTTTTACAGTCTACGTATTTTCTGCAAACAAAGAATAGAATGATAGTACAGAACAATTTAGGGAAAGTAGAAGGGTTGCGAAGTAAAATTCCAGTGTTAAAGAAATGGAATCTCAGTTTCATAAATTATAGCAGTTCCATGGACTATTCCATCTTTTACTGTTTTTTCAGAAATTTTTTGTTACCCTTTCCTTATCTCATATAAAACAATGCTTAAGACATCAAACGTGGAATATTATTTTTCTAATTTTTTAGCTTTAGAGATTATTAAATTTTCGTTTCAGTAACCGGTGTCTCCGAAGTGTTCGACGTAAACCCGATTTTTTCATTATTACAATGAAAAAGTTCGATTTCGACACTATGTCAAAAGAAACAGAAAATTAAAAATAATTTTCATTCAGTATTCGGTCGTTGTGATCAAATCTTTAGTGCTATTGGAAGTTTTTTTTATTTTTTCAATTTCTGTAACATAACTTTTGCGTTTAGAAGAATGAATTGCCTTCTTTCTACATTTACGACGAATATTTCATCACTGCAAAATTTATACAAATAAGAAATGTTTTTATTAAATTAATATTTTGATGGAAACAGAAATATACCAATAATATATGGGAACCAATAATAAATATACCACTAATAAATAGGAATATACTATAGGAAAATTAAAACTTATAGCTAATTAACAGAAAATTTTATTGAGTGTTTCAAAATTTGTGTATTGATGAAATAATCATGCATTATTATGGTCGTAATTTTCTGAAGCAATATTAAAGGCAAGATCATTCGCTTTGGTTTCAGGCAATGGACAATGTGTTGTAGCGTGTCTGGATATTGCTACAAAGCTGTAATAGCGGTAGTTCTAAAAGCGGTAGTAAGCGGTAGTTCTGAAAAAGATAATTATTAATTAGTCATGTCAATATTATTGAATAAGTTAGAAACCTTAGACAAACCAAAAGAACACTGCTTTCATTTCAATAACTTTTTCACAAATTTTGATTAGATGCAAAATCTGAAAGAGAGAAGTACACCTGCAACAGATGAGATGTATCAGGATGAATAAAACTCGATAAAACAGATACGGAAATATATAAAAAAAATTTCTGATTTTTTGGCTTCTAATTACCGATATGAGGAAATAAATGGAATATTTGGCCTTGTTTGGAAACATAGAAACAATGTTAGTATATTACCAAATCATTTGGTAATTTTATTTTTGGGACATGTGCAAAGATGGTCTAGAACTGAGAAAGATGTGGGATAATTCTAGAGCTTAACGCCATTACAAATTATACTGTGGTGTGTACAAGCTTGATTAGGTGATACAAAAACTGTAGAATACAAATTAGAACATGGCCCCTAGTTAATGCTCATACAGTACACTGCACTGCTAATACAAATGCCTTTATTATATTTCAGAAAAGTAGTTACGAGGCTCTATTTGAATTTATACCATCTATTTAAACCGAGAAATAGTGAGAGACCATCCTTAGTGTGAGTTCACAGTAACGCGTACCAGAAGAGAAAAGATTCTGAAGGCCATTATTTAGAAATAACATCAGATGAAAAACCGAGGAAATGTGGGATTTGTAAGAAAAATACTGGGAAACAATGCTTAAAGTGTGATGAATTAATTTCATGTAGATTGTGATCGTAAGACAATTTCTTGTATACAGTTACTTATATGCAATTTACCGTGATCTTCAAATGGGGATTGATTTTTAAATCAATAAAAATCATATATTTATTTTCAATAATGCAACCGTTAGTGCACTGTGTTTGTTAAAATGCAAAATAGTAACTATATCTGAAAAAAAACGTTAACAAAAATTTGGCTGTTAATGATTTAAGTAGCAAGGTATTTTCTCCCTCTTACTGCATGCTTTCATGGTGTAAATGGAAAGCACCTTCGGCTAGAATTCCGAAGAACCAGAGTTCGCGACCCGGCAAAAGCACTGCACATTTTCCCCATCTTCTGCATCAATAAACCTAATGACTCTACAAGTGCCTCCCGACAGTGGTCCTAATTCCGGACTTTCCGATTGCTAGCCGGATGTGCTTTCCATTTACTGCACGAAAGCAAGCACTAAGGGTGGAGAACATACCTTACGAATTGCATCATTACTATGAAGTATGATACTAAAAGATACTATTAAGTTCTTGATGTGTTTCACTTCTTAGTCTGTTAAGCCATGTAAATACTTATATCAGAAGAAACAAAAACTGAAACTCTTAGATTTATGACTGTTTTCATTTGGTACGAGTATAATGTATTGCAATGGAAGCGAAACTGTTATTAGTCCTTATAACATGGGATTGCCCTCCAAATTGTAATAAGAACATTGTTTATAAGAGTAATAATTTGAAACTTGTAAAAATATTTGAGTAGAAATTCTGTACCTTTATGTGATAGTAAACCTTAGTAATATTCTTTCTATAAAACTTTATTAGCCTTATTATATTATTAACCATTAAGAAACTGTTATCTTTCAAGCATAACCATGTGACTCACGTTATGTGGTTTCATTAACTCATAAATTACTTATTATTACATATAAAAGCACTTTTTAAAATCTCTTAATTCTTGAAAAAATGTTAATTATTTACTCCTATAAAATACAAAAAAAAAGAAAGAAAAAGATTTCAAGATTATTTTCAGATTTTAAATTACGTCCAAAAGGGCGTTTTTTTAACATTATGCGTGTTATCATATTCTTCGCACTTAAATCATAAAATTCAGTCCAAGAGCAATATCGCAAAATAATTTTAAAATAAGCATATCTTTAGGATTTCCGATGCACAGTTTCGCGCGCTGGAGATAAAAATGTTTTTTTCTGTAAAACGTTGCCCCTTGATCGCTTTAAAATCCTCGAGCTTGTTAATCAAAAATTCGTTAAACTTTTACAAAATATGAAATCGATAAGACAACAAATTCCAAATTTCAAATTTGGGCCTCCAGATGTCCATATTCGAAGTAGGATTACGTCGTTTAAATTTTGATGGCTCTAGGTACCGTTATTTTATCACAATGCGAGAAACATATATACATTTATGCAGATTGTTCATTATTTAATTCCTTTAAACATAATACAGGGCGATAATATTTGGTGGCAACAATTTGAAAAGTTTTTTTTTATTTATTTCCAATGGCTAGGCAAAAAGCTGCAAAGAACTAAAATCTTACAAACAAAGGATTGCAAACAATAGAACAAAGAACAAAAAGGCCGAAGTATCTCCACTCTTCTGTAAGACCACGAAGAGCCCCACTCGAAGCAGGTGGCCCCTGTCCATTTCTTCTTCAGAAATGCAGAATGGGCAAATAGGATCGCTTGAAACGTCTACGCGGTCTAGGTGAGCGGCAAGGCAATCATGTCCTGTGTGAAATTGAAAAGTGAATTGAAAGTGAACAATTTGAAAAGTGAAACAACGCTTTTAGTGAATCAATGCAAAATGCCAAAAAGAAATTAATAGTCCCTTTGGGCAAATTGCCCCTTTGGACTAAAAATGAGGTGAACAAGAGTAACTGAAATTTGCATTAATTTATGGAGATAATGCGTTATTTTAAATTACTGTGGATTATCGGAAACGATTTTATTACATTACTTTGTAGCAAATTCAGTAGTTGAAATTTTCTATTCTTTTAATACTTGACATTTATAATATGTTTGTGTATGATGGTTTTAAATATTTTTGCAGGCCACAAATATGGATCTAATTCTGTCGAAAGGAAACATGCAGTTAAAGATGTCGATAACCTCTTAGACTTGGCGCAGCAAAAAATGGCGACACGAGGACTGGACAGTAAGGTATTTCATAAAGCACTCTTTGTCAAAATATTCTTCAGTTTGCCAAGCATTCACCAGTTTTGCTATAGTGTAATGACTTAAAATGATCGTTAAAACCGCAAGCCTACATTCCTTTTCTTATCAGACAGCTTCCAATTCAAGTATAAAACTCACCCCCCATACGTTCATTATGAATACGCCCAGTTAGATGATTAGGCAATTAAATTCATTGCAGATAAATATTTTGGAAGTAGTTATGACACGCATTGTTAGATATATATGTAAGACAGCATCAAAAGAAATTAATTTTAATTTGTACATGCCATTAGAATTTAATGTTTTCTTTATGCTATGCTGCCTCATATCCGATGATTTACAACAAATTTCGAAACAGTTATTGCAGTTGACAATCTTTGTGTTCATAACGGCTTTCATTTGATTAGTTTAGATTCCGTGCAAAGAAAACAGCTGTCAGCCATAACAACATGAGATGTTTCTCCTAAAATTTTGTTTAATTTCTAAATAGGAATAAAGCATGGCTTATAAAAGTGAGATTCTGAGAAAAATAAAACATTTCTGAATAAAAATTGCACAACGTTATACAATGAAAAGCTTTGTTAACCTTCGTTAGTGGAAAGCTATTCTGATAGAGTTAATAACTCCACTTACGTATTTCTAATCGCTGAGTATTTTGCGACCAGAATAAAACTTAGTGATAACAATAAAAATTACGTATCAGTATAGATTGTCTTTTTTCAGTATCGTTAAAATGGGGAAGGCGAATGATGGTTTAAATACATTCTGAATCATCTGGCTTATCAACTGCAAGAACAATGACAATTAACCTAGCAGAATGAATGGTATTGAAACTCCACATTTTTTACAAAAGTTTTTTTTTATTATTTAAATGTTTGAGTCTATAAATTTTATATATTTTTTCCATCTAAAATCCTGAGCTTGCGAGGGAGAGAAATACATTGTTTTCCGATGTCTTGAGCTGAAACTTTCATGTAAGGAAGTTGTGTGTCAAATGGCATATTATTACTACTTATTAATCTTTTTAATTTAGGAATTTGTCTTTTATCAAATAGGCGTAACGATTGGAAAGTACTAAAATTTTACATAATTCCTGGCTCTGATATTGAATTTGGATAAATGTAAATCTGTATAATATGAGAGAAGTTCTGGAGATTTACATTAACAAAAAAAATTTACGTGTGCAGTTTTCTACAAATAATAACTTTAATAAACGAAAAAAAAAATCATCTGAACAATTAAAAAAAGTAATCGATGACCGAAGCGCTGAATTATGTCTGCATTTACATAAACTGTTAAAGAGCAAATATTTTAAATATTATAAATTTTAATTAAGGCGTTGGTCCTCAACTTTGGTATTGAGAAAAGGACTTCCGTATAGCTTAATTAAAAAAGAGCAAGAAAATATTTGAAATAAATTGAGATGTGTGAGGAAAATAAATTTAATTAAATTAAGGTATCGCAATAAAAATGATGAATGAGTTCTGGAGAATAAGAGCCATTGTATATTTCGAAATTATTCTTCATTTCCTTTAAATAGTCCTATAGCATTATTCGATTTATTTCCCTTTAATGCCGACCTTTATTTCGCTTAATTGATTATGACAAAAACATTAAAGATTGTATTAACTTGTTTATGATAAAGTACAGCAGTGCTCTCTGTATAAAGTAAATATGAATAATATAGGGCTTTTTATTCGATTTATGAACACAACATACAACAGTGTATTAAATTTCTTTATCTGTTTTCATTGTAATCTTTAAATTATTACTTAATATACATTTTAACGCAATGTTATATATTTAAACAGTGATATCTGTTATGAAAATGAAGAACAAAATGAAAATTCTTGGCCTTGTGTATCTTTAGGTTAATTTGGTGGTGGTATCTGACCACGGTATGACATCTACTGACTCTAGAGGGCTAAATGTTATCAACCTACAACAGATCATAGATATTTCGGATATTCGTTACATGGTGTATTACGGAGCTACAAGCATGATACTTCCACATGAGGGCAAACTAGAGAAAGTAAGTTTTTTAATTTAATTGATGCTTGTGCCAAGAATTAGTTTTATTAGTGAATACAAGTAAACAAATTTAAACGGAGTGCTTTGCTAATGTAAAAAATAGTGAACTCAAGAGTAGGATGCCAGCGGGAATGTTAATGTGTGGATAAACCCTTCGTTACCAGAGCCAAACAAAATATAATTCTACTTCTGCTTGATGGTGCTTTTCAGGCAAATAACTAAATTACGTTAATGGATGTGTAAGAATGCATGATTACTTTAGCAGATACATTTTCGTGCACTCATTAGCTGGTACGTATCACTCGATCTTCAAGAAATTCTTGGATAAAAGAGCATGATGATTTTGCAGAGGCACTTGCTTCTATAAATGAAACTAGGTTGTTTAGCTGCTTTTATATTGTTGCGTTCTACGAGTTTGTGGATTTCGAGAGATTGACGACAGCACTTTGTAAGGATTTTAAGTCCGCCTTTAAGACCAAAGGTTTAAAGCCTCTTGAAAGTTAAAGACTTATTGTAGTTTTCCGCAGTTTGCGTACTACAGACGTAGTAATTTAAAAGGCCAGTCTTAGTGCTAGGCATCTGTGTAAAATATTAAAAGTTAGCTCTTATTTAAATTTTAGTTATTTAGTAGTCTTATATTTTTTTACGTTCAGGCCACAAGTGGTTCGTCTTTGTATCCCGTCGGTAAAATCGATAAGCAAATAAAGGGGAATTTTAATCCTTCGTATCTTTGTTGTATCTTCTACACACGTACGAACATAGCTTTTAAGCTACCTGTTCCTATTCAGGACTCCAGTTATGTTTGCGAAATCATCTAGAAGAAACAGTAGTCCTGATAACTTGATGTAAAATCAAAAAACAGTTTATTCTCCAGTATACAGCACAGTTCCAAAGGCACGTTTTTAGCTGTAAAAAACTACGATAAAAGCACTGAAACAATCAGCAACAAAGGCTCGATAGCCTCAACGATGCACCCCCGTCTGTAGTATATCGCCATATTTGTTGTCAAATTTCGCCAAATGGCCGATTTCGAGCCAAATCTGGCTCCCCTACCGTTCTTATGCCATTTTCTGGCAACCCTAAACCCGCTTTGCGGGGAAGCTATCTTACCGCGGCTGGGCATTTCGTAACAATATTTATCTAAGGTAAAATTTAATTTTTAAAATTAATTTTTTTAAATTAAAATAATTTTTTTTTTAAATTAAATGTTTTGGCAGAATGAATTTCTTTACACTTTCGCGTTCTTTGTTCTCGATTACCAGTAGAAAGTTTTGACATTTCATTCTGAAAATAGGTTTGTACAGTCATCAGGTTATTTGGAAGCAGGAGATGTCAAAAATCAGCAATGCACTCGCCCGGACTCGAACCACGGACCTCTCGAATACGCGTCGAGTGTGCTGACCACTACATCACAAAGGCATGCGAAGAAGGCTGGAGAAATACCATATATACTCCCCGTTTTAAAGAGCGACTGAGTCGCCAGTGTACAGATATTAGGATATTTTGGAAGCTGGAGTGACGAAAAATGAGAAATGCCCTCGCCGGGACTCGAACCACGGAACTCTCGAATACGCGCCGAGTTTGCTTACCACTACACCACGAAGACATACCAAAAAGGCGGGAGAAATACCTTATAGGTTTTAATTCATTTTCTTTAAATTAAGGTAACTTGGGTGGGTATTTACGACAAAACAAAGACTCTCATTTGTAAATGAGATGCTTTTGTGAAAGACTTTTTAATGTAAACTTCCGCGTGTTTGTGCACAGGAGAAAAAATATGCGAACTCAATTGTGTGACCAGTTCTTTACGTTTCATCAGTCAATTTGGTCCTAGTGAATCGAGGGCTTTAGTTTGAATCCAGAGGTATAACACATTTTGTACATAAATATCCTGTTGTCAAAATGTGTGACAGGTTTGTTATTCTGTTACTAACTTCGATATCTATGTATTCATTTTAAGCTATTTTCGTTTAAGGTTATTTCTATAGTTATATTAATGTTACATTGTTAACTTTTTTTAACTTTTCGTCATTCTTATTTTTTAAATTTGAAAATGGTTTTCGAGTAGGGTACTATTTGTAACACTTTACGTTTACCATCACGTAAGTCCAACTAATTGTGTTTACGCAATCTGTTTTTCCTTTCATGAAACTTACTTCAGATTTTGCGCATTTCTTGATATATATATGTATGCTGATATAATTCGTCGAATAAACTCTTACCGTAGGTATACTAATTTTCTGACAAATGTAATTTAAATTTTGTCTTTAGCATAAATTTATTATAATCAAACTCATTTCTTTGACATCAATGATATGCTGTTATTAAATGAAACTACATTTACATAAGCAAATTGGTTTTATTCTTCCTTTTCTGTTCCGCTTGCGACTGGGAAATATTATTTTTATTAACATGCGCACTTTTGAATTAAAGCAGAATGCATATTTTAATACTACAATCATTCTCAAGAAATTCCAAACTTATTCTTAAATATGGTATGATATTAAAAGATGTTTGGTAAGGAAAATGCCCGTAATTTGACGAAAACATTTCTTGTTGTAGAAAAATAAAAGTTTTTAAGTTATGTGAAGGTTGGTTTTGATTGAGTTTCGAAGAGCTTAGAAATAAAAATGAAAAAGAAGAAATAAAGATAGTAATTAAAATACTTGAAATATTATTGTTATTTCTCATGGCAGGGCTGCCTTGATTAAGGTATATGCTATAATATTAGTAGTAAAATCTATGTTGTATTGTATCAATTGCAGTATGACTATATCACAAAAGCCCACCGTGTAGTCCGCTAGCCTACATGGAGATTCCCTAAGCAAAATTATATACATATATATTCAATTCGGAACAAACTACATGCAAAAACACACACAAAAAAGAAGCACAGTGGCAAAATGCAAATAGGGAGGCAAATATGCCGGAAGGAAAAAAGTAAAAGAAAAGAAAGACGAAAATGACATCAAAAAAGTAAATAAGTAAACTTGCTTCCTAACCGACAAAGTCATAAATTAAGGTTTAAAATTTGAATATAAAACTAATCATTTTACATTTCAGTTTGTGTATTTTTTGGTTTAGAAACAGGTCGTTTGATTAATTAATTAATTAACTAATTTTTTTAATTCTTTTCTCGCACCAGCCGCCTGATAACGAGGCAGCGAAAGCGTCAATTTCATTTTAATATTTTCTTTCTGTTCCCCCCCCCCCTTGGCATATTTTGACCTCGAGTCTTTTTGTAGTTTAGCACTGTGGTTCGCTTTTTTTTATATGGTTTATTCCGAATTAAACATGAAATGAAATTTAAACTCATTCTGTATTTTATCCTATTATGCATCATTACTACCACTTGTTGCTGCTAACAGCACGCAGTTAGATTAGGTTTTGAACAGTTTTCTTTGTTTTGTGTTTATTTTTATATATGCTTATGTACTTAATGTCATATTAGCATTGATAATTATGAAATGAAAATCCATTTTAGTCAAGTAATTGTGTTTAATGTTTTTAAGCAGTTCATCAAGTCTATTTTAATAATAAAAAAATCTATTAACAACACAACCACACAGAAACATTCTTAATAAACATAAGTTACTGAAAAGAAGGAAAAGTATTAACGAAGATACATTCACATTAATAAACTTATTGTTACAGATTTCGCATTTATTTAGCTATTTATTTAGAATTGTAATTGATTTTCCCATGCAACGCAGACGATTATTGAAGAAAAAGCTACACCGGAAAAGTAAAAATAAAAGGGCGCCTGCATTTAATATTTAATATATAAATATCTTGTAATTACTGTTGCTATCGACAAATATTGAGAAAAATCCAGGTTTTACCAGAATATTCTAGTAATAATTTAAAAGCTTATAAAAGCCGAATTAAAACATTTCATCTCATTTGTAGTTGTAGCTATTTTAAGCAAACTGTTTGTTTACTTGATGCTGTGATTGATTGTAACGACTCCGCTGTGAGACAGATCTCTGTTTTTGAATCGAGTTTTACTAAACGTTTGAGATATTGCGATATTATACGAATATCTCTGAAGAAATATTTCAGCATTTTGATTTATTTCTTGTGGAAAGAATAAATTATTTTAACTTTTTAACCATTTGTGCATTCAATCCATAACGAACCCGTACTCATGCAACACTATTTATGAAGTACGTAATCAGAGTTGTAGTTTGCTTGCTTTTGTGGAGGCAGGAGATAGATATATGTAAAATTATGAAGGACGCTAACAATCTACTCTAGGTCAACTGATAAAGCTTTTCTCATACTTACTATCCCTAACATTTTTTTAAATTTTCGCAATAGCTTATAAAGGAAATGTTCAGTTCCGTCGACGAGACAAGCATCTGAAACTTTCCATAGGATGTAGGGTAGTGGTATTCAAACTATGGGTCATGGCACCATTTAGGGCTGCTAAACTTTGTATTGGGTATCAGGATGGATAAAAATCATAGAAAACCTTAATTAATGGTATATAACTATGGGTCGGGGTCGCGAAATGTGGGACCGTTTGCATTTTTTATGAAGTCGCACTGTCATCAAGTTTGGAAACAACACATATAGAGTTTACCTGTTATATGGTACATCGCGAAATTACACCATAAACCTCGCATCCAGGATTTATTGAAAATAAGGATTGAGGGTATAATGAGATTACAATGCAATCTGAGTTTCACAAATTAAACAGAGAATATGTCTTTCGATGTAACCAAAATGATAGATGAACCTGAGATAGTATAATAAGTTTTGAGAACAGAGTGTTATAATGAACTGTACTAATAGTACTCAGTAATTATCCACGGGATCAAATCTTTTGATATCAATATCAAAATACAGAAATAGGAAGTACAAAAAAAAATCTATTATATTTTTCAAGTCCGGTTTTGCTTACCTCATTCTGCTCGATGGCAAGAAGAGAAAGACAGTTTAATTTTGTTTGTCTAGGTGTATTTCCTCTGTAATCCTATAAGGTATTTCGTCCCACTTCTTCGCATGCCTTCATGGTGTAGTGGTCAGCACGCTGGACGTGCGCTTCGAGTCCTCGCGAAGGCGTTGCTCAATTCCTCAAGCTCCTGCTTCAAAAATACCTAATGTCTCTGCAATCTTCAACGATTTTTAGCTTTCGAAAAGATCATTTTACTCTATCAGCAGTTGAAGAAATGTTCCAAAAAGTAACAAAACTTTTTACATGTCACAGAAGTCACTTTCCAGGGAACAGTATTTTTTTAACATCAAGCTCCAATATTCTTGAATGGTCATACTTTCATTAAGGTCATTTTTTACAATTACACAGTCAGTTTATAAACTGTTAAGTAAGTTATGGAGACAGTATTTTATAATAATATCTACTAAATTGATTTTTGAACTAATTCAGTTTTCTTTCTTCTTTCTCCTGGAATGTATGCCAATAAATCGATTACTTGCATGCGCTAAAATAATGTCTAAAACGCAATAAAATAGATTCACTTTAAAGTATTCTTAACGGAATTGAAATTTTATGATGTGTCAAAAACTCGCCGAAACGAGATTTTTATTTTATTTTGTGTCTTGGTTAAAAGCTTTGTAGTAGTATCCCATTTTCGGCCGTTTGTTTGGATTCTGCTAAAATACATCAAATTCTTTTCGCAGTTTCTTTGAATTTAGGCAAAGACACATTTTAGGGATATTTAAACGTAGCGTAGCTTTTCAGGCGCTTACAAATTTTCTGTAATATTTTAATCGTAATTTATTTCATTTATTAGTATAGGCATAAATATGTCAATAACAATAAATTTAATATTTGCCCTTTTTTTAATTATCTGCAGTGCTTTTTCCGGTTCCTCTTTTTCATTGCTTTTAAAGTGGATTTCAGTTAAAACTTTCAGAATGTCACTATAACGTAATTTTCCTGATGTTCCTGATTGACCAACGAGTCAGGTTTAATCTCCTTAATGATGTTTCTGATTCGGATTTAAAATTTGTTAAATCCTGCTTATACTTTTACCATGTTAGGTATTTCTCCCGCCTTCTTCGCATACCTTCGTGGTGTAGTGGTCTGCATGCTCGCCGCGTAACCGAGAGGTCCGTGGCTCGATTCCCAGCGAAGGCGTTGATCATTTTTCAATATTCCTGCTTCAAAAATACCTAATGTCTCTACAACCGTAGAATAAAAATGTATGTTTTGGAAAATTGCAGAGCCATTACTAATATGTCTCAGTAACTAGTTATTTTATGTTTTGGATATTTACTGTCATTTCTCGTTTTCGTTTCTCTACCAGAATGTAAATTTGGTAGAAAGAGATAATATTTAAAGGAAAGTTTCGAGAGTTTAATTTAGAAATGTGTTCTGCCTCTCGAGGCCACTTTACTAGGTTATCTCAGATAAGACTGTATTACTCGGCGTTGCATTATAGTTGCCGATATTTAAATTGCTACGCCCGTAAGAAGTTTTGAGCCAGCTTCACTTTAAATCCTTAAGGTTAAATCCTTGTTTTAGTTTTAATTTTAAATTTGAATTTATTTTCTCTTTAAGTTACATCGCCGCAAGTAATTGGCTCATTGGTTAGCACGAGTCGTGCATTTATGGTCAGAGTTCTGATTCAATAAAAATGTTTCCATAAACCTTCTTAAGAGCCTCTTACGTTAATTTCAGATGCAGCAATAACTCGCTTCCAGTCTGATGCGAGTTTGGGCTCAGTTTACGCTACCAAAACAAATGGAACTTTGAAATGTATACAAAACATTATGTTTTTTTACTACCATAAGAGCGTTATTAATGATATTGTCTTACAGTAACTTAAAATTAATGATTTGTAATATTTGAAAATGTAATGAGACATACGTAATTATAGTAAAATTACTTTGGTGCAAAACGGTAATTTGTTCGTTATGCTATGTGTGAATTATTTTTGTTAACAAACTTAAGTGTGTGGGGTTTAGGTATTTAAGAGAAACTGTTGTAGAGACCTGTATCTAGGTATCCCCTCTATCTTATGTTAACCGGTGATTAATAAATGCATTTTAATTGTAAATTTTTGTTTATGCTTATTTTAGTTGTTGTCTATTATGTCCCAATGCAAACCACAGTAAACCCATGGATGTCTTATTGAAATTGGGTAACTTATTGCGATTTGGTTGCGGCATTAACTATTTATGTGTATCTAAATTTACGATCTTATTTGTTGTCATTTTATTTGAACTGGTGATATAATTGTTTCATGTATGAATTATCCTTCCCTGATGCTTTGCGAAGTTTTTGTATTTGTATTTCAATGAAAGGAGTTGGTGGCAAATTATAGTGTTGAAGATTTATTGTTATGAAATGTTTTCAAGAAAGTCAGAAGGTATAACATTTTGAAAGAGAGATAGTATGTTTAGAATTTGAAAATAAATGGCATTTTTTTAAATAAAACATAATATGTTTTGGCTTATACTAATATACCAGAGAGAATATTATCTCACTTCAGTCGGAATGGTATTAACATAAAGAGTTTTAAGGTTTAAATAAGTATAATTTGTTTTGCATAGTTTATGAATTTATGCAATTTTTTTCAACTGCAATCACCAATTTCTAGATTTCAGATCTTAAGTGAGTTTATTTAAAATTTATTTGTTGGGTACCAGTCGTTCAAAGTTATAAATCATTTTTGCAACAGAGATTTGCAGAATTAAAACAACAAGCAGACTACTATAGGACGCGAGCACTTGAGCAAAATAGGCTAGTTTGAATTAAAATGCGCACTGGCATTTTAAGACAATGTTACTATACTGCAGACGCGCTAATACGTGCAAACAAAAGATTTCATTTAGCAACACTTTGTGGGGTCTACTTGTCTAACTTTTGTGTGAAAACTGGAGAGTAGTGACTGCTCAGAAAAGGGTTAAAATTACACTTTATTACACTCTTTAATAATTTACAATGGCTCAACTCGACGCTAACAAACTATGCCTCTCCGCTGCTTGGGCTATAACTGAAAAAATAAGAACTAACTCAAAATTTGAAGATATTTACAAATAGTAAAATTACGCTACAGGGCTCAGACTATCCTGTTTCCTAACAGAGTGTTCATAATTTAGTGGTAGCAAAGTAATAGCTGTTACGCTACGTTTAACCAGCAATAAATACTAAGCCTAAGCTTACGCTACAAGAAGCACAGAGTTTTGCCCTACTCTCGTAACTTTTGAAATTGATACTTAAACCTTTTCTCACACTGGTAGAATTTGCGTTACTCCACGCGCGCTACCAAATTTAAATATCCTCTCATTGACATATAGGGGAATAAAGGTTTATAGGAAAGAAACTTCAAATTAAATTAAACTGGTTGTTTAAAATAAATATAAATTCCTACAACTTGAAGTGACAATAAACAAGATAGGCAGCTGCGGCATTTAATTTTATTTCTAATTTTCGTGTTACTCTAAAGAAGATATAAAACTATTTTATAATTAATAACCTAATTTATTCGCGAAATTTTAAAATAATCAAAGATGGGCTCGGACCGCGCTCTATTTTATGCATTTTTAAAATACAAAATTTCAAAATAATGTACTCTTTTTATTATATAAGCATTATTAGGATTTGATTGTTATATTGAAGTAGTTATTTCTTTTTAGAACTCTGAAATTAATGCATTAAAAATTAATTTTTAAAACGCTTAATCAAATAAATAAAATAAACACTACTTACTTGCAAATGCGTGCAAACTAAACTATTTAATAGATTTTCTATCTACAGAGTCTCACTTATATAAAATAATGCAAAAAAAGAATAATATATAAAGAACACTAAAGAACTGCAGCACATTATTTTAAGCATTTTCAACACAATTGTCGCCAATTCTCTTGGCACATTCATTATAGGATCCTTGCAGCTGAAACATAGATAGGCAGTTTTTCTTCTCAGTCTAAGGGGACAAAGAGAGCATGTTTTACACTTTTTAAGGGTATCATCTTAGTTAGAACAGATTCCGCTAGAAATTTCTAGCACTCTCTGAATGCAGTTCACAGTTGACTTTTGAAGCCTTCATTCCAAACGCTGTTTCACTAATTCTGATAATAACTCGATCAAAAAATCAGTTTTTTCCAATTTGGCACCATCTCTTTCTTATCAGGCCAGCTGCTGAAATGACTCAAGTAGTAATAAAGCCACCCCCCATGCGATAAAAAAAATAAAGTAAGCGCAAAGGTGAGGTCTATATGACCGCGGCCCAATTTTAAAAATTATTTAAAAAAACTAATGGATAGAGTTTAATAAAAATTTACGAATAAACTTACATGTGAATATTTATATAAATGTTTGTAAATAAAATAATTTAAGATCACTATTCGCTTCAATTTAACACATTCATCTTTATCACGTTATTTTGCCTAACCTTAAAACTCACTCGAAAGCAAGAACAGAAGACGCATTCGTTATAGATTTGTATGGTTTTTTATATTAATGATAAGTACTTAATATCACAAATACAAGAACTTCGTTATGTAAGGCGGTGTGTTTCTCCCCGAAGTATTAATTAAATATCCCTCTCGAAAAATGTCTTTATCTTTTAATATATGCTCTCAAGAATTCCATTTACATATATAATTCAATATATATTCATGAGTCTTTTAACTGATATGTAAGCTCTCTTCAAAATTCATTTATCCGAATGATGGCGAAAGCAATGCCGTTATCTATTTCGAAAGGCTTCATTAGTTTAAACACACAAGAATTCTTTGGTTTAATTTTTGCCATTAAAGTTTTAATCTTTAATGTGATCTCATTACTATGTACGTATTAATATTACATATCAGACAGCTAAATATATCTAAATGTAAAAAATAAGTTTTTAAAAATTGTTTCTAGACATTATAATACTGTAGCTCGTAAAGATGCATAATGTGTTGAAATCAAGTTCACTTATAGCATCTTTTCTAAAGTTACCGCCAAAAGGCATATGATGTTGTTTTTATAACATTCCCAATCTCAGTTTGAAAATGGTTTAGACTGTATTATATGTTTCACTTCTGATGTCATGTAAAGGGAAACTCTAATTTTATATTTTTAATTTTATTCTAACTGTTTAAGTGTTCATATGCTGTACATATGCCTTTTACATTTGCATTTTCATGTAATCGCATTCCTCATTTCGAAATTAAACATTACAATAATCTTTAACATAAAAAAGGATAGCTAGTTTAAGATATACAATAATTATAGAGCAGTGTGTGGAAGGCAAATACGACAAAATGT
Source organism: Stegodyphus mimosarum (assembly GCA_000611955.2). Taxonomy (NCBI): domain Eukaryota; kingdom Metazoa; phylum Arthropoda; class Arachnida; order Araneae; family Eresidae; genus Stegodyphus; species Stegodyphus mimosarum. Next base: position 1,271,857 of record KK119093.1, on the reverse strand, counting down.
GGTTTGATTCATATATCCCTGTATATTATATTTTTGTTAATCCGGACACCTTTTAAAACAAATGTAGTATGGTCCGTATCGACTGCACAAGAGAATAGAACACAAACCACTAATCGCTAAACTGAACACAACGGGCGAATACAGCGGTATAAAACACATCATCTGTGAGTTCTAAAACTGTTGTATAGGTAAAACATATAAGGTGCTGAATAATTATTTTCAAAATTGAGAAACATAGTATTTTAATTTTACATCGACATGAACAATTTAGCAATCAAATACCGCCTCAAACCTTTAACTCAGATTTAAGTCATAAAGCCAGTTTTAAGTTCTTGAACTGCATTATAGTAGACAGATGAACACACCATAAATAATTACATAAATATGCATTTTTATAAGTTCTTCAAATTCACATTTATATACACAGTTCATAATACGTTTACAAAATAATGATTTCACCCTAATTTAGGAAAAAATACCCTAAGACATAGTCTCATACATTAATGCTTGGTTTTATGTAAGTATTACTACATGTAAAATTCATTTTAAGATTGCTTATATGAGTAGGCTTCGGGATTCCGCAAAATTCTAAAAAACTTAAGCGACGCTGAGAAATAACCCATTCGATGCCAGACTACAAACTAATTGATGCAATCAATCCTTAACACTGCTTAACAGAGCCCTTAATATTTTCCGTTACAGTGGATCCGTCCTCTCCAACAAGCTAAGTACCAGCCCGAAACTGTATCTTTATAACAACTCGTAGACATGAAAGAAACGCCTGGATCATCTCATATCATAGACTGGGAGATATTTTAAGCCACTAATTCTAGAAATTGCCTGCTCATGCTTTTTCTTCCTTCGCTCATTAAATAAAAATCTTGAATAAACTTTTATAGGTCTTCATTCACAGGTTAATATAATCTGTATTACGTCTTGTTATACACATCGTAACAAGAACGCAGCACAGAAAAGGTCATAGCACCAACTTTCATACCAATGGGGTATTTATAGGTTTACATCTTTTTCTTGCAATAATTCAATTCAGCTGAACGTCATATACAAGTCCGATACAAGTTCAGAAGATTTTCCTTCACCTTGCACAATCTTGAGAATCTTCAAAGTAATGGTCTGCTCTGTCATCCATTCGAACACACCTTTCTATCAGTTATCATCTGTAATTTTTTTTCTTCTTCCCTTTTCACATTCTCTTTTTTACAGCTTTTTCCCGTTTTTTGCTCTCCTCAGTAAAATGAAAAGCCACATTTCTATTAATATCTTTTCTTTTTACATCCAGACATAATTTATAATTAAAAGGAATACTGCGGGAAGCCATGCATCACTTGATTTTAATCCGTCAGTGGCGTTCAACCTACAATTTTTTAAGCCAATAATAGACATGCAATAATTAAAATTATGCACCGAATGTGTTTTCCTTACTACAAGCAAAAGCGAATAGCGGATTTTGTTTACCTTTACGAAAATGGAAGTGACTTCACCTCAGAAAATATCTTTTGAGAAAATAATACGTATATTAGACAGTTGTTTAAATGTTCTTTCCTTAGCAGACCAAGGGCCATTTAAACAATAAAATATCGCTATGCTCCAAGTCACTCCTTTTCCAAATCTACCAATGTCGTTGACCTCGTACAATGGATTTGCTTACTGTATTGTCTACTTTCCCTTATTTTAGTATCTCTGGCTAGTGTGATGATCATGCGCATGGAAATCGTCTCTTTTAAAGAATAAGTCCGCTGCCCTTCGGCCTGTACCCTTGACTTAAAAATGCTAACATGCGCCAACCTATTAAAGACGTTAAGTTAGTTAAATATTATAAAGACATACTAACAAAAGGCATATTTCCTGTCTTCAGGACGTGAAGCGGCATAACAGATAGCATAACAAAATAAATGAAGATCATTAAACGTGATTTGTTCGATTACGGGGATAGCTCCGGAAGCTTATCTACTTGAAGAGTAGATTCCCTTCCTGAAAGGTTGCTTTCCTAAGGCAACCTAACTCGTATCCACTTTGAGAAAGCTAGGAAATCTTTCTCGTTTGATAGGATTCGAAGCTGGGTCAAACTGCAGGTGTTCAGCGTCTTTACCGCTTGTTACGTCAGCACTTATGTTACATGTTGGTGCACTTTGATGGATGTCTGGGGATTTAAAGAATGTCAGATGAATATTACTGACGACAGTACATTATTTCCAATGTGAAATCTGAGGAAGATGGAAATAAAGTGGAGGGTTCCTATTTTTTCATTTAGTCTTTGCCCAATGGTTTTTGTTCATCGAGGAATGAATAGCGATGCATATGTGGTAATACTAGATAATTTTGTGCTATTTAAGGTGTATATCCTAGGTGGTACAAATTTGAAGTTACAGTGGGTATGACAGTTGCGATTCACTAACCTATCCATCATTGATATTATAACAGCTCTAGCTAAACAGTAACGTCAAATAATGTGATGGCCATATGCAATATAAAGTTAAATTTGCTAAGTTAGTAGATATAAATGTATAACCAGATGACACTGAACAATCAGCATTTTAGACATTTTTAAGTGCTTCTAAAGAAATTCTTAACGACATTTTCTATACTATGTGAATAAAATATACAAGTTCACAAAGTCCTTTGGAAATTTACGAACACATCACTCGCTAGTGCGTTTAGGGACAAATAACAAATATCTAAGCTCCCAAAAATATCTTCTAATCAACATATATCCTAAAAAACCAAGAAATAATTTTTTATTTCTTATAATATTATACATGCTATGTACAATGCTCGTGGGCCTTTGCATAAAAATAAACGCATATTTACAAGATGTAAATGTTTATATTAAACATTTGAATTTTGTTCGCACGTTTCTTTGCTTATAACGTGCAGAGTATTCAATCAAATTTAATGAAACTTATATAAAACTTGATAATATTCCATAGAAGCAATAAACTTAAACTGTAAAATGCAGATAATGAATAATCAGAGAATATAAGCATTTAAAAATAAATAATTTTAATTGCGCGTGAGTTCGTGATCAGCCATTTTTTTCATAGCTTGGTAGTCAAATGCATAGGGTAACTTATAAACTTTTCATGTAAATACCGTGATACTGGGAAAGATATTGACGGTATTGTGAACTGCATTACTGTTACTTTTGTCACTTATCTGTTTGTAAAAGGATTTTCCCCGGATTTGCTGATTTACTGTCATTTAGTGACTATATGGCAGCCTTTCTCTTTAAGTGATTTAATCCAGTATATACAAATATCAAAAACTGTTGTCTAATGGAATATAAAAAACGCACAATTGTATTTGAGCATAAACACATGTTCGATGTTAAAATTAGCAAACCTATAGAGCGGAGTAGCTTTAATAGAAATGAGCAGTTTGTAGGAAATCCCTAGGCATTAAGAGGAAATTTGTAGGACGTTCAAGAAGTTCCGAAAGGTAACTACAATATTTTAAATATCTTCCTGAATTTGCATATGGAGGATTTATATATATATTTCCTTACACACCTGGCTACCAAATTACGACAAATAAAACTAATATATTACGCACATGTGTAGATAAAAATTGTTTCCTTTATAAGCTTATGTCGTATCGAATATTCACTGCTTTAAATTCCAATTTAATGTTCCGTTTAAATGTTCTCTCGTTTCATGTGAGTTTTTCTGAATTTGATTGAAAAATCTGCATACTGTGAAAAACACATGAGAAAAAATTGAAACTTTTAAACGAAACCTTTCCATCTTCATTACTTTATATGTTAATTTTACAAAAATTTTTAAGAACATTCTGCGTCGCATATAAAATGTGTTAGGAAACCTGCAAATGATTTCCTTCGCTTTAAAAGTAGAGGCCAATCAAGCATATATTTTTGTTCATTTGGTTGTTGGTTTTGCATATGCATTCGTGCCTGAATTTTCAAAGGCAATTCTCAATTCATGTATATTATTTACATGGCTGCAGTTCCAGAACAATTTATCATCTTGATAGAAATTCGGGAAAAGGGACCTAAAATATCCAGTATCTTTTGGCTATAGAGAGTATATAATTATACACCAAAGTGTGTTTTTTATAAAGTGTGTGAAATAAATATTTCTTAATGTTGTTGGTCAGACACTTACAACTTAATGCATTTATTATAAGGTCGGTTATTAAGCAGGTCATTATTGACAACGTTACCCAGGGTGTACCACAGACATCGATCGATATTATATCTGGAAAAGACACACATACAACAGACCTTAGGCGGGAATGGAATCCGCAAACTGTATTTTGAATTAGCAGTGTGCTAGTAATTTTCAACTACACGCGCTATATTATTTTTTTAAGTTTTACTTTTGTATATGAATATGAGTATAAAGGTGATTTTTTTTAATATCAGTCGCACACTACTTGCAAATCCCTGAAAATAAAGTATACAAATATGCGTATAGAGGTGAATATTTTTAAATATTAATTCTACATTACTTGCGAAATCCCTCAAAATAAAATAGACAATATTATTAAAATACCCTAAAATCACCCTGCTAAAGATAAATTCTTAGCACAATTAATACTTTTATCAGTTGCAATTTATTTTCAAAAGCAGAACTTTTTTAATAGTCTTGCCTTTGGCTATCTATTTTAAATTTTGAAATTCGTTTCAGAAAACCACTTTTGTACTGTCTTTGCGCATTCAAGGAGGTCTTATAAAGAAATTTCTGCCTGTCAATCCATCTTTATAATGCGAAAAAGATTAGATTAGTCTTATGAAAGATGGGGTGCCATTTTGATTTGCCAAAATTTGGCCTCTTTTAGTTTCTTATGGGTAGTTACACTGAGAATCGTGATAATGTGTGCATTTTGTATTATTAGTTTGAATTTTATTTTAGATGTTTAATTGCATTACGTTTAAAAATACAGTTTAGAAGGAATATGGTTCAAGGGAAACATCAAGGGAACATTTGCCCCTCCACAGAACCTTGCATATATCTCTCAATATGGCACGTATTCAATATTAACTTTTATCCCACATTTATTATTACTGTACAATATATGATTAACTAGGAGACATATCACTTTCAAACTCTCATGATAATTTGCCAAGATGGGAAGTATTAAATTACAGTATCGGAATATTTTGGACTGTAAATCCATTGAAAAAATAAACAACTTAAATATCTGCTGTTAAGTTCAATTTTATAATGCTATCGAGCGTTAGAATAAAATATGACAGCAGAAATCGCTTCTCAGTTAGTCAAAATGCAAGGTAATTGGATTAACATGAATATTGAATAAATCGCTCGTACACTTTTAGAACACAAATCAATAAGAAGTGACAGAAGTTTATCTGCGATATAATTAACATCATCATTGCGGTAATTATGCTGAGAATATTGCTTTCATAAAGATTGCGAGAAAGATGGAATCTTTGTACAAATTTAATGAAGTAAGGTACAGTAATTATTGACCTGGTGGCACTTTCAGATGTCATTTTCTACCTTCTTTCAAAGTTAATTAAGCTTTTTGAATAAACTCACTTCTTTGCCAAAATAGGAAGCATCTGATAAAATTTGATTTTAATCAGATGCCTCTTTTAGTTTGGCCGGTTTGAGATATATCGACCAAATCGTTAAGTTTCGCATCAAGGAATTGAAATATTTTGTTCAAAAAGACGAAATTAACAAATTTTCGATTGCTAATCATAGTTCGAAATTTAATTGTAATTTGGACTTGGGGTCTGCAAAATTTATCTAGAAAGCTTTTTATATTGGTGACCTTCTTTTATGTGTCTTATATTGGAGCCTCTCACATTCATAAAGATTGATTTTGTTTAGTTAATGATTTTAATTCCAATCAAGTTCTTCCTACTGCTTCTAAAATTCTACTTAATTTTTCAATTTTCGTCACTAACAGATGGCGGTGCCTTCTCATTCGCTTTACTCTTGGCTATGAATACAACCGTGGCTTCCCCTTGGTTGCAGATGTCTTTGCTCCTAATGAAAAGGGACCTGGAACTGTTTGCCAGAGTTTTTGTCTAAAATTAAGGACAAGCACAAGGTTTATGTTTTATCACTCACATCTTAAATACGTCTAAACAACTTACATATTGTCACAAGATATTGCCAAACACTAGTTTAAAAAACAGCTGATGTATAACATCAAATAAATTAGTAAAACGTTGAAACGTTGGAAAAATAAGTAAAACTCAGATTTTTTTATATAAAATAGGGTTAAAATCAAAAGCACGAGACACATAAATATATACGGTGTAAAACTATGCAACTTCCAAACTAAATTAAATTAAGTGTTCAAATCAAGAAAAAATTGGTATTCACATCTCTATCAATTAAAAGTTCAAGGGGATTTTACACTGGTTAAAATTCTTCAACCTCACTCCTTTCAAATAAGGGCACTGTATTAAAAATGACTAGAGGAAGAATATTATCACAGTTAGGGCACACCGGCTCACTCTGTGCTTTTAGAAGGTAATTGTGTGTGAATGGGGAATGAACGATTCTTAAACCAGGGAAGAAAACCTCACCTCCTATTCGCCTTCCAATACTCTAGTACGTGATTTACACGCCTCAGTTTATTTGATCATCCTAAAACCTAATAATGTTTGCACTATTTATTAAGAATTTTTTCTTTAATGATCGTACTGATATCGAAAATCTACTAAACTACTGGATAGACCCACAGCTGACTTTGTTGTGATGTCTGCCAGCTCGTTATCCTTTCTTCCCACATGTCTGCGAATTCAATGAAGGAAACTGCACCCATAAACCCGTAAATTAAAATTTAACTTTACAGCCTCCACAACTAAAGTATTCCGTGTGTCATAAAATGTATCCAAAGACTGTAGCGCACTATACGAGTTGGTATAAACTACAAACTTTCTCTGGAATAGCCTAGATATGTATAAAAGTGCATAATATATGACAGCTAATGCCGAAGTGAGCAAAGAGGAGGCATCTGGTTTGCCCTCCGTAAGATTAACAATAACAAAAGAGGACACAACGTGTCTATGGGATTTAGACCCATCAGTATATATGGAAATATACTTAGTGTTTTTATTTCTGTACTCGGCAAAAGCGTTGTTTCTTTATAATCTGGCTAGTATATCTTTTATCAATACTTTGAAAACACCCAGAAACTAAATTTTCGAAATTTCCCAAGGCTGAATTTCTTAATTTATCATGCAATCAGCATATTATAGAATTTATCAAGCACAGGAAGGCAACTAGGGAGTTCAGACTGTGAAAATATATTTACATAGTCTGAGAGAGAGAAATTACTCCTATCTGTATGGAAGTGGCGGTTCAGAAAAGTACACATACGAGTAAGCACTGTGTCATAGCTATGAAAATGACTACAGTTATCTTCCATGCACTGGCAAAATTATGCTTCTTCCATAATAGGCTATAAAGAAAGAGATCTGCAGTTAATGATTTAGAAAGGTGCTTGAGCATTTCATAACTGACTCCATCTGGACCTGGAACAGATCTATGCGTCCGTAACTAAGCTCTCTTTAGCTCAGGTATTTGCAACTCTCTAGTATATGGTACCAAATTGGAAGTGTTGAATGGAATGGGAATGTCCGCAAATGATCTGCCTTTCCGTTTCGGTTTTTAGATCCGGAGCAGAATCATGACAAAGGTATGTCTTCTCTGCGGTTTCCGCTTGGTGGCGCTCCTGCGCAAGCATCACTCTCATGATCCTCTATAGGGCAGAGCGCACATGAAAGTTATCTGCGCATGAATTCTTCGAATGAACAAAATGCTGACACAGGTAATATCGCATATGGTTGGAGGTGTAAGATCTTATAGGTCATTTCAAACACCCAGCCTTTACATATTTAGCTGCTCAGGCAAGCTGTAGGTCAGGATCACACGTTTCTATCGATCTACTGACCTTCTTCATGCATTTTTAACCACACAGCAGCACAGATTTTCTGTTCGGACAAATTCTTCCCCCGAATACGAAAAGAGATCACACTCTTTGATAACTCTCCGATAAAGGTGTAGAGTTCTGTACGCTGAGACACTTATATCAAGATGACTAAGTTTCCTGAATCCTAGAAAAGTTGCAGACAGTTTAGGAGAACTGATTTCAGTCGACCAGGTACCTAAACGGAGCCGTTTAATATTTTTGCCTTGCCCAGATAGGGTCTAGGACTTCGTCGTCGCCATTTCACCATGGCCGTTCCGCCCTTGGGCCGTTTCGTCGTCGGACGTTTCCCCGTCATGACTTTTCACGTCAAGACATATTTTTCTTTATATGAATGTATTATATATTGCTGTATTATACTCGTATTAAATTTATTTAGTTATATTTATCTTTTGTATACGTCATAAAGGTTGCTTATAATATATATAGTTATTTACAAATATGGGATATAAAGAAAATAGACATAGTTAGTTAAAAAATTATGTCAGTATCAAAGAGAACTGGGGCTAAATCTCTGCTGTAACAGAAGGTATATTATCGTATCGGTATTTCTGTAAATTTTAATCGGCTAGTACACTATTATATGTATACAATACACTTAATTATCACACAGAGAAAAAAACCTTCCAAATAAATTGTTTTCGGGGAAAAGTCATTAATTATAGGTAATATTTTGTAATTCTAGAAGAGGTGTTTAATTGCAAAAGTTTTTTTTTCTTTTGAAATTTAAGACAGCAGGTAAATAAAATTCTAGTAAACTTAATAATATAATATGGCAAGATATAATATAGACATATAAAGAAAAATGTCTCTTAAATATACAGTAGGGAAGCATAATTATTAAACTAAATCAACTTAATATAATAAGGCAAGATATAATACAGTCGTGTAGAGGGTAATATGTATTGAAACGGCCGCGGTGAATAGTCTCATCCCCGCTCCCGCACACACACATACGCTCGTATACCCGTTTCTATGAAAAAATGTAAGACACTTTAAGTTTGCCTGTTATACTGTTTATGGCAAAAAAAAGAGGACGGTTTATTTACATCTATATTCGCATTTAAGCTGGTTTTAAGCTATTTATTTGAATTTGTCAAATTTATGGGATACAAGGTGTATAAGTGTTGCCGCATTAAAAGAATAAAACGATTCAGACGTCGGGACTTCACCCACAATGGAGCCCAAGAAGGCGACGCAGACTCCTGTGCCGGGACTAACTGTGCCTGTCCACAATGTGAAGTCCCAAATAGAGTTTTTTCGTAACCAGGAATTCTATTTTAAGGTACAGTTTATGTAAAGCAGAAAGTGATTGCAATTATATTCTGTAAATCAAAACAAAAAGTTTTCATACTTAGCTCCTTCGTGTTTAAAATTGCTTTATTGCTTTTAAATCTCATGATAACCGTTTGCCTAGAAAGAAATCTAAAGACAGAAATTTATTATTTGTACGTTTGCTTAATTGAAAGCTGCAAAGCACACGAGAGACAACTGTCTAAATGCCTTCAAGAAAATATATTAGCTTGCAGTCACCTTCCATGTAAAGAAATTATAAAAACACTGTGCATTTAATTCACTCGCGGAGAATCGAACCCCAAGAATCTAGAAATTATATATAGAATACATATACACAAAGTAAATTAGCGCTATAGAATATAGAGTGAAAGAAATTTGAATTAAATTTTCAACTATTAATGTCGAATGAAGAATTTTTAAAAAACGAATTTTTTAATAAACGAAGCAGAAATGAAAGCATTATATTTTAATTCACTTAAAAAAAACTTCTCAAACTTACCAAGAATATCCAGAGCTCTTATTTATGTTCTCTGTTACTCAAAAGTATACATTTTGTTTTTTGTTATTTTCCAAAACCTGTTCTACCGTTTTTTTAGTTTTCTCTCTCGAGAAAAAATTCTATTTTTAGTCTCTCTTAGCTTTTTGAGTTTTTGAATTTTTTAACTTAATTTAATTTTGAATTTCGGTATAGTATTTTAGGAGGTTCTCTGCATCAATATTTTAAGCTTATGTTTTACTTTCTAGTTTAAGCCTTTCTTCACTTGAAGTTTACAGTTCAGTATTATTCCTGGCTCTTCATTAAGGAGTTTAATATTTACAGAGACATATTTACGCATCGCAATTTTTCTTGGAAGACTTTGCTTCTGACTTTAGCGTTATTTTCTCACTTAAAGGTTCCCAAAGTATGAAGAAAATAATTTAGTCAAAGATAAATGCATTTTTCATTCATCCTGTTTAAAAATGTCATAAATAATTCAGCACTTTAAAGGTCAAATAGTACGTTAGCTTATGCTTTTGGCTGAGTAACACAAACTAAAGTATAAAAATGTTAGCTTCAAGAAAATAGTTTAAATTTAATGAAGAATTTCACGTTCAAGTATAAAAGCAAATTCTGAGTGATAGCTTATGTAGGGACATAAAATAAACTTTTCTTTTGGAGATATTGCATAGGCAACAGGAACATTCATTATTTTTAAAAGTATGCAGCGATAAGACACATCCATAAGTATTTAGAACATTATAAAATGCTTTTAGTTTATATACTATGAATATAAATGAAAAATATCTGGAAATTAAATGTAGAAAATTGTCAATCGCATGAACATCGTTTCAACATACACTATGGCTTTCCTTTATACTACTTATCAACTGCTCACTTACATATCTAAAATGTCTTATTAAAATCATTATACACAAATGTATAAGTGTAGAAAATCATTTTATTATAAAATAATTCTTTTATTTATTTAGATAAATTATTCTTATTATTTATTCAGAAGTTAACGAAATGCAAACGGATGTTAGCAAATCTTCATAAAATTGTTTCAGTTGTATATGATTAATTAATAAAAAAAAACTTTGCTTATGCTCCCTGAAATTTTTCGAAGGAAAGTTTTTTTTCAATTCCATGAACATTTAAGACATAATTTTCAGTTCAAATGCATTAAAATTGTTTACAAGTAAAAAATGTCCAAGCATATGTGTAACAAATGCAATTGGATACCAAATGAATACAAATGCCGTTTAATCATGCATTTTAAATAAACATACAAAATTTAATATTCTGATGTTAGAAACTTTTAAGCAATGAAGTTTCAAATTTCCTAGTATATATAGATTTTTATATGTGAGATATCTGGATACAGCGAATTTAACTGTCAGCATTTTGACGGTATTTCCCCTTTCTACTGGCAACTTCATAGTTAGCAGGTAAGATCAAAGCCCTTCATAATGATCTAGAATAAGTCTCAGTGTGTTTATCCAACCACATTAAAGGATTATAATTCAGTTTGAATGATGGAACTGATGAGGTCCATTTAGGTAGCAATTTAGCTACTGCAAAAACAATGGCAGCCAAATCCTTTTTGACTGCACTGTATTTCTTTTCAGTAGGTGAAAACTTTTGTGGAAAGAAACATTAATGGATGTTCTTCGCCCTTAGCATTTGTCTGTGATAATACAACGCTAATACCAATATTCGAAGCATTGCTCTGAACGATAAATGACTGAGAAAATTTCGGACTATAAAACTGATTTTCTTTTAACCATTTCGTGAGTTCATCAAACGCTTTTTAGCAATCATCAGTCCATCCTTTTAACAGATTTTTTTCAGTGGTGCAGAAATCAGAATAGTCTGAAATATACCTTCCATCACATCTTTCAAGTCTTGAAAATGACCTGACCTGTATTTTCATGATAGGTATAGGGAAGTTCTTCATGGCTTGGATTTTTACTACTCCTGGTCTTCTTGACCTTGTCCTACTACATGATCTAGATATTTTACAGTCATTTAAATTGACATTTCGAATTTTAGTAGTATATGCAGTTTAGTATATTTCATCTTCTCTGAAATAACTGCTTCAAATGCTCTTCATAATTTTGCCAGAAAACTGCGACATCATCAATATATTGTACAGCAAATTCTTCACAGTTCCTTAATAATCCTGCCATGAAACTGCTAAAATCATACGGCGAACTGTTTTAGTCCAAATGGTAAACTTAAAGGGTCTACAAGTGCCAAAACATGTCACAAAAACAGCATAACGCTGGGCTATTTTAGTCAGTGAAATTTGCCGGTAACCTCGAGTAAGATCTATAGCAGTTACATATTTGGAAGATGACACTTTTTCTGCTAACTGTTCAGTGTTTGGCAAGGGAATATATTGTGTCCTAGTTGTCTTGTTCAAGATGCTACGGTAATCAATACACGGCCTTGCGTCTTTTCCAGGAATTTCAAGCAGTATGAGTGGAGAGATAAATTCGTTTCAACTGTTTATATTACTTTGAGTTTTATCATCTTGCCTAGTTCAGCTTTTGAAATCTCGATTTATCTGGCAGACATGAGATAAGGTTTTGCAAATATCGAGTTATCTCTTTCTAGTTCAGTTCATGTTCAGTAAGGTCAGTACATCCTAAGTCGTTTGAGATAATACAGGAATACTTGTATATCAACTGCTTTAAATCTTTCCGCTGATCTTCAGATAATAACGAATTCAACTGGATGCCTCGCAGTGCTTCAGGACTTGGTTTGTTTTTGTGCTTTGTTTTTCGTTGCATCAACATAGACTGCTACTTCTTCATGATTAACAGTCATCATCTATTTCCGATATTTCTCAGGAACAACAATAAATAGTCTTTGCTTTCCATCACAATCTTTGTTCTTAAAAACGAGAATTTGGCCTTTCAACATATACTTGCACATTTACAAGATTTTATTTTAACTTCTTCATAAAGTGGCTTCAATTCACCGCTATCTTCTCTTCTTGTGTTAATATTCCTGGAAACGTAATTCAGTACACATGTAATTAAGTACAGTTTAATTTCACAGGAGGCAAACTTTTATTCTCAGTCAGTGTGTGTTTGTTGCTTAGTTTCGGAATTTAACTCAACTGTTCAGACTAGATTTTCAGTTTCTTTTAGACGTCTTTGTTCAGTACGAGTTTGTACAGCGTTTATCATATGAATTTGAAGTTCTTCATCTCAATTTAATTCTTCAAATAACGCAGCTTTTTCGTTACCTAGAAGATACCTCCTTGATATAATGAATCTTTTAAAAGTGCAGCTTTTGTTATTATATAAACCTCAGTCAAAGGCAATCACACTGGACATTTTTCAGAAGTATTCGTATCAATACAGTTTTACTCATATACATGGGAGACTGTACATATTGTTGGCCAAATTAAGTCCAAATTAGCAACAGTATCTATAAGTATGGGCATTTCATAACCATTTACTTTTCCTAGACTGGTATATGGGGCCATAATATCCTTAAAACTATTGTTGAAAATCTCATTTGAGGGTACAGTTTCATTTGATGCCACAGTTTCCAAATTCTTCTTGGGTTTATCACACTAAGGTCGAAGATGCGAGTAAAATCAGCATTCTTAATAACGAGGTTGTCTCCGTTTTCCAAATTCTCTTCATGAATTTTATTTCATCCTTTATTTTATCAAATTTTGATTAATTTGTGCCAAATGGATTTTATTGTTTGATTCTGCTACATTCGCCGTTGATTCTCTAGCTCGTATCTCTTGAATTTTAAAATTCAAGCTGCTTTATTTCCAATTCATATGCCTTTGCTTCCCGAGCCTTCCGTTCTTCTTTTGCTTCCTGAGCCAGGCTTTCTCGATCAGCAGTTACTCGGTTAAGAATTAACTTAAAATACCTCATTGTAAAATTGACTTTCTGTGATATTTTTTTTATTTCTGAAACCGTATTAGTGAACGGCATTTCTTCGGTTAATTCTTAGGCTTCTTCTGTTAAATCTTGTTTTCGAACCTTGGCAAGAAAATACATTTTTTTTAACAGAAAAAAGAAAACATGACAGCGTATCAAAATTAATTTTAAAAGGATTTTATATATTATTCAAAAATTATAATACTCAAAAAGTCAAATGAAGTTACTCAATCTGGTTTTTTTATATTAGAAATTTAAATATGACACAAAATATTGTTACGAATTTTGTTTTTTGTTAGATATTTTTAGTAGAATTACAATTAAATTAGTTGTGTTTCTCCGTGCAGTGTAGCGCGAGACAAATTTTAAGAGAAAGTTAAGCCGGAAAAGTAAAAATACAGGAGCACGTGCATTTAGCATTGAATAAATGAATATATTGGTAATTTGTAATCAAATAAATAAATAAATGTAATTGACCACTATGTTCGCTGTAACCGTAATTTAATCCTCTTATTGGTTTCTATAAATCTTGAGAAGCAGAAAATGCTAGAACTATCTCGGTCAGCCGGTTGAAAAACCTATTTAAAGCCAGAGAGATACATCTCAATTCAGTTGTTCTTTAGTTAGTTACTTAGTTATAGTTATTGTTGATGCGATTTCTTTAGTTCCTCGTGAACTGAGATATTACAATTAACTTTCACGATAGATAATGCTTTGCATTGCTTTGTATTCAAATACTTTTTACTAGTTTGAACTACTGATTATATTGCGCGATATTGTGAACACTTGTGCTGATATCTCTGAGGAAAATTCAAGTGTTCTGATATATTTCTTTTGATAATAATAAAGTTTATTAGATTTTTATCGTACTTGTGCATTCAATCTATTACGAACCCGTACGCGCGCAATACTTTTTGGTGTCATGGATAGGGTTGAATGCCAGTGACAAGAGCGATGGAGGAATACTTAAGGCAGTTGTCGGCAGTCTTTGCTGCGTTTCAAGAAAAGATGGAAGCTGGTCAAGATCCAGTTAAAGAAGAGATGAGAGCTGCTCAAGAATCCGTTAAAGAATAGAGGAAAGCGGTTCAAGAAACAAGGTATATAAGACACAATTTTCTATAGTGGCGGACGCGAATGGATGGGATTCCGAAACTAAGGCCTATCATCTCACCGCTTCTCTGAGACCAGACTCTGCGGATATTCTTCAAACCTTTTCAGGAAAGCAGAGACTAGATTTCGAAGCACTATCTGGCGCGCTAGACGATAGCAGACTTCAATAAAGATCCCGACAACAGAATCCCATGGAAACACTCTAGGAACTTGCCACGGATGCTGAAAGGCTGAATCATCGCTTTTGAGATTGCCGGACAGCAACAAGGGAAATCATGTACTTTCAGTGCTTCATTGATGGCATGCGGGATCCCGAAATACAGAAATCTCTGAGAATGGCGGATGTCAAAGATTTAAAAAGAGCTCTAGTGTACTCCATGAAATTTGAGGCAGCAAGCAAATCGTAGAGACAGCCTTCCAATCAAAGCTACTCAAGTCCAAGAATCAGTAGATCAAGTGACTGCTCCTCAAAATTACATAACCAGACAAATAAATCCCTGGAAAATTAATACGAGTGTCAAGAAACCAACCTTAAATTGTCGGACGTGGGGTGCTGAAGGCCACATACATATGTGGCCTATATCACAGATCCTTGCATACTAGGATTGGATTTTCCATGGAAATACACTTTTTCTTAGAACTTAACGAATTGCTTTGTGCTTCTGAGGACAAGAAAGATTCAGGAAAATAGAGATTATTTAAATTACGAAAAAGACACGAAAGCTCTCTGTCTCAAAGAAACATAATGATAAATAACAGCAAGTGTTCTTCCTATTTATTTCAAATGTAATGCTGCTTGAATTACTTTGCATGAAATGAAATTAAAAACTGTGGATATATAAAATATACAGACATCTTTAAAGGTAAAATTATTTGAAGTTTCAAATTCTTTGTCAGCATTCTATGAGCAAGCAATAAAAAGCCCATGAAGCAGATTTGTGACCTGGGAACGTATTCCAACTACCAGTGTTCAACGTTTCTATCCACATATTCAATAATGTATTGCCACCGATATATCACGTTTGGTGTTAAAATGTGAGTTTTTAAATATTTTGATATACAAACATTTCGATTCTTAAAACAATACTTCAAATTACACATCTTTAGAAGTTTTGCAGACTTTTCGCCGCATATTTCGCCTTAGTTCATCTAAATTATTTTACATTGTTGGAAAATATCAGAAAAATTTGAAGACTTAAAATTTATTGTAATGCATGCTCATTTATAGCCAAACAGAAGTTGGTTTAAAATTCGAATTACATTTCTCCAGCCTCCTTTTTTTTCTTTGTGATTTACATCCTTTAACGACCGGCTTGGAGACAGACATTTCGGTGCCAATCGAAACATTAAGGAATTCAGCAGAAAATACCCAGAAACATTTTAAGTCCCCATATAGAAAACTGAACGTAAGTCTGAAAGTAAAATTAAAGTGTACTTCTTTTCATAAACAAGAATAGCTTATGTTGCTCCTAAAATGGATACATGGAACAAGATGTATCATATCATAGGCAGTGCATTAATCATTTACTGCAGACGTAGAAACTGGTTTATCGATTACAGTAACACCATTATTCTCTCTTGATAAATATCTTAATGACTTCTTTTAACTTCGAAAAGAATTTTTAATCACGCACTCACAACATGGGGCCTCTCACAAGCCCAAAGGTTATAAATTTGTTATGATGTAATGCACTGACTGGGCAATTTAAAATTAATATACGCCATGTATTAAAAATTTTGCTATGTTTATTTCGTTAAAACAAATAATAAAAATTATTTTTACACACTATGCCATTATTACAATTAATGAACCATATTTAGAGTCATACATTGCTTCCTTTAACTTCAAAACACTGTTTAAGAACACTCAAATCAAATAGTTACGGAAAGAAACTTAAAATTTTGTGCAAAAATTATCACATTTTTTGGAACAAATGTTTAACTCCTTGAAGTGGTTACGCTTTCCCATTTTATACGAAACAGCACTTGTTGACATTTCCATAGATAATTAAGATTATATGATAATATGAAACTAACAAATGCAATAAAATGGTATTTAGATTTTGAAATGAGCTCATAAATTAGTATAAAGCAGCGGTTTTCAACTTTTTGACTAAAGCGTACCATCTAAACAAAAATTGAAAATCTTTAGAACCACCACTACATTTTTCAATGATTATTTTTCAATTTCTGAATCGAAATGCTAAAAAAAAAGTCTGAAAGCTTTCAGATTTTATATTACGCCCAAAAAGGCGTTTTTTAACTTTTTGTGCAACACCTTTATTTATTAAATATCATGTTCTTCGCACTTAAATCATAAAATTAAATTCAACAGCAATATCACAAAATATTTAAAAGAGCATATCTTCGGAATTTCCTATACAGAGTCTCGCAGGCTGGAGACAAAATGTGTTTTTTTCCAGTATAGTGTTGCCATTGCTCGCTTTAAAATCCTGGAGTTTGTAAAAATTCCTTAAAATGTTACAAAATTACAAAATATGATATCGATAATAAAACAAATTCCCCATCTTCGGTGAAGGATTACATTATTCAAAATTTGATGGCTCTAGGTACCGTTGTTTTCTCACAGTGCGAGAAACATACATGCATTTATATACAGATTCTCTATTATTTAATTTCTTTAAACACAACACAGGTTGATGATACTAAATGGCAACAATTTGAAAAGTGAAACGGACATTTAAGTTTTCAACGCAGAATGTCAAAACAAAGTTAGTAGTCCTTCTGAGCTAACCCCTTTGGGCTAAAAAGAAAGAAAGAAACTCTGAACACTTTCAGCTTTTATATTACGCCCAAAACAGCGTTTTTTTAGCTTTTGGGATGTTACCTTTATTTATTAACTATCATGTTCTTCTCACTTAAAACATGTAAAATTTAATTCAACAGCAATATTGCAAAATATTTAAAAGCAGCAAAACAGCATACCATTAGAATTTCCGATACACAGTTTCGCGCGCTCGAGAATTTTTTTTCCGTACAGTGTTGATATTGCTCGATTTGAAATCGTTGAGTTTGTTAATCAAAAAGTCGTTAAAGTTTTGCAAAATTTGAAATAGATAATAAAATAAATTTGCAATTCAAAATTCGGGCTCCAAGTGGCCATGTTCGGTTGGAAGACTACGTTATTCAAAATCTGATGGCTCTAGGTACCGTTGTTTTTCCACAGGGAGAGAAACATTTATTCATTCATGCAGATTTTTCATTATTTAGTTTCTTTAAATATATTAAAAAGCGATAATATTTGGTGGCAACAGTTTGAAAATTGAATCGACGCAAAATGCCGTTTTGAAATTAATAGCTCTTGTGGGCTAACGCCCTTTGATCTAAAAACTATTTTGCCATTTGCATAACCTATTGGATATTTGAATTAAATACGCACACATAAATATATTAGTTTAAAAATTGGTTACCAGTTTAATTATCAAAATTAAATTATAGTTAATTCCAAATTTTAGTGCGAAATTTGGGACTGTTTAAGAGAAATCAGTTTCTTTATGTCTGGTCTTATTTCATGTAATTGTAAGCATAAATTAAATTGTAAACGTAAACCGGATTTAATTTTGTTCCATATTTATTTTTTAAATATAACATGGAATAAAATCCTTGTTTACAGCTATAGGTTGTGCAAAAAGGCAATACAATAGAAATGCTTCTAAACTCTTTTTTTCGGTTAAGCCAAAAGTTAGCAGGTGTGTTATTTTTTAAGTCTTCAGTTAGAGTTCGACTACAGGAAATTTCTATAAATTGTTTCTTTCTTCGCGAGATAAAATTTCAGGCATATTTAAACAAAATGGATTTATAATCCAATTTTCTTTTCCATAATTCTTGGGAAAATACATGTTGAAATAATTTATTATTAATGAAAAAAAGGGTTTTTAATGTCGGATGCTAATTCTTCTTCTATTTTCAAATTTTTGGTGAGAAAAATTTTCTAAAAGTGGCAAAAAGCTTAAAATATTACAATCCAATTCTTCGATTATTAGCTCGATTTTTTTATCATTGCCTTTATTTTATCTCTAAAGGTTTTCCTAAACTTAATTCATTTATCTTTCCAAAAATATCAGCTAAATATGCTAAACGTACCAAACATAATTCACTAAATAAACATTTTTGCGATTCAAAGTTTGAAAATTTGAATTTCTGATCGAAGTTCAAAAAGACGATTTAAACTTTGCCTCTGGATAACCACCTTACTTCAAAATGTAACAAATGTAATGTAAATGTAACAAAAGCGTTTCATGTTCACTGTCCATCTCTTCGCATAAAATTGTAAATATTTTTGAATTTAAAGCTCGGCTTTTAATCAAATTAACAATTTTCACATCCTGATTTAAAATGATTTTCAGGCTTTGAGGGATTGTTTTGGCTACTAAAGCTTCACGCTATATGGAGCAGTGAGTAAGTTTAGCGACTTTTTTTATTTCAGAAGTCTCTCCTGAATGTTTTCGTGTTAAATCGAGTGCTCCGTCACTGCATACGACAGTGCACTTATTCCAAGGAATATGATTCTCAGACAAAAAATTGTCAGTTACCTTGAAAATTTCACTTGCGGTTGGTCTATCGTGAAGAGATTCACAAAATACATGCTCTTCAGCAATTCGTTCATCTTCTTCGAAACATATGTAAACTAATAATTAAACAAAGTTCGTTATATCAGTGCCTTCATCCAAGTTCAACGCGAAATATTCACTGTGTTTTAATTTTTGAATAAGTGTCTCGTTTTTGGAATTTGCCATTTCATAAATTCGTCGACTTACTGCATCATTTGATAACGGAATATGTAGCCACGTTTTCGTTGAATAATGCTAAAACGACAGCTTTAACTGTTGGTAATATAAGGTTTTCTCCAATAGTGTGAGCCTGCCCAGTCTTAGCAATTCTTAGGCTTACCAGGTTACCAGCTTCCAAAATGTTTTCACTTGAAGTCAGAAAACTTTCATTATTGTCTACTATTTTTGAACTCCGATAATTTACTCTTAAAATATTCTTCAAATTTATCCTTTAAATTGCAATGCTTAGATTCAAGACGTCTTTTAAGAAACGATGGTTTCATATTTTCACTTCGAAAAGTAAGGAATGCAAAGCAACAAGAAGACAAAATACCTGATGTTAGAGACAGAAAACCCAAGCAAAAAGTGATTCTCATTGAAAATGAAAGATTATTAGCCCGGAAATGGCGACATTAAGTGCTGACATGCTAATAAATCGATAAACTCTAAGAGAATTATTGAGGTATTATTATCGTTTTTATAGGAACTTATTTTTATTTCCTATTAAATACAGCATCCATTTCTATCACTCTTTTTTAAATCTTTTATGGGAAATTTTGTTATGGCTGCGGCTAAAAGAATATTTGTAAAACGTACAACATGAAACAACCACGAAAACTGCCATATAGACAAATCGTTCGCCTCTTGCTAAAGTCTATAAGCAGATATTGACTTTGAACAAAGCTCAGATCGCAAAAAATTAGGAGTGTTAGAGGAAAAAACTCAATCAGGATGTTAGGGTTTTACTTTTTGAATTTAATAGTTGAAAATACTTTCCTTCCTTGCGTACCACCTATTTTTATCTTGCATACCACCGGTTGGTAACCCCTTATGTATTTCTGTATACATCAGTGTACTCTACGAACTCATATTTAATTCATCTCCAATAACTCAGTACCAGCATTGTGCAATTCAGTTTCCTCGGTGTTGTACAAAGAATTCTGGAAAATAACTTGAATTATTAAATAAAATATAAACTACACTCTCATTTTAATCACGCAAAATAATTCAGTACTTATAAAATTTATATTTAAATAAGACTGATTATAGTGAAGTTGATTAATCATTTCCTAAAATTTCATCACCTATATCGAAGTTTATTACTCAGTTTTTAAACGTTTTACGTAGCTTCAATACTGGAGTTTATTATTCAGTTGTTTAAATTTTATAGCACAGCTTTATATTTCTAAGCATTTTCCAATGAAAAATTTCCTATTTCTGAAATTCTGGACTGTGTCTTATATGCTATATATTAAATAATTTAAAATGTGTATTAAATAATTTAGTCTGGGATTCAGTATTTGTTTAAACCCTCCTGACTAAGAAAATTCATTTCCACTCTGCTATGAAGAACTTTGTAATACCCTGCGTCTTCCTTTAAACGCAGAATCAATTTAAATACATTGGGGTGACTTGTTTCCGAAGCTTTTATTTATTTACTACTTAAATTTTGTAAAACTTTCGTTGATCTATGGCGTTCACGCAACAGTTCTATATGTTACTAATAATGTCCTTTTTCAACAACTCAACCACATTGAATTTCTGTTTCTTCTTTATTCAAATATTGTTTCATTATACTTAACCATACACAGTTCACTTCGTCTAAAGTATTATGAGTCAGTGTAGAACACATTCGAATATGCGAATTAATTTCTTGATTATTCTATAATCCTTTATTAAACCTAAGTTTTGTATTTTCCTCCACAACATTGGTTGCAGTTCTACTTAATGAGATACTGTTATCTTTTTTATAGGAACTTATTTTTATTTCCTATTAAATACATCATCCATTTCTATAACCCTTTTTAAATAATCCTTTATGGGAAATTTTGTTATGTCTGCTGCTAAAAGAATATTTGGGAAACGTACAACATGAAGGAACCATGAAAACTGCCATGCAGACAGATAGTTCGCCACTTGGAACTTGGATCGTTCAACAAAAGGAAAACATTTTTAACACCATAAATTTTAGCTCAACGAAATGCACTTCATTTGCAGTAGAAAGACTTCACAGGAGAAATCAGATTAAACAATTTTGTCGTCTGGTTCAAATGTAATCAGCTCTGATGATCTGTTCCCCATCTCTCTGAATTGTGTATGCCTATCGTGTTAAATCGCGTACACTGCGGTGTCGACACCAGATTAACATCTAAAGCTTCGCATTTACCACTGAGGTTAGTACAAATAACACGAAGCAAAAATAGTCCTACTCACACGTGACGCTTTTCAAGAAGATAGAGGATGTTTTGTACTTGAATGGGTTTCTGAAGGGGTTCTTCCTGGAGTGAAAATTTCTGGGGTTATTCCTTTTGTAGCACTGATTGCATGGAACAAGGGAAAAAAGTGCTTTGCAGTGGGAACTGTTGGTCGTACTTCTAGGGCTTGAGCTAATCATATGTTAAGCTTTTGAAGACACCGAGTATACTCGGGCGAATCACTGCGTGATGGTTTTATCCCGAGATAACTCGGAAGAATAACAGAGAAGAATAACAGAACCGACAACAGATAATTCAAAATCGATTTTAAACAATTTTGGCGATCAGGATGGTAATTTTGTTAATGATCAATTAAGAAAAAATCTCTCCTGTATTTCTTCTTTTTGATCTTACTACGCAGACAGAAATAATATGTGTTATATCATGGGAACCTCCAACCTCTGCGTGAATACCGTAAAACCAGCCAAATTACGAAAAACGTGATTTGAAAGCTCCATTACTAAAGTACTCTTTCTTTTCTTTTAAACTATTCATAGCTCTCTCGGGGCTCAAAAGCAAGAATTCTATCTTTCTGACCATCAACAAATGATAAAAAAAACAGAATTTTTTCCCTGGAATATTATGTTTTGACGTTATTTGGAAACGAATGGAATTCCAATGAAATCCGTATGGCAATTTCTTTACACTGATTATTTTGTTGATTCAAAGTTCTTTCCAAGTAGTAATGAAATCTAAAACCTTAGCGAAGGTGTCTTTATATAACGTCGGAATTGGAGATCAGCAGAACCGATTCTTTAAGGAATCAGATAGGAATCGTTCACCAGCTGAAGTGAATCAGTTTTTTAACGATTCGCCGCTCGCTAAGATTGACCTTGATGAACCCGCTGGGAACAGAGTTGGATCAAGAGCAGCGTGCAAAGATGGGGAAAAATTAGGAAGAATCGAAAAAGGAGTCGGATCAGTGGAGTCAATCAAACTGCTCTCTCCCTGGACTGATTTCTTTCAAGTGTATTTCTGAGATTACCCATAAACACCTTCCTGCAGAGAACAACAATAAAATTCTGAAAAAAAAGCTAAACAATTTTAAATAATAAAAAATAAACTCAATTTTGTTAAAGATTACATTATGTTTTTGTTATAATTCATATTTTGTTGCTACTACAAATCATAGAGTAAAAATTAATTTTTAAATTAGAGGCAGATCCCAAAGAATAAGGAATAGTCTGTTGATAATACCGGCATTTTCATTTTCCTAACCATTTCAACAAAATGATACCAAAATACCGCTGGAGGATCCTCTATGCGGCAGGGTCCACATTTTGTTTTTCAACCTTGAAAAATTGCATTAGATAGAAAAAATTATTTTTATAAATATGTACCGATTCTACCGAAGATTGAAGAGAAATTCCAGCTCTTTACTAGACGTTAGTAAAAAAAGTAAATAAACAAAAATATAATTAATCATTTTACATAAATGTTATAATAGCATTGCATACAAAAGCTATACTATGACACAGAATTCGAAGAACAGAAATGAAATACATAGAAAGATCTCTGAGGAAGCAAAAAGAGCAAATAATGAAGATTCCATAGGAGCCAGATTTGCGGCTAGAGCGAGAGCGCCAGAGGTATGAAAAGAGTCGATAATGAAAATTCCGCCAGAATCAGATACGCGGCTAGAGAAGGAGAATAATCAAGAGCGAATAATCAAGACTCCGATGGGCCCAGATCTGCGACCAGAGAAGTAGCACCGGAGCGATGACAGTTGGGAACCCGAGAACGAAACTAAGCACCTATAATCTACAGGTTAAAGCAAATTAAGCAGATCCTCGCAGTGTCAGATGGGGAGCACTCCATCCATTTGCAAACAGGAGTGGTCAGTTTTGCCAAGATGAGTCGGTTTATTTAGTGTTTGCTTTTTAAATACTAGATGGCATACAAGCAAAACAAAAGCACACACACACATATATATATATAT
The DNA here is from genome assembly GCA_000611955.2 of Stegodyphus mimosarum. Classification (NCBI taxonomy): domain Eukaryota; kingdom Metazoa; phylum Arthropoda; class Arachnida; order Araneae; family Eresidae; genus Stegodyphus; species Stegodyphus mimosarum. Next base: position 1,248,128 of record KK119093.1, on the reverse strand, counting down.
ATATATATATGTATATATATATATTTATATAGTAAACAGTAATTACTTAAAATAGTAAATTTAAGATAAAAATTATAATTTAAACAGAAATTGTGTATTATTAGAGTTAATTATGAACCAATCTATAATATCATTTAAATTCAGTAGCATAAGTAAATCAAGTTCAACCAAAACTTGAAAAAATTCTACTAATTAATAAAAATGAAACTAAATTTAATTAAAATGCATATATGAATGATTGCTGAGTAGGCTGGAGACAGACTTATCAAGGGGAAGTTGCCTCCAAACCTAGCTCCCCAATCATTCAATTCGTGTTTCGTCATTCATGTATTCAAGGGCAATAGTTAAAACCAAAAGTAAAGAACATTCAAAAAAATTACCACCTAATTGGTTGGAGAAATTAAAAACCAGGAGAAAATAATCATAAATAGTGAAACATTCCGAGAAAAATTAAATTTTTCTAATTTTTTTAAAAAATTTATTTAAAAAAATTTTTTTA
>KK119093.1:1213722-1244013 GCA_000611955.2 Stegodyphus mimosarum | reverse complement strand
ATAATAACTATATTATAATAATATATTATACTATATTATAATAATAAAGAATATATTATAATATAGTATAACTATATTATACTATATTATAATATATTCTTTTATTCAAAATATTAGATGGGTATTTTTTTTTTGTAAAACTTTAAAGGAACATTTAAATTACATGATGTTCCAAAGCACGCAAGAGCTCTCTGCCAAGGAGAAGAAAGCTTACATGAAAGATATTCCGAAGTAAATTAACCCATATTTACTTACGAAAGAAAACACTAATATCTCATGCAGCCAATAAACGCAACCATCAGAATTTACTATTTGAGGACTTCAGCCAGCCAACTTTATTCGGCGAGTAAAGAGATGAAAATTCATTAACTTGCGAACGTTGCAAAACTTGCCCATATAAAACTGGTTATATATTTAAATTATTATACGTCCACAAAACTCAGGAATTTTCTCAGTCATTCAAAACCATTATTTTCAAACAATTACTAAAATAAGTTAAAATATTGCTGCATTTGAATAAATGCACTGTATACGTGAAAATACATAGAGTAATGTGCAAAGTAAATGAATATCAGCGATTTCTACTTATCAATAGCATTATTAAAAAGAGTACCTAAAGAACGATTTACGCTTAAGTATTTTAAATTCCTTTCAATAAAGGAGCGGATACGACCTACGAAAATTAGTAATTCCATTGAGTCCAGACCTTCGTGAGCAGTTTTCTTGTATGATTGTTTTAGTATTGTATTGTATCCTTCTCATGTGTAATATGAAATGCTGATATACCAAGTTGATTTTATAATAATAATAATAATAATAATAATAATTTTTATAAATGTCTTTATAAAAGTAATTTTTCTAAAGAACTGTAAACGATTTTATTATCTGTGTTATATTATTCCACCAAATAACAAGTAATGACTAATATAAATATCATTCAATAATTTATGTATTCTTACATGCTAAGATTTCATTTTATATATAAATGCATTGTTAGAGAACTGAAAATATATAAAAAACGTATTTTTAAGCTTTTTTCTGCAGAATTGTAAAACTAAGAGATAAAAAATACCCAAACACTAGAAGAAATTTAATATTTCACATCTTCTCTGGAGAGTTATTTCCAACTGATTTAAATCACTTCTCTGCTTATTTCAAATTCTGTTCCTGAAAGGAAATAAAAACCTTTCCTATTTAATGGAAAAAATACCCTATTCACAAAAGGTTTATTCTTTGAAGAAAAGTAATTTGGCAAATCTTACCTGCGGTTAAATCTGTTCGAAGAATAAAAATAAGAACACTATAAAAAAATAAAATCATTCTCTCAAGACCATCTAAATTTTTCTGTCTTCTGTAGTAAAAGATTATCGGTATTTTTTAAGTGACTTATTTTACGTTTTTAACCCCATTTTTTTGTTCATCATTCGTAAGCATTGTCTTTTTAAGCTTCTCTCTCTATGATCTGATTTGAACGAAACATTACTAGGAGAGAAATAAAACGAGTGAATTTCTTTGAAGTCTTTCTTGGAATATAATGACGTTCCTTAATGAAACGTTCCGGATAAATTCTCCTGGCGCAAAAATAGTGCAGTAAACATCCTTGAAGAGTGCTATACCTAAACATGTTTCATGACGTTTTATTGTATGCCAGTCAGTTATGTTCATATCAAAGATATGAATTAATTTTTAAATGTATCGTTTATAAGTATTTAAAGATGGAAAGTAATTACTGTTTCCAATTCGGTGTGGTAAACGCCAATTATGAAGCTTTATTCATTCAAAAAATTACGGAATTGAAATTGATTTTTAAATGTTTATCCTTTTATGGCGAATACTAAGAGTGCTTAAATATTTTAAGTGATAATTCATGCAATTTGCAGAGTTATGCATTTTTAAATGAATTATAATTTTTTAGATTCATAACAGAAAAATTACTCAACCGATACTAAATGTTGTTAGGAATAGAGGCAAGCTATTAAAAATTTTTTGTATTTTCCAAATGCTTAATGCTGTTACAGAAAATATCTTTGCGATAAATGTTTCATCGTAACTTGGGAGTATAAAATGATCGACGAGAGCCATAGCATCCGCGATACCCTTGTGAAGAACTTGGAGATAAGCAAGGAATGGAGGCACGAAGAGGGTTTCCTTAAAAGCCTCGCAATAAAATTTCGCATGATATTGAATCCGATCACGTGAGTGAGCACACTACATCAGAGCGCTATCTGTGCGTCATTAGCAATCATTCTAGTATGATATGCTGACAAATGATATCATTTTTTGTAAATGCTTATAGAAGTACTCATTGAAATTGCATAGGTATCAGTGAAAAGGACAACATTCTTTTTGAAAGAAGTTATCATCAATATTTTCGTTTAGCCGCAAAATGTATCCAAATAAATTCTCCCAAGTCGCACGTATTCGCACACCACATTCTGAAGTATTAGTTGAAAGTGGAAGCATCGACCCTTTACCGGGTCAAAACACTTAACGTGTTTATTTCCTTTTAAATGTAACAAAATATGATATCGGTTGTCTAACACTTTATCTATATGACGTTTTAAATCGTTCCACATAATTACGAATAACTCATTACATGTGACATATTATATAATTTTGCCAGATTTATCATTACTAGAGGCATTTCTAATATCAAGAGGTGTAGAGAGGAAATATAGTAATAAGTTTTATATCTTTTCATGGAGCTTTTGCGATTTATGACACTATTAAGCTTTACAAAATGTACTCTAGATGGTATTTTTAAAGGAACATCCAAAATTTGATTTAGAACTAATTGGAAACGTTCCACAGTCGAATTCAGATTTTTTTCTTCATTACTGCAACTACCATGTAACCTAGTAAGTTAGAATAACTTCTCAACTTTGTGGCAGTTGTGTTCAAATCGATTAGAAAGCTCTAACAATAAAAGCTATCGGTCTTTTATACGGAAATTTCAGTGGAAATCAAGCATGTGAAGAAAACTAAGAAGTAAGAATTGATGTATTTGGAATCCAGGGTAACATTGGATCTTTGTATTGCAAAACGTAAAAATTAAAGGTAAAGTAAAACATGTACATCACATACATCCGTTTATGTTATCTGAAGCATCAATTACCGGTGTTAAGGAAGTGTCTGAAATCCCAGGCTTTTCAATTTTCTTCTTTGAAGCCTCTTGAGTTTACCCGTAACGCACTGTTAAATGGTCTAAATATGAAACTTAAAATGAAATGGTAAAAGAAGAAGATAACTTGCCCCGACTGTCTCAGTACCGATCTCTTGGTCAGGAATTTGGAAGAAAACTAGTTTTCCAAGCAATTGAGAGACCAATGTAGGAAAACTAGATCACTTGATAATATACAGATACTGTACCGATAATTGCAAACTTGTTGACGGAAAAATTAATCAATATCGAGTTAGTAATATCGCATTTTTCAAATTTTAAGATTTGCATATGTAGATATAATTGTGTTTTAATTTTTAAACAAATATATATAGAGAATTAATTGTTTTCTTATCAATCAATTCGTTCTTCCTCTATTATGAAGGTACGTTTTCAAGTGAATAGAATTAAAATACAAAAAATCACTTTAGATTTATTGAAAAATTTCTGATTTTTATGAAATATTTCATTTTTTTAGCTATATAATGCTATGACTGGTGTTCCTGGCCTAAAAGTTTATAAAAAAGATGAAATTCCTGAGTACTATCATGTGAAGCACAGCAGATTAACTCTTCCGCTTCTGCTAGTAGCTTCTAAAAATTATTACATACGAGGGGTAAGTAAAATATTTCATTTTGTTATTTTAGCACTCTTATATGTAGTGAATTATTTTAACGCAAGTGCATATTTAAACCTACGTTTAAATTATTTGTAAAAAGGATATAGAATTTTCAAAGCAAATGTTATATTTTACGTTCTCTTTTCTTCCACGCCTCTATTTATGTATGTCTTCCTCTCTAACTATAAATCGAGAATATTTATATGAAGTTTTAAATGAAATGTGCTTAATTGGGTGACTTGTTTGAATGCAAATTGAGTATTTTTTCCATCGAATTTGTATTCTCTCAAATCTTACATAATCTGCATAATGAGATAAGGAAAGGCAATTTCTCTGCTAGAAAGAATTCCTGAGTAATCTGAAATGTTTGGTGATTATTACCCTAAATTACAGTACATTTGTTCATAATTTAATTCAGACGTAAATGAGAGAATTCCTTCTATTACATTTTAAATTTTGTTTGACTTAATTGCTAATATTTGTTGAGTATTTCATTTATTTTTGATTTGTAGTCTTGATAAGCAGGTCTAGTTGTAAGCAGGTTTCTTTTTGCTCGTCTAATGTTCCGATACAAAGCTCGAAAATTACGCATTCAAAATGGTGTAAATTGTAAGATAAAAAAAGCAGTTTACCCTTTCCATTATGAAATACAAAAAAATCATATCTGTCAGTTTTATTTTCGCATATGTTTCCAACTATTAAAACATTATGTGTAAAGACGTAGCTGTAAGGAATTGAACCGATCAATAATATACTATTCGACGAACCGGCAACCGTATCAGTCAATATAGTTTCTATTCCAAAAGATTTATAAATGCTTCAGTGATTTTAATGAAACGATAAGAAGGCACTTAACTCAAAGCCGATCATGATTGGCGCGGTATAAAGCAAGTGTAAATTTGCATTCAACATAAATTTTAATACTACAAATTTATTACTGAAGAATTTCCGAAAGCACCTGGTTGTAAACCTCCTGCCCTATATCGTTTATAAGGAAAATGCAAGAACTGAAATGATTTACTGGAGTAGTTATTCAGTTTAATCAAACTTCACTGGGAGATCTAAGAGTGAATAAATTAAGGAGAGTTTATAGTTATCATTTATTTTTAAAGTTTGCATTAGCCTTCGATTTTCTTAAACGGAGGGCTTAGGAATGTATGTTAAACACGTTTTCAGGATTTGGGGAGATTAGCCAGATACTTTCCATACTAATAAGGTAATATGTGAGTTATTTATAGTGCGTCCATAGTCAGCCTTTAAAGTTAATATTAAGTATGTGTTGCTATTAGAATCTTTAAACTTAAAACGTAGCAGTAAGGTATTACTTGACTAGAAGATGTTATAGTAATATTATAATTACACTAAGATTTGTAGCAAAACAGCGCTGGTCATAAGATATTTATAAATAAGACAAACCTGCTATTGCACAGCAAATATAATCTAAATATTAAAGAATACGTTTATTAATCTTAGAGCCATTTTAACTGAATATTATGAAGGGATTATAGTAGAAAGTGTTATCTATCGTGAGTAGCAGCAACATCAAGACCATCTTAATTCAAAACTTTAAATGCTAAAGAAATCATATGGCTCATGAATCTCTAAGAATTTACTGTATTCTTCCTAGCGTTTTTTCGAGGTGTAATACTTCTAGTAACTAGAAGGTGCTTGACTGGGATTTCAGTGAGAACAAAATGGATTTCTTTTGTTCTTTTGATGCCAAAAGAATCTAAGTTTGCTGATCAATTTCAGCTAGACCTTCCTTAAAAACACAGAGATGAAATTTATTTTTAATATCTTTAATGTAGAGGTGGTAATAACGCATTAACTGAACACACAGAAACAGTTAACGGCCTGTGATTTCTTCGAAACATAATAATAAATTACTGTGACACCTTCAGAAATGACTTTTTATTGTTTTTATGAGTAATGGAAGTTGTTCCCGTACAGTTGCTGATGATTTTTTTAACTTTCACTTACAACGAATTTACATTACTCGTAGCACTGTAGTTACTCTATAAGGTATTTCTTCCGCCTTCTTAGCATGCCTTTGTGGTGCAGTGGTCAGCACGCTCAGCGCATATTTCGAGAGGTCCGTGTTTCGAAGCCCGGCGTGGGCATTGCACACTTTTCATCTTTCCTGTTTTCAAAAATACCTAATGTCTCTACAGTGGCGCCCGAACAAAAGGTGGTGGATGATGATTCTCCGCCACCAGGACTTGGCGATTAGGTCCTCTAATCCTCAGTCCTACTTTAAAAGTGGAGTATGTAGGGTCTTTCTCCCGCCTTCTTAACATGCCTTTGAGATGTAGTAGTCAGCACGTATTTCGAGACGTCCGTGGTTCGAGTCCCGGCTGGGGCATTGCTCATTTTCCATCTCCTCTGCTTTCAAAAATGCCTAAAGTCTCTACAACTCATTAAACATTTCTGCGGAATAGGTCAATATCACAGTAGACATCTGAGAACTATAATAACTTAAGTAACACCTTCTGCAGTGATATCACGAGAATTCCTCAATAAAGGGTACCTTGAAAAGCCGTGGCAGCTAAAATTCGATCGCACAATTCCAACAGACTACTAACTCACGATCCGGCTGAATTAAGAATACACGAAACTTTGAAGAAGGCTTGGCGAAGTTTTTTGAACTACAGTAGAAAGTTCGGCAAGAAATCCATGAGAATTTCGTATGTCCGTAGACAATCAAAGGCATTCGTTCACTAAAGCATTTGTCTAATAAAGGGCGAAATTAAAAAACAAAGCCACAGTTATTAGATAATATTAGTGAGATTAATAACTAAAGACATAATAATTACTTACTAATGAAATTAATGAATCACTCTTATTAGTGAGATTTTGATTTATTATAGACAGATGCAACAAGATTAAAACTGTTAGTGACTCCAATTACAGAAGATCGTATTTCATTTCTCAGCCTCCTGTGCGATGTTAGATAGCATGAAATACGGAAATAGTAGACCATATCATTCTATTAATCATATTAATGATCATATCATTCTATTACCATATTAATGACCATATCATTCTATTATGATATTAATTCATTATTGCTATCAAATGAAATCTTAATTACAGTCTTAACGAATAAATTTAGCAAAAAATGAATTTTCTCTTTGTGTTTTGAGAATAAAAGTTGCTTTAAATGTATATGTAGTGTTGGAGTTTTTAATACTTAAGTGTTTATGTTTTAAGTTTTAATTCCATATCAAATGAAAATCAATATTTGGATAATCAATTCTAAATCACATGAATATGTAAAGTTCGTGACACACATGATAAACACAATATTTCCAGTAAAAACTGGTTTCAATTAAACAGTAAATAGTGGAACTAGGGCTCCAACAGAATAATTAAAGTTTGCGTTGTGAAATTAAGATACTATTGGGTCCAGTGTTCTAAATTAATCAGTGAAAACATTACAAGAAAAGTTAAAATTAAATATGGAATTTATTAAGATATAACTGACTAAATACAAATATTTACATTGGTGGCTGTGAGGTGGAAACAGAATAAATCAAAATTTTTCAAACCGAATTTGACAATGGCACGGTTACTTGTTAGAGAAATCATGGCAGTAGACGTCAACAAAATTTGCAGAGTTGGCCATAAAAATGGTTTTCTATAAGGAAAGAAAAAGAAAATAATTAGTTAAGAAATTTGTTTCGTCTTTTGCGTCGCCCTCCGTAGTAGCCTTCTCTCATCCATTTCTTCCGACATCGTTGGTTCTATCATAACGCAGACAGCTACTCTCGTGATAACTTCAGATAGTATTTTTTTCTTTCGTGTGGTTTGCCACGTCTCTCTCTCCGTCTCCTTCCGTGTCTCCTCTCGTAGCTAGCTCCCAGGCTTTTTACTCCATTCGCCAAAAATGCTCGATTGGCGATTTTAGATGGTAAGAAAACAGCCAACAGCCCGGCAACCCCAGGGGAAAGACACACAGGAGGGTGAAGCCAAAGTAGTTCGAACTCCAGAAATTGGCGAATAATCGCTGATACACCAAGGTCAATCAACTCACAGCAGAACTAGCCTCGTCGAGGGGTCCCACTCCAGCATAGAAAAAGCCTGCGAGTAAGCAAAACACCCCCTCCCCTCGACCTTGACGCAGGGTTAGTAGTGTTGGAATTACCCTCTACAGCAGAGTGCAAAACGTTTCAATGATGACAGATGCTTCACAGACTACCCTCTGGCGGGTGAAGAAATCGAAAACAACCTCATAAATATTTTGGAAAGGCAATGGAAAAGTTTTCGAAAAAATAGGTATTAGTTATTTATTTTAAACACAAATTAACTTCAATGCTGATAAGTACTTCAATTAAAGTATAATAATTACATAGATAATTTTCTTGGGTTTATTACAACACCAAACACGACCACCATAGTAAGGAAATAAAAATTACTTCAGTTAAAATACAATAATCAAGTATGAAAAAATTTTTATGTTCTCCACAACACCAAAACGACCACCATAGTCAGAAAATATGGATCCCAAATTTAGCAGAAAAGGGAGCACATTAAAACTTAATTAAAGCTTTAAACACCAACTTGTGTAAACAAAACTTTAAAAAGATTGACCTTAAGGGTCAACTTATCAAGAGATTAACATTAACAACCAAGGTTAAGAAAAAAATAAATATTAACTAAACAAAAATTTAAATAGTTAACCAACCAAAGAAAAGGATTAAAAATTAATTACTCAAGCAACTTAAAAATCAGCGTTAACCAAAACTGTCAAGAGAACAAATTAAATGACTACAATTACTTTTCAACAAGCCAAAGAAACTTAAGTTCAACTAAAAAAATAAAAACAAATTAATCTTTAAGTCTGAAGCAAAATAAGTTAAATCATTACCTTTAAAACAATTTAAATCACAACTGAAATAAGTAATACATAACAGTAGCAATACCCCCAATTCAGTTGGTAAATTTCGTGCAGGATTTAAATTTTCTGCTCCTAATGTGTATCGCTTTCGAACCATTTGTTACTTGAAAATGTTTTGACACAGAAAATAGTTTCCCGAATACATCTAGGTATTATTATTAACTCTTTTAAAAAATTCTCATCTCGTATTCAATGCGTTAAATCAGTTCGATCAATGTATAAATCAGCTCTGAAGACAGATAACGAAAGTCCGCTACGAATTTATCAAAGCTGGACTACAAATCTAAGCGCCCAAAAATTTACATTGACGTTTTACATGGTTATTTGTTCGCAACTTCACGAATTTCTAGAAGTTTCAGGAAAACTCTTTTTCGAAGTTCTGAAATCGAGTTTCCCTGAAGGCTTGTCAACTACATATAAATACTGCTTCCAGAGTTGAGATGAGTTAGTTATGATTGATCTCAGAAAGACTTATTTAAAAAAAAGTAGTTGAATTGATTTTAGTGTTTACGCTGTGAGTGACATCTCTAACTTTTGTTATTTCTAGTGTGTTAGAGAGGATAAAACTAACACCTGCATTCTCCTTGAGTTATTTACATCAATGTTTTCCTTCTATATATAATCAGTAATATAGCACTAAAGTTACGAAATAAACATTTTATGTTATTTGTACACTCTAGAGAGCAAGCAAATTATTTAAAATTAAAATTTTCACACATATTTTATTATTACCATGCAAATTTATTACATTTGTAGGTATCATGTGTTTTGTAAATTTATGGAATTGTATTTCGCTAAGTTTCAACTTTTATCTCCAGCTGGATATTCCAGGAAAAAGTATTCCAACCGGTTCTTCCATATCCCTAGGCGCACATGGTTATGACCCGTACGAAGTCCCAGATATGAGAGGCATATTCTACGCCAGAGGACCAGGTAAAATTACACTTATAAAATGAAAAGGTAACTGTAGTACAGTGTGATTTCAAACAATTGTTCAGCATTCTGATATACGTATTTTAATTCCATTGTTTTCAAACAGAAATAAATAAGCGGTAACTTGTCTCTCTTCAAATCGCCATGAAATCAAACAATAGTATATGCGCGTTGTATTGAACATTTGAGGAATGTTTGTTTTTGAAACTGTTTGAACCGTAATTTAAAGAAAGTATACAGGGTGAATGAAATTCTTTCATATAATTTAATGTTAACGACCTTGTATATTCGTATCATAAACATTAACTGACAACTGCACAGGAACAGTTTACAGTTTTAAAGCTCTAGTGGGATCAAGATACATGATAATGTTTAAAATTTATATTTCCAGGCGAATAACAGGTAATGATAGACTTGCTTTTAGCTATCATTTTTGCTTCATTTTTAGGCCATGGGTTCCAAACTAACAGCTTAGGTTAGTGTTGAACAGCTTAGCTTTGAAACTACTGAAGAAATCTATGTATTCATTGTGCAGCTAATAAAGGATTGGAGTTTAAATCTAGCGCCATGATGTGACACAAATGGGGAAAATTGTATTGTTTTCGAAATCTGAGCAAATGCTTGAATTCTTAACCCGACACTAACTGTGCGTATCCAAATGATCAGATGATTGTCGTTGCATGTTACTTTATTTAATGACCAAGATAATTTACTGTACATTTATTTACAATTTATTTACAAGCCGTATGCCACCTGGCATGTTTACAAACGTTATGCCCCCTGGCATGTAAATTGATACATCATTTTACTTTTCTGCCACCTGGCAGATACGATGTGATTATATCAATCTTACTAGTTTTCTGCCACCTGGCAGATACGATGTGATTATATCAATTAGCGGTAATACGCCCGAAACATTGGCGTGTCCGCTCTCTTTACGTTCTATAACGCAACTAACTCTTTGTGCGGTGCGCCCTCTGGTACAAATCATCGCAATCACTGAGGAGGCCACAACACTAACAAATATTCATCTAACAATATTAAAGTATCAGGTCATGTCGTAAATAATGCGATTTTTTTCAATGGCGTAAATTAAAAGTCGGAGGGTGACGAAAAATTTATGTGTAACAACTTGATATAGAAGAAGATGATAATTTTAGCTTGTTCTTATTTTTAGCGCAAATTCTGAAGAGTACAGTTAAGTTTTAAGAATTACTTTCCAAAGCTGCAGGGAAAGTGACAGGGCAACATATTCGGCATATTTTTTATGAGTACAATTAAGTAATTTTAATAGGAATATTAATGCAGTGCATGGAGATCGAGCAATAAGCTGGTGTGAACGGTGGTTCTAGAAATTCTGCGCCAGAAATCACAGTTTAGAAAACGAGACCTGTCCTGGAACATCTGTAGAGCTTGATAAGAATGTCCTGGGAATCTTGATGATTTAAAATCCCATAGCAACTCGAGTAGTATTATAATTTGGCAGTTTCACTTCGGGGCATATAAAATACGCGGACCCCGCTTCTACTGCCCTAAGGAGCAGCCTTAAGAGCAAGAGCATAAACCATCCAACTGGATGGCGCGATGACAGGTTTTTCAATAAGCTGCCTCATCCTTCGTCGTCTCGTGGTAGTAAGAGTGGCACCCTGGTTGGCTAGTCAACACCAAAGCCTAACGCTTTGGTCAACACCCTCTTAGTTCAGAGTTAATTGATTTCATTTAAGCATGGAGGTAAGAAAGGAGGTTACTTCCTAGTTCCATGCATTTAAGAGTCCGCTGTTCGTGGAGTGAGTTGCCATGAGATTTGCGGCTCCTCTAAAGGACGTTTTCGACTGATAATTAGTATAACTGATCGACTTCTGACTGATAATCAGTATTAGTGCCCTAATCAGTATAACGTAACACGTATCTAAGATGATTTACACCATCCGCATGTTCATTTCCTATGTTTTGAAACTCCAACTGTTCATTCATTGGCCACCAAAATCGAATGATTTTCAAGTTGGAGAGAAAGGTATTCACATACAAAATTTCTTTCAATCTCACTTCTTTCTGCTTAGTATTTTTTGTCGTAGGTTATATTATAAAGTATTTCTCACGCCTTCTTAGCATGCCTTCGCGGTGTAATGGTCAGCACACTCGGCGCGTATTCGAGAGGTTCGAGTCCCGGCGAGGGATTGCAGATTTTTCATGTCTCCTGCTTCAAAAAAAAATTCTTGATGAATCTACAGTGACGGCCCAACTAAAAAAGGTGGATGATGATGGCTTCGCCACCAGGATTTGGCGTTGGGTGCCCTAATTCCCAATCGCCCTCTAAAAGGGGAAGTATACGGTAGCGCATTCGGCGCGTATTCGAGAAGTCGATGTTCGAGGCCCGGAGAGGCCTAATATCTCTCGATAGAGATATTAGGTTCTTTATATATATATATAAATGATGATGATGATTTGGGAAATGTCGCAAACATGAGATATTGAAGCTCGAAACATAACTGCAGACTTAACAGATCTAAGAAAAAGCAGTGGCATCAGATTTAACTGATATTTCTTTTTGATAATATAAATATTTTTCGGCGACAAATAATTTGGTCCACTAATCGTGCCTGTTTCCGAGCGTAAGACTTACATTTTTTATAGGCCTCCCATACGGTACAGTGATTAGTGTAGCCTACTGTAACGGAGGTCGCCTATTTGTTTTGTCCATAAGAAAATGAGCCCCTTTTTGGCTTAGTAGGGGCGAAAGCCTGAAAAATGGCTAGTGCAAGCATTAGAAAATTGCTACTTTTGGAATACAAAGAGAGCAGCTAGCACTAGCCTAGCTTGTCGAGGTGCAGAAGTGAAGAGCAATGTGTTTAGGTCGAAATATTAGTTCAGAGTGAGTTAGTTTCGGTTTCAGTACCATTTTACTGGGTATTTAATAAAGATATAAAATTATTATTGCCTGTATGAGTTTTAGTTCCATTTACATTACCAGCGTTATGTAAAATCATGTGATATGGGTTAATCTAGAAATGACGCATTACAGAAAAACTATTATACGCAATTATTATTTGTAGATGAGAAGGGAAATACAAAAATTGAAATAAAGAATTGCTAATTTCAGTTTAAATTTTGATCTATATATTCTTTATCTTACATGTATGTAGTCCTTGCCGTGCCGTAAAATCACTATTATTCTTCAACTTATGTAACGATGTGTTCCTTTTCTAATGCGAAGCAATGTCTTCTAGTTACGTCACGTGGTGTTTGCTCTCAGCCAAGTATTTTTGTGAATTCCAAGAGTTAAAAAATGTTTATTTAACAGCCTGTGAATATTAACTTCACGAAAATGTCGGTTACATAATTCTGTATAAACTATTGACATATAAATATGGAATTGCATTTAATTTACAAAGTTATAATTAATAATTTAATAATTCCGATTTTTATTTCATAACAGCCGTATAGACTTTAGGTTTACCCAGTCCTTACACCTGCTAGCTGCAACTATTATCTTAAAATGATTAACCTCATTTTGAGTAATTTTATAGCTGAAGGATAAGGTTTATGATCAAAATTTCTGGAAATAAATCTAACAATCGTCAGTTTTGAATGCTTTGTATGGAAATTCAGGGAATTATTCTGTATCCTGTTTTCAGGCTCATTAATAAATTCAAGAAACTTATGGGATTATGCGTACTAGAAATTGTAAGAGTGTAAGGAAAACTTTCTGACACCAGAGTGGGAGAAAGTGTAAGAGAAACATTTTAGCAAGTCTATAATCAAATAGAGCATTTTAGTCTCACCACTAGAGCTGAAACCTCAGTTCTATCAATCGAGATCAAACATTACAATGAGGTTATCAAATTAAATTTCAAGGAGTTAAATTTTTAAATAAAAAATTAAAGTCTCATAGTTCTGAAAGTTTCAATAAAATTATTGAATTAATCGAGAGCTTCGTTATACTTATGCATTGAGGGAAATAAATCAAAAGAATGTAGTTAATACAATTTAAATATTTCTGAAGTATATTTCAAAATGTTAGTAATAAATTAACCGATGTTACAATACATTTAAATCTACTTCTGCCTGCTGCGCATGCTTGCCGACGTTCATAAAGATGTCCGATACTGTCCGGGAAAACAATGATGTTTAATCTTTGAATAGTGATCATTTGCTTTTCCATACATTACACAATTTTTAAGAGCGTTCTTTTTTTCGTACTTTAAATCTTAAGTAAGCAAATACACTCTTAGACAAAAAAAATGACGCACCACGACGTACCGAGAAGACATAAAGCAAATTGGACACAAATTGATATGCACACAGATTTCGACGGAAAGTGCAAAATTTTACATTTTGGCTGGCAATGAATGCAAGGTTGTCGCTACAGCGCATCTTATCTGCGCCACTGGCAGGATATTTAAGAGGACAAGTTACGATTCCAGCTCATAAATTCTTCACAAATTTCATTCTGTCTGCTCTAGTAGACACTAACTATGCCTCGCATACAGGTGCGCGAATGATATGCGCAGATGTCAGAATTTCAGAGAGGTCGTGTAGTTGGGCTCAGAAGCCGGTTGGCCTTATCGGCGAATAACTCGGTATTTGAGCAGGAGCGATGCCACTATTAGACAATGTTGGCAGGAATGGGTGAACCATGGCCGCACACAGCGTCAAGAAGGAAGCAGTAGGCCTAGAGAAACGACAGAACGCGAAGACCGAGCAATCGTCAGATCGGCACTCACAGCCCCAGATGCATCATTATCATCGATTGTACGTGCAACTAGTGCTTCAGTGACCGCAAGAATCATTCATAGACGGCTCACAGAAAGAGGGTTGGGGTCACGGCGCCCCTTGCGCCGACTACTATTGACCGCTGTACAACGTGAAGGCCCGTTTGCAGTGGTATCGGGCTTATTCGCAATGGAATGCCATTGACTAGAATAGAATAGTCTTCAGTGATGAGCCCCGCTTTGAACTGAGCCCAGATGACCAGCGAAGGCGAGTCTGGAGACGCCCGCACAGCGGTGTGATACCAACCTGACTGTCTTCCGACAGACAGGCCGACAACCAGGAGTGATGGTCTGGGGTGCCATTTCGTTTCATAGGAGGACCTCTTTGGTTGTCATCCTTCGCAACCTTACAGCACAGCGGTACGTCGACGAAGTTCTAAGGCCCGTTGTGTTGCCCTTTATATCTCGTCAACATGGGCTTACATTTCAGCAAGATAATGCCCGCCCCCACACTGCACATGTTTCTAATGCTTTCCTTAGTGCTTACCTTGGCCAGCATTACCTTGGCCAGCAAAGTCGCCAGATCTCTCTCCCATTGAGCACGTTTGGAGCACTATGTGCAGGGCCTTCCAACCAGCTCGGGATGTTGACCATTTAACGCGGCAGTTGAACAGAAGTTGGCACGATATTCCTCAGGAGGACATCCTCAACCTCTATCAATCGATGCCAAGCCGAATAACTGCTGGCATAAGGGCCAGAGGTGGACACACGCGTTACTGACTTTTTCACTTTGTGAGACTCTATCACTTCAATAAATCAGCCAATTTTTCTCAAACTGTAATCATTTGTTTTTCTGTACATGTGCATCACTTCTACCGATTTTTGTCCCATTCGGATAACTTCTTGGTACGTCGTTTTTTTTTTTTTGTCTAAGAATGTATGTTAAATTTAGCTATATACAAGTGAGGAATATTTTTCATAAATAAACTTTCATTTTGCAATACTGTCGATTGTAACAATCATTTTATTTTCAGGTCTACGGAGGAACTACATATCATCTCCCTTGCAGATTGTGGACATTTATAATATTTTATGTGACCTCCTTGGCATTGAACCGTTGCCAAATAATGGAACAAAAAGTACTACGAAAGGAATGGTTGTTGCCATGCAGTATTCCTTGGGTCATAAACTTACAGCATTATCATTAGAAGCATCTGCAACAACTTTATTTTTATGTTTTTGTTGGTATAAATATCACATTCTTATATCGTGACAATTTATGGATATATTTTTTGTATATTTTTTTAATTAAAATTTGATACAAAAAGTGAATAGTAGTTCAGTGGTTAGAAGTATAAGACCCTCTTGAGATTATCAATCGTGCATAAAAACTATTTTGTGAGATTAATATTATTCATTGTAATAAAAGTATTCACTGTAGTAATGTTTACCTGTATTTTGTAAAAAACTATGAATAGTTTGTGATCGGAGCAACAAATTAAATTTTTATTTTTTAAATAACTAGAAATTATATTTTAGGATAGAAAATGAAAAACGTCCCTTCTTTCATCAAGGGAAAACATAAGCAAAAGACCCGTAGCAAGGTTGCAAAATGCAAAAAAACATTATATCATATTTTCCAAAATTATGTTCTCTTAAATGATAAAAATATTTATCAATATTGAAACAGAAATTGTGAGTGTGTTAGCTAAAATTACTACAAGACGATAATGCCAATTTTAATCATAGTTTTGCATTATTTCTAAGCTAAAATAGAAAACAATTAACTATTTTCTCCTACGCATATAAGAATGCACAGCTGATTGGCCGAATAATAAGAAACTTTCTTAGGTTGTAAATGTTTATAGAATTAAATTTTCATTGTAATCATTTTAATAAAATTAAGTAACAATAACACAGTTGATACAGTATGACTGAATCATCTATAGCAGAAACTATAATATAGAGTACCAAAAAATGAATAAAAGTTAAAGTTTCATTGTAAAAGAGATTTTTGGAATTATTTTTAATGATTTGAAGGAAAAATATTACAAACTATAGCGTTTAAAACTTCTCAAGCAAGAAAATAAAATAATATATCACAGAAACAAATATTTATAATTTTTAAAGCGGTTTAATGTGTTGGTGTATTTAACTGATATTTTAAAACATGCAGCAGTAATAATAAAGCAAATGAAAATTATAATATGCCAAAAATATATTATAAAATAGATGAGAAAACAGTTAGCAGTTTTTAGCACAAATGAAAACGTATCTGATCTTTTCCAGGTAGTTTGAAACCATTTTGTAGAAATTATTGAAAACAAAATAAGTTTTATACACCTATGCTGTGGTATAAGTATAAAATTACTCTTAATATTGCATAGTGCACAGAATTCTCTTAGAATTTTATGCTTTAAGTTATAAAATAACAGCAACAAAAAATAGTATGTAAATATCAGCTCCTATTTTTCTACGCTTTAAAGCGGATATACTACCTCTGCGAAAACAAAAAGTCTATCACTCTATTTATATTGTCATTAAGGTTGACATTCATATAACTTTTGATATATATGTACTCAGGATATTGATTATTTAAATTCTCTCTGCTGTTTTTTCCCTATTTGAATAAACAAATCAGCAACAATACTGATTTAAACATGGTAGTTTTTTTCCGAGACAGAACAGTTTTTCCAGCGTCTCAGGAACTGAAATAAAAAAATAAAGAAACTTCAAATAACTAATTGTTTGTATATGTGTAGAGGAATGATCGTAGTATAGAAAAGCAAAATCAGCATTAAATCCAGTTAACATTCTAAAGACTCTAATTTCTGATTACATTATTTGCATAATTTTTCCAATGCTTGTTACATGTAAGATAAATCAGAAAAGCAAGTTCTAAAAAATCTGATGTGTACACCGCATGACTTCCTTGTACGGAATATTAAATTATACGCAACTTTCCTGAATTTCATTTAAAGATATTGCATTCACAGTTAGTGAGTTTTGAATAAAATCTACTTCACCGATAGCGCATAAACCGCAACAGAATAAATGCACTCCTTAAAGTTCAATATATTTATCTTCACTTCGTCGCTAATTCACTTACAGCGTACCATCTCATTCATTTTAAAACTCATAGTGGGGAAAAATTTTAGCATTTGAAGAATTACCGCAAGTTCTATTCAAATACTATAATAAATCTAAGACGATGTACAAAAGAAATTAAACAAATAAAAAAGAAACAATTTTTCACAGACAATTCAGCGCCGCTTACCTAATACGCATAAGCTACTAATTACTTGAGTTTTCACTTCGCGGTCAGGCAAAAATACATAAAAAATCAAAATGTTTTCATTAAAAATTGAAAGATATAGAAAAACATAAAACGCCAAGTACAGTAAAGACAATTAAAAAAAAAATTTTTACAAATTAAATTACAATTTGTACGCAAAACCAGCTAATTAAAACCAGCTACTTAAATGATAATTCCAGACTGAATCAAGCATAATTTAATTCGCAATAATGAAAGAAAACGTTGCTTTGAGGTTGCGAAGCTTAGTTTCTCTAGATAGGCAAGACAGCAACTATTCTGCTAAATTTCAAATATAAACAAATATGACCGCAATCATAACCAAGAATTAGGCTTAGCCGCACTTAAAAAAACTTTTAAATTATTGATAATTCCGCAACTATTGCATGCAGGTTAACAAAGGGCATAAAAATCTCAACCGAGAGATAGGAACAACATAATTCATTCATTTTTAAAGCAAAAAATGCAAAATTTTACAAACTTATAACAATAAAAAAACTGAGCATACTGAGCTGAGTAACAGAGTGAATATATATATACATATTTTTATATACGTTTGGCTCGTCCGATTGCAACCAAAATGCGAGGTGCACATCTGCATGTTATAGCAGCTCTATATATTAAATTTCAACGTTCTGAGGCTACACCTTTTTGAGTTATGCGAGATATATACACACGTACTTACGTACGTAATTTTTTTGGGGAAAAAAGAGTCTTCTATTCTATCTCACGTAAGCATGTTACTCAAAAACATCGGTAAATTGTATTCGATAGCGGTCAAAATAGATATTTTCGTTGAAATATGGTACCGGAAATTTTTCACGATTACAATATTTCCTTTTTACTTCGTGCAAAGAAGTAAAAAATTAGATGGAAAAAAAAAGAGAAAAAAAGTTATTTCTTTTTTAATTTTACAAGTGATAAATTTTCAAGAATTTTTTCATAAACTATCGTTGTGTATTAAACATTAAATTTTCTCATTTACTGATAGTAGATAATTTGTCCATTGCAGCTTTCTAGAGCATGACGTTATAACGATCGATCATAAATAAAGTTGGATATTTTCTTTGCATCTACCAGCTGGTACTTCTACCGAAAAATGAATAATGCTATCAAATTTAAAACATAATTATCTACTCCCAGTAATACTCTTTTAAAGAATTCAGTTATTTATAGTACCATATCTTGAATTCATCTTGGAGTATGTTTGCGAAATTTATGGTTTAATGTTTAATAGCAGTTAGCTCTATTAAAGTATATTATAAAATTTACTAAATTATTCCTTATATTCCTTGCCTTGTCGCGTTACTAGCTGAGACCAGAGGTTTATGAAAGTGTTACTTATTTAAAATTAAGATATAATCTCACGTAGGAGTCAAGTGGAAATCGAGCTGAAGTAATGCAGTCCAGTTGTAGAAGTTGTTTCTGAGAAGGAATTAAAAAGTGCAGTCGCCATAGGTATTGCTGTTATAATTAAGTCTTAATTACTGCGAATCACTAAACAGCTCTGACTAAAAGAGGATGAAGTAATCAAGATCAGTTTGTTTCTAATTTTTAGTTGTATTATTCCCAAGTCATGGTTAATAATGTTCGGTGTTAGTTTAAGTTCCCCATCAGATGTAACGCCTTAGAAATTATATACTTGCTTAAATTATCAGTGTGAGAGATACTTTGATATATTTCAAAACTATTGAATGTATTTTGAAATATACAAATACAGTATTCCTGGCATAAATTTCCATTCTTTATCACCACCCTTAGTATCAAATTTAGCTCATAACTTAGTGATTAATAATTAATTACTTTCTGCGTTTACAAATCTCAATACACGGAACACCTTAATACTTGATTTAACTGCCATTAATTTACTCGACACTCCGAAATTATCAAATTAAATTACTTCGCTTTAATATGGCTGATCAGTGCAGTAATTTACGTCAAAAAAAAAGGACTTTGATCGGATGAGTCTTATAAATGCTATAAAAAGACTTAATTTGGCTTTATAATTCTCTTAAGCTATCTGACTTGTTAGCGACTTGATGGCAGGGATCAAATGAGGATATGAATTATTTAGAACATAAAGGATATGAGTTTCGTGTTACTGTGAATTGTTTATCCCAGTTTTGTTATATGTGGCATGCATAAATATTCTAGCGACGTTTAATTTTAAGCTTTTGGATTTTAAATATAACAGCACTTTTGTGAAAATATACTCACAACTCACATTAATTCAATCATCTTGGTTGCTATTGTTTTGTCATTGTTTTATCTGGGTCATTCAATAAGGATAAAACATAGTAGTTTAATAAGGAAATTTAATAAGGACAAAACATAGGAAACTTTTTCTGCCTATTCAAAGAAAGGTCTTTATGGAGTGCTTTTAGAAAGATACTGGTCGTATTCATGAGACACATGACATAAATCTCATACTGCCAGTCCATTCAGTTGTAGGAAACGAATATAGGTTAGGTTACATTATTTGAAAATGTTCACGCACAAGAGGGATAAATGGGGAATATCTTTGGCAAACTGGCTGGTATACACGTTATACACAGAGAAAACAACCAAAAACAACCATTTAGCAGTCCCTTTCGCCTCATATCGAACCTGCACTGAATTCCTGATGGTCTTAATCAGTCTGCATCTGGTGGAGCTCGAAACAAACAGGGTGCTAACTATGATTGTTTCTCGGCTTTGAACAACTTAGCGTTCGGTGGACCCTTTTCACCACAGATTTACATAGTCACCACTGTTTAGCAGATTCCGAAGATTTAACTATATTGTTAAAAGGTACCAAAGGAGTGCTGAGAAAATTTCACAATTTATAATTTTAATCCTTTTTCATCTTGAGAAATTACAAATTAAATAATCAAATAGCGTGTGCAGTATTCATAGCCAAGTAAGTATAATACTTTCAAAGCCTTTCGAATGTTTATATTTTTACATTTATACACTAGTGGTTTCAGGGCGTCAAGTTAGTAATCTCCAAACGCTAGGCCATTTGAAATTTGTATACGATAGCAAGTATTTGCAGTATACAAGTTCTGAAACTGTTGCGGTGCACACCAGTTCCTGAGCAGTAAAAGCGCTAGTTCTTAAAGCAATCGCTAGTAAAAGTAGTTTGATTCCAGATCATATCATAACAAATGGTTGACTTAATCACAGCTTTTTCGATTCTCACCGTCTAACGCAAATACAAAGCAGTTTGTATTAAGGACAAAATTCATCCCGAAAGTCTCTATCCCCAGGCAGATAGTCCTTGAAAGCTTTGCCTTAATTTAAATAGTTCAATCCTGAGACTGCTATAAGAGAGAGAAAGTTGAAAAACAGCTGCGGTGTATCTGTAGTAGAATAAATTTGGAAAGAAAGAAAAGGGGAGCTGATTCGAGAGCCCTGTTACGCTGTGATTTCGTACGACTTAGTGGGACTAATTCATAAAGAACGCCTTCAAACGCGTATAGTTAGCATATGGAAATGAAGTCTTGACTCGTGCTACTGTATTGCGATGGTTTACAAAATTTCTTAGAGATCGAAATTCTCTCCTGGATGAGGAATACAAATGAAGACCTTTGTCAGCTGCAATGACCGAAAACATGGCATTGGGTTTGCAGCTGTACTAAAACTATTCGAGAAGAACTGCATATGAAAAAAATTAGTTTTTCATTGGTTTCCACATAAATTAGAAGTATAGCAAAAGGCGGAGCACAACAGCGCCAATAAAAACCCTAAATTTATTTAATGATAGTGAACAAGAATTATTTAAAAATTATAACTGATGATGAAAGAGACATATCTCTTTTTGACCTACCCAAAAGTTAAGAAATTTAAGTACGGGTCTTTGAAGACAACTGGAAATCAGCAATGATGAAAAGGCAATGAGCAATGAAAAGAATAACGTATGCCGTTTTCTTCAGAAGTACTTGATGGTGAAAGCCATTAGGATCAGTTATATCAAGCCACCAAGATTTCAGTGCATGCAAATTCTTCTTACTAACAGAATGAGATACATACAAGGTAACAAGAAATCACAGTCACTTCCAAAGGTATGTTATATTGTTCTGTGCGCACGGGTTCGTAATTAATTGAAAGCACAAGTCATTAAAAAGTTCAAAAACTTCTTTTTACAAGAAATAAAACCAAAATGCTAAAATATTTCCTCAGAGATAACCGTACAATATCACAATATCTCAAACGTTAAACAAAACTCATTTCGAAACAGTGAAAGTTAATCCAATTTTACAGCGAATGCGCTACAATCAAATAACAGCGCTAGGTAAACAACAGTTCGCTTAAAACAGCTACAACCGAGCTAAGGTGTTTTAATTCGACTTTTATAAGCTTTTTAATTATTCACTAGAATATTCTGGTAAAATCTATTTTCGCGATTTTTGTGGATGACAGCAGCAATTACGAGAAATTTTTTCTTAAATATTAAATGCACGCGCTCTTTTACTTTTGATTTTTCGACGTAGCTTTCTCTTCAAAAATCGCCTACTGTCGCACGGGAAAATAAAAAAAAATAATTACAATTCTAAATAAATAGCTAAATAAATACGAAATCCGTAACACTTCCGCCTTCCCAAGGACTGCACGTCCCGTGCAGTACAATACTTGGACAGGAAACCAAACTTAGAACTAAGGCATCAATGCAATAATAAACATTACATTACAATAACAAAATAAACAATAATTGCTGTAAGTAAGTTTCAGCAAATCATTTCAGCATATCAATCACCAAATACAAATGAACTTCTATCAAATATTAAATACAAATCAAATACTATCAGATACTAAATACAAATCAAATACTATCAAACGCTATCAACTACTAAATACAAATCAAATACTATCAAACGCTATCAACTACTAAATACAAATCAAATACTATCAAACGCTATCAACTACTAAATACAAATCAAATACTATCAAACGCTATCAACTACTACACTCATGTCCATAAATTAAGGATAATTCGGAAGCATGAGGAGATGGAACTCTAAAATAAATATATCACCTGTAAAATCACTGCACACATCTTCAAAAATCATATGCAAATTTCAGGAAGTGACCAGATGACACAATTACGAGAGTGTAAGAGAGTGATATATAAGGAATACAGGCAAAGAAGTAAAATTTTTCGCAGGCGCTTTATAAGCATTTCAGTGCAATAACCGAATAGTTATGACACAAAGGACGCATTTGGATGATTTTTACGTGGTAGAAATATCGGCCGTCTGGAATATGGGCGCACCCAACTGGAGGTATCAGGCGAATTTGGAATTGCCCAGAGTGTCATCTCTAGGCTTTGGCAACGATTTCAAGATGATGGTAATGTGAGTAGACGTTACAGCACAAGTCACCCCAGAGTTACAACACCGAATGAGGACCGGTATTTGGCATTTACTGCCAAAAGAAACAGGCGCAGCACAGCCTCAGACCTGTCTCGTCAGCTCTCTTAAGCCACTAGTACCACAATTTCAAGGCAGACCGTGTACGGACGCTTAGGGCAGATTGGTCTATATGCTCGTAAACCTGTCAGATGCGTTCCACTTACTGCAACTCACTGTCGCCTGCGGTTATCCTGGAGTAGAAAGCATGCATTGTGGACACCGCAACAGTGGACTTGTCTGATGTTTTCCGACGAGTCCAGGTTTAGCTTGCAGTCTGATTCTCGCCGGACTTTCATATGGAGAGCTCCAGATACCCGTTACCACCAACAAAACATCATTGAACGACACCGTTAGGGTGGTGCAGGAGTGCTCGTTTGGGGTGGAATTATTCTGGGTTCCAGAACTGACCTGCATGTTCAAATTGGAATCATGACAAGCTAAATCTATCGGGACGTCATTCTAGAACAACATGTACGTTTGTTTCGGGGCGCCATGGGCGCATAATTTCTGTTTATGGATGGCAATGCCCGTCCTCACTATGAAAACATCCTAAGCGAATGCCTTCAATCGGAGGATATCACCCGTATGGACTGGCCAGAATTCTCACGGAACTTGAATCCAGTAGAGCACGTGTGGGACATGCTTGGACATGCTTGGACCTCGAGATGGTCACTAATTAGTTTACCTCCTTGAAAGGCGAGGTGATAACATCCGTGCCCTGAGGTGTTCTGCAGCTTCTTCGAACGTGCTCTTCAGCATCGCAGTTCAAGCACTTTACGGTCGGTTTCTTGTCACTAATATTCCATCTTAAGGCATTCACTTGTCTGGTTAAATTGTCTAGGCGAGAAATCATTTGATCCACTGGTTCTTGTATGTGAGCAGCTCTGATTGGTTGGCGGTCTCTACGAGTGGCTTGCTGTGCTACCTCGAATTTCATGGCGAACACTAGAACGCTTTTCAAGTCCTTGACATCTGAAATTCGCAGAGCTTTCTGTATTTCAGGATCCCCGATGCCATCGATAAAGTACTGCAGAGACAGGATTTCCCTTCTTTCTCTCGGGCGCTCCGTATAAGGTGGGACAGCCTTTAAACATCCATGGCGATCGCTTGAAGTGTCTCGATGGGCTTCTGTTGACGGGAAGTTTATTGACCCCTATTGCAGTCTTTCAAAAATTTCTTCCCGAAGCGCAGCTCCAGTGTGCCGGATAGAACTTCGAAGTCTAGTCTGTGGTTTTCTGGAACAGTTTGCAGGATACCCGCTGCGTCTGCTCTCAGTGAAGAAGCGAGATGACAGGCCTTAGCCTGGGAATCCCATCCATTCGAATCCGCAACTATAGAAAATTCTGTCTTATACACCTGCCAGAAGGTTTTCCCATCATACGTGGATAACTTCAGAGAGGGACGAGCAGGCATAGGTAGGTATTTAAAGCCATCACTATTGTTCCCTGCCGTCGCACGAATTTCTTTAAATTATCAACTTCTTTGGCAACTAGAGAAGCCCTGTCACCAATTTGTTGAGCTGATATGTCCTTGGATGACAGAAAGTTATTCTTCAATTTGTTGTTCTATTCGCTGTTCGACGGCCGAATTTCTTTCTTCGATAGTTTACTCCATAGCAGAAACTTTCTCTTCTATTTGTTCTTTCACGGATGAAATTCTTTCTTGATTTTCTGAAACTTTACTTTCAACAGCGTCTATTCTGCCTTCCACAGACTCAAACGTGTTTTCTATTACACAGGTAATCTTTTCCTTAGCAGCTTTTACCTCGTCTTCAACAGATTCTTCGATCTTTTCTCGAACGGCTCTCATTTTCTCTTTAACTTAATCTTGGCCAGCTATCATCTTTTGTTTAACTGATACTTGGTGAGCTCTCATCACCTCTTTTATGGATTTGCTCTCTTCTTTAACAGAATCTTTCATGTCGTCTTTAAATGCAGAAAAGGCTACCATCAGCTGTCTCAACTGTTCTT
This sequence comes from Stegodyphus mimosarum, assembly GCA_000611955.2. NCBI lineage: Eukaryota > Metazoa > Arthropoda > Arachnida > Araneae > Eresidae > Stegodyphus > Stegodyphus mimosarum. The sequence goes on along the minus strand of KK119093.1, from coordinate 1,219,019 downwards.
CTATCGCTCTAGTGAATGGCATTGAAATATTCCACTTCTGACAGCAAAAATTCTTGCGGTGGTACTGGCTCGTAATGGATTGAATGCACAAGTCGTTAAAAAGTTAATAAAATTTATTTTTTTCACAAGAAATAAAAACAAAATACTGAAATATTTCCTCAGAGATATTCGTACAATATCACAATATCTCAGACGTTAAGCAGAACTCAACGAATTCGCTGCAAACATATAACAGCGCTAGGTAAACAACAGTTCACTTAAAACAGTTACAACTGAGCTGAGCTTTTTAATCATTCACTAGAAAATTCTGGTAAAGCCAATTTTCTCGATTGTTCTCAATTTTTGTGGATGGAAACAGCAATTACGAAACATTTATTAAATATTAAATGCACGCACACGTTTACTTTTACTTTTCTGACGTAGTTTTCTCTTCAAAAATCGTCTGCTTTGCACAAAAGTTTGCCTTGCAAAATTGCATTGCAAAATAAAATAATTTTATTACAGTTCTACTACTAAATAAATAGCAAAATAAAGATCCGTAAGATCAGTTTGCAGGGATTTATATTTATTTTAAATAACCAGTTAAATTTAATTTTAAGTTACTTTCCTATAAGCCTTCGTTCCCCTAATTGTCAGTGCCAGAATATTTAAATTTGGTATTGTTTGTAAGAAATGCTAATTCTACCAGTGGGAGAGGAAGTTTGAATATCGACGTTCCAGTAAGTTAGAGAGAGTCTGGGAAATCTCTATGCGTGCTTATACGCAAGCTTCCGCTTAGCAGTTATCGCTGGTTAGACGTGGCTTTACAGCTATTATCTTGCTGCCACTAGACTAATCTACGCTCTGTAAGATACAGGACTGTATGAGCCCTGTAGTTTTATTCTACTACTTGTCAATATTTAGAATTCTTGAGTTTTGATTCTTGATTTTTCTGTTTCAGTTACAGCCCAAGCAGAGGCGTAATAAGTTAGAGTCAAGTTGACGCATTGTAAATAAGTTTAATAAAGGGCAGTTTTAACTCTTCTTTGATGCAATCACTCTTTCTCAAGATTCTACACAACAGATAGACAGTAGAACCTTACAAGTTATATCAAGCCATCAAAATTTCAGTATATGCAAATTCCTCTTACTAACAGAATGAGATACAAACAAGGTAACAAGAAATCAAAGTCACTTCCAAGGGTATATCATATGCAGTTTTTGTATTGCTTTCTTTGCAGTTTATACAAGAGACAGCCTGAAGCTCACATCTTCTATCGCGATATCTCTCAGAGCTGGTCGATTCCCTCAGGAACTGAATCAAAGAACTGATTTACTTTACTGAGCAAATGAACAGGTCCAGGAAACTTCTTTCTTGTTCATAAAGACCTCTTGTTGGAAGCGTGCTAGAATTGGGGAGGGCTATTTGTTCACGAACTGAAGCAATTTTCAAGGGAACGCCTGATTTTTGAAAACAGAGAACGTTTCCGTTGTTGGAAACGTTCCAGAGAAGTTCTTTTGCCATTTTAGGAGAGACAAGAATGGTTTTCCCTTGCTAAAAGAGAATTTAATTTTTATTATTTTCAAATTTTTGGAAAATCCTTTTATTCTTGGTTCTATATAGAAATTAAGTTTACGGGAACCTCAAAAATACGGTTGAAAGAAATCGGTTCAGGCAGTTGCCGCTTGATCGAGTCAATTCTTCCGATACCAATCTCGTTCGATTCCTTTAAATCTTGTCTCAAATCTCACTAACCATTTCCAGTCTTACAGTTCGTGCGATCTTTCCGTTGTTCTCCTAATGCTCGCTAACAGCTATTAATTCATACTTCGTTCTCGATGTTTTTCATCAAAATTATTATTATTGCGACCTGTGAGTCATGTAAAAGAATTGATTCAATTCAATCAACAAACGTGGGTGAGTGAGGTCCGGATCTGGTTTCATAAAGGAGACCTCTCATAAAAGACATCTCTTATCTCGGATGTCTTTCATATGTCTTTGATATGTGTATAATTGGCTTGTGTCTGTTTTATGTGTGTGTTAATATAAACAGAGAATGATTTATTATTTTCACCAAATGTCGGTGAGCTTTTGTCTCAGCTTTACAAAAGGAAAAGTGTGGATCAGTATTGTCTGCACCTAAAATAGCGAATAACATATATTCTTAAAGGTTTGAAAATAAAACTGCATATACATTGAAATAATTTGTTAAGAATATTTTTCTTCACTTTGTGCAGAATATTCCACGTTATTTTGTCATGACTTTATTCTAAATTCTTTTTGAGAATCTAGAATAACAGAGTTATTTCAGAGCACTATATACGTAAAAATATGTATAATTTTAATACAAAAATTAGTAAGTAATAAATTATAGCAATTCACGGTTTTTCTATCTGAGTTGCATGGTTTACCAGCATTAACTTTTTCATCATGTTTTCAGCCTAATTTGAATACATTTTTGTAATGTAAATGTTCCGTATTAGGTTGTTTATAGTAGCAAAAGGAATATTATTATCTCTATTTTTCATATTTAGTCTAACTATAGTAAAGAATTGAACCTGCACCTGGATAAAATTAGTAAAAGTCCTTCTACTGATGTACTCATAAAAGTTTTGTAGCGTTGCGTAGCTTGGCAAACTTGTTTTAACGAACATAAGCAAGGATTTCCTTTGTAGCAAGATAATTCTTTCAGAAAAGCCTGTATCTGTATTTTATTGAAGATTTCATTGGACTGACATAAACTATAATCTGATTTAATCTGATGATTTTAATCTGATAATTTCATTGGACTGACATCCAATAATTATTTATTCATAAAACTGAATAAATAATTATTGGTTGATCTTTAGTTTCGTTGATTACTTGATTTTTATTTTATTTGATCGAAATTTTATAACCCGTATTAGGTAAACAGGTTTTAGAAGAAGTATGGCATAGCAAAGAAAGAAGTTTTGTTACTGATAACCGATATAAAGCAGTAGAAAAAGAGTTGTAAATAATATATCATTCGCTGAATAAATTTAGAAAGTGATTAAAAAGTGTAATGAAATAATAAAAAATATATAATAAAAAATAGTAAAACAACATATACAAATAATTTTGAAAAATGAAAAAAAAATTAGCTTCATCTGTATACTTACGCGTATTACATTCTGTTATATATTTCTGTATGCGTATACTGATACATTGTCAAATTAGTTTTGTCAGTTAATTATATGCAATTTCGTGTGTTTTTACAATAGTTAGTTTGCTATAATTACGTTTCATGGTGCATTAAATTGTTAATATTTTACCAATTCAATTTTAACTCTTTATTACATATTGTTCGCTTTTGAATTGTTATGTTACCTTATGTTATATAGAACCGTAGGGGGCATCTATTATTTACCCTATTGGTACCAGCCCCTTACACTACTTATGAGTGTCCTATGTTCGGCTTCATATGGTTCGCGGTGCTTATTTCTTTTCTGTGAAGGTACGCCCGCGTACATTGGATCTGTATTTAATTGGTTTGTTCCTCTGTTGTTGGAGCATTACTCTGAAACCTAATTAACATTGCATAGCTCTTGACTTCTAGCAGCCAAATGTTAATATCATACCCAGATTTGTTCCTCAGGTGCTTATTCTTGATTACATATTTTAGGAATGTGAATAAATCCTCTTCTAAATTTGGCTTTAGATAAAGGGTATAAGGAGATAGTATTTTTATGCCTATTTATTTCCTAACATAAATATAATACAGTACAAGCAAAAACATTTATGAATACAAAAAAACGTAAGTGATGCCATTCACAAAAAGGGTAATGTTATTTTTAATAGTTCGATGGCTTTGCCGCAACATCCTCCCCACCCTGGTCAACCTCCAGGGGGATGACCAGCTGCACCGGTCGGGTAATGGTATGTCCATTGATGCGTAGAACACAAGTACGGACTTTCTTGTCGCGGCCAAGGATTAGCTCCTCGACACGTGCCCTTTTCCAAGTCTGGCGAGGTCTAACATCTTCTTGTAGTAGGACAATGTCCCCTTTACGGATTTTATTTGTTTCAGATGGATTCCGCACTTGATGAAATGTACGCAAGTCCATCAGATATTCCTTTTGCCATCTTTTCCAAAAGGAGTCCATCAAATGTTGACGATTCTTCCACATACGATTTAAGTTTGTTTCAGGATTTTTGAGGCTGGAAGGAATAGTAGTTAATTTCTTTCCTATGAGGAAGTGCGAGGGTGTTAAAGCTTCCTCAGAGTCATCTTTTATTCCATATTCATGGGCAATCGGTCTACTGTTAAGAGCGGCTTCAATATCACATAATACAGTGATCAAACCAGCGTCATCCAAAAGAGCCTTACCTAATGTTTTCCGAAGGCATTGCTTAATTGAGCCTATCATTCTTTCCCACCATCCTCCCCACCAAGCCGCTCGTGGGGCGATGAATTTCCATTTGATGTTGTGGTGGGCATAGAATTGTTGTACCTTGGCAGAAGATATAGTATCCCAGAATAATTTCAGCTCTTTGTCCGCAGCACAGAAAGTTGTGGCATTATCAGTATACACCGTATGAGGAAGTGAACGTCTAGAGACAAAACGTTGTAATGCAAGTAGGAAGACGTCAGTACGCAGATCGGAAACTAATTCTAAGTGGATAGCTCGGGTTGTAGCACATGTAAAGATGACAATGTAAGCTTTTGTAACGAAGTTGTTATTTTTTACGTAGAGTGGTCCAGTAAAATCCATTCCGGTAGTTTCGAAAGGAGATGACTTTTGAATTCGCTCAGCTGGTAATGGAGCTTCTATCTGTTCACTTCTCTTTTGTTTCAGTACTTTACATGGAAGGCAAGTCTTTAACACCTTTTTAATGGCGTGCCTTGCTCTTAATATCCAATATTCTGAACGAAGCTGAGAAAGTACAATCCGAACACCGAGATGATGCATTCGTAAATGTGTTTGGCGTATCAGTAGGGTTGTAAAATGATGAGAACCTTCCAATAATATGGGATGTTTTTCAGCATGAGATAAATCAGAAAATTGTAGTCGACCACCAAGAAGTATAACATTGTTCTTGAAAAAGGGGTTACATTTTTTTATCCTTGATTTCTTAGGGAGTGGTTTTCCTGTCAACAGAGCTTCATATTCTGAAGGAAAGGATTCTTTTTGAACGGTCTGTATCCAATAAATACGAGCTTGATTTAATTCTGTGGCAAGTAACTCACCCACTAACTTTTCTTGTTTCCTACAGTTGTGAATAAAGCGAAAAATCCAGGATGTTACACGTAGCAATTTAAAGTAAGAACTGTAGTTTGTAGCATTTTGATTGGTTG
>KK119093.1:1198262-1213675 GCA_000611955.2 Stegodyphus mimosarum | reverse complement strand
TTTTCTTTCTTTCTTTCTAAGTTATGACTGTAATCTGTAGAGATAGTATCAGAATGAGGCCAATATTCTGGAGATTTGACTAAACATGGAGGGCCGTTCCACCAAATTTTTAGGTTTTTAAGTGTTGATGGTGAAACACCTCGAGAAAGTTTGTCAGCTGGATTGTCTCTGCCAGGGCAATATCTCCACTGTGAAGGATTAGTATAGGAAATAATTTCTGTTACTCTGTTGCTAACAAAATTTTTCCACTTGTTGGGGTCACTGCGTATCCACCCTAAGACAACTTGAGAATCACTTCATAATGTTGCATTCGACGAACATATATTTGTTTCAGCACAGAAATATTGTAACAAACGTGCTCCCATTAGGGCCGCTAAGAGCTCCAAACGAGGTAAGGTAACTTTCTTTATAGGAGCTAGTTTGTTGCGACTACACACTAAATGCACATTCGTTTGGTCACCTTTAAAAGTAACAATGTAGAGAACTGAACCATAGGCACGTTCAGATGCGTCACAAAACACATGAATAGCAAAGGGAACATGTGATGAAATGCCTATGCATCGAGGAATTTGAAGGGAGCAAATGTCATCAAGTTCTTTTACAGCTGCATACCATAAAGTTGATAAATTAGCAGGTAGTAATTCATCCCACTTGATTCCAAGAATCCATGTATCTTGGAATAAGATTTTCCCAAGGATAGTAAATGGTGAAAAAAGTCCTAAGGGATCATAAAAACTAGCAATGCAGCGGAGTAACCATCTCTTTGTAAGTGGTTTGTCTGGGGTAGAAACACAGAGGGAAGTCTTGAATGCATTCTTCAAAGTATCAGAATTTGTATTCCAGCCAATACCTAAGACGGTTGTTTCCGTTTTGTGAGATTCTTCATGTGTTTGTAGTACATCTTTGAGTTTCAAAGAGTTTGTAGCCCATTTTTCCATAGGCAGTTTCATTAGAGCCATTAAATTCTTGATCTCGTGATATAGCATTATAATGCGTGATTCAGTTTCCATACTAGCAAGAAAGTCATCCATATAGAGATGTTTATCTATCATTGATGCAGCAATTGGAAATTCTGTGATATGTCTTGCAGCCAATTCTCGTGTGGCAGCACAGAGTAAAAACGGACTGCAAGTAAGACCAAATGGTAAACGAGTAAATCTATAAACAGTTATTTCATCTGTAAAGGTAGTAGGTTGAGATGAATCAGATTGTAATTTGTACCAAAAAAATTTTGTGATGTTCCTATCGTCTTTATGTAGTGACAACTGTAAGAAAGCTTGCTTACCATCACATGTAACAGCGAATTCATGCAATCGAAACCTTAGTAGACAACCAATAGTTTCAGGAAGAAGATTCGGGCCAGCTTCCAAGATATCGTTCAGTGAAGGCATTCCTGGAGCATGCGAGGAAGCGTCGAACACAATCCTCCACTTGGTTTCAGATTGCGTTTTCTTTCTTACAGCATGATGAGGAAGGTAATATACTGACTTCTCATTGGATTCATCTATGGAACATACTTCAACATGTTTTTGTTCAATGTAATTCAGCATGCATTTGTCATATTGTGTCTTGAACACATCACTAGATGCAAGTCTTTTTTGAAGAGAATGAAATCTGTTTTCCGCTATAATTTTGTTTGTAGGCAAAGGTGTGAGCAATGGCTTTTTAGGTAGAGACACAATTCTTCGATTGTCCTCAGTGTTGTAAGTTTTGTGAAATTCTGATAAAATTTCTTCATCGCGAGTAGTCATTTTTCGTTTCTGCGCATCTTGTATCGCAATGGTGTCTAATTCCCAGAAACGACGTACCTGATCATTTAAACAATCAGTTTCAACTTGCACACAAACTTGATGGACAGAAGTCTTGTCTGCGATTGTAGTATGCGTTCTTGTTCCACTAAGAACCCATCCAAACACTGACGGTATCAGAACAAAAGATTCTGAAAGCTTGATTGGAGCTTCTGCGGAAACAATTTGCCAATAATGATCACCACCAATAAGTATTTCTATGGGCAGTGAAGAGTCATCCGGTGGATCAGCAATTCTCAATCTTTTCTTCTGAGCAAAGTGAACTATTTCTGGTGGAGCAGTAGGATGTGTAGTATAGGAATTGGAGCTTTCAAATGCGGAGATCGAAAATGTTTGGTTGCTCCACAAACTTGAAAGTGACAGTTGAACACATCTACGTTGTTCTTGTGAAGTAAAAGATTCAAATGCTTGAACTAAAAGTGAGGCGGAACTGACAACTTTAAGCTTAAGTTTTGCAATGAGGTTTGTGTGAACAAAACTTGCTTGGCTACCACCATCTAAAATGCAGCGTGTTAATTTAGTAATGCCTGTGGGGCCAGTAACATACACACAAGCAGTTTGCAAATGTGTGAAAATAGTTTTAGGAAAGGTTATGTGATTTACAGCACTGCTAGTTACCCGCAGTTGATTGTTTTCAACAGGAGGACAAATAGAAACATGATGCCTTTTCTTGCATTTAGTGCATCGTGCAGTATTTTTTCTTGGGCAGTTTGAAACTCTATGACGACGGTTAGTACACAGAAAGCAGCGATTTGAAGTTTTAAGTTTCTGAACACGAGTATCATAGTCTGTAACAGTTTCACAATATTGAGGCCAATGTCCTGTAGTATCACAAAATGAACAAAGTGACGAAATTTTCTTACGTTTATTTACTGTTTTGGAATTGATACTAAAATTTTCTACCGTGAACTTTACGGAAGACATGTGATCAGAAAAAGACGTACCTTTAACTCTTTGTGTTGCAATTACACCTTCCACTTCTTCTGCCAGGAACTGCATCAGTCTAGTAATATTACCTTCATTTAGCTTTTCACGCTTGGCATAGATAATCCAGCGGCAACAAATATCATTGGGAAACGCACGAATAATTTTTGGCACTAGGATTCTACCGTATGCTTCAATATTCTCACCCAGAGCAGTTAAAGCTTGAATTCTCCTGTTACATTCTATGTAAAGATCATTTAGATGCGTAGGAGATGGGTCTTGAATAACAGTTAAATGTTCTAAGTAATCTAAGTGTGACTGGATAATTCGATCTTTATTTCCGTATCTTTCCTTTAACAATTTTTTTGTTGTTTCATAGGTGTCTCCTATTACACTAATTCCATCAACAAGGCGTTTAGCTTCACCATCTAAATAACCTCTGAGGAAAACATGTTTATCAATAACAGAAAGATGTGGATTGGCATCTATAGAAGATTTAAACTGTTCCCAAAAACATTGCCACTGTTCAATTTCTCCTGTAAATGATTGTAGTTTAATTGTTGGCAATTTAACTGTATATGATTGAGCCACAGGCGCTGTAGTAGAAAGGTCGCCAAATTTCATCGCCAAATCATTGGTATCCATATTGGAAGCAGTAACATTATTTGCAGTTAGCGATAATTTGTTCTGAATAATTTTTTGTGCTTTGAAAACTGCGGATTCACCAGTATCTATGTAGTTTTCACACTGCAAATTATCATTTTCGTATTCATCGTCAGAAAGAAAATTGTGAATTTCGTTATCTATTAGTTTCATATCATTTAAGGCAGCTGTTAAGCGATTAGAAATATATTCAAACTTTTCAATTGAGAAATCATCGTTCAAAGTATCAATTTCAGTAGAAAAGCGAGAAACATTACTTCGCACGGCGTTCCGCTTTCGTTTCAGTTGTGTCATTTTGTCTACAGCTTCAGCGGTCGGCGCCATTGCTCGAGTAGTAGAGAACACAAAACAAAACTACGCTTTAATGTCGGGAGTAAAATAATTCAGCCTAAATAATCCAACAGTAGGAAGTATAAGTTCAAGGTCCTGTTTCGTAAATGGTTATTTCGGCACCAAATATTAGGAGATAATATTTTTATGCCTATTTATTTCCTAACATAAATATAACGTACAGTACAAGCAAGAACATTTATGAATACAAAAAAACGTAAGTGATGCCATTCACAAAAAGGGTAATGTTATTTTTAATAGTTCGATGGCTTTGCCGCAACAAAGGGATTCTGTTAACTAACAGGAAAGTAGATAATGGATGAGCCCTTTCACCATAAGCGCAGAAGTCTAATGAGGAATGATTTATTGCATATAGGTACATAAGAAAGTACATATAGGTACATAAGCGAGTGCACGTATTGCAGGGACACAATCTATGTAGATGTATAAGGTATATCTCCCACATTCTTAACGTGCCTTCTTGGTGTAATGGTCAGCACACTGAGCCGGTATTTCAGAGGTCCGTGGTTCAATCCCCGTCGAAGGCATTGCATATTTTTCATGTCTCCTGCTTTCAAATAACCTAATGTCTCTACAAAGGTCACCAGATTAAAACGGTTAATGATAATTCTTATTCTTAACCAAGAGTTAGATACTATGCACCCAAAAATCCCAGTGGCCCCTTTAGTTTAGATTGCTTTTTGTGGTGTAGTGGTCTGCATGCTCGACGCGTAACCGAGAGGTCTGTGGTTCGATTCCCGGCGAAGGCGTTGCTCATTTTTCATGTCTTCTGCTTCGAAATAACCTAATGTCTCTACAGATGTAAGTCCTTAGGAAGTACTGATGCATGCTTTCATTGGCTGCCTGCAAGACCGCGAACATTTCCGACTGAAATATGCTATTTTGTTGGTCAAGTTAGAACTTCACCAACAGAATAACATATTAAAAAATAGATCATTGAGTTCTTGATTATCATTGAAATAGATATTTATGGCACATCCGTTTCAGTTGTTTATGACAGAACCATCAATGTTAATCTACGGAAATAATGTTTGGTATGTATTCTGCCTTATGCATAGTGTGATGTTTATTTGGCTAGCTAGGAGTCTTTCATATGAATGGGTCGGTGAGATGTGACAGCTGGCAGCTACTAACTCATTTTTAATTTTTCTTAACTGAAAAACTAAAGCCTTTGCATATTTTAACTTAAAAACAGGCGGATGTTGCTTATAAGCTGAAACAGTGTAGCATTTAAGGTTGTTCTATGAGCTCGGGAATAATTCAAAAGCAAGGTTCTTTGGATGAATTGGAGCTCCTTTTGTTTTCTGATCGTTATTCGGGACACCCACATCGCTACACCATAGAGTTCTATCTTTTCTATAGCAATGTTATGTAACAACTTTGGTATATAAGGTTTCAAGTCTCATCCAGCGACAGCTTTTCAGGTTGTTAGCTACACTGGAGGTTAGAACCTATCAATCATTAAGCTGTGTCATCGCTTATGAAGTTGTCCAGCAAAATTCACGGGATAGAGCTGCGAAATCCCAACTGCGAGAACGAAAGTGTGTTAAAAGCTTCCATGCCATTCGAATCCACGACTTGGATTCAGGCTTAGAAAGCTGTATCCGTTAAGCATGCTGCCGTCCAGGATGAGAATAAACAAACAATATTTAAATATACTTTGAGCATAAGTCATCGTGTGAAAGGGCACACAAAGTCATGTCAATTTTTTAAACTAGAAAATATTTTGTCTTAATGAATTTTTTGTACCGAAAAGGATAGTTAGTACGCGAAAATGATAATACTGCTTTATTTTTTAGAATCAGAAAATCTAACAATGTATGGAGAAAAATAAATCATCAGAGTGTTATTAAAGTACGTATTTTATTTATTCGTATGCATTAAAACGTATTCCGTACATACAAAAAGGCTCAGACAATTAAAAATACCAATAATATTCCAGTTCCTTTCAGCAATCACAGTTAACATGGCGAAGAAAATCATGCATCCAGCTTTTCGCAAGGTACTTACAGAAATTTCCTTAGCCAAAGCCATAAATCCCCTTTGTTACAACATAACTCGCAAAACACACAAATACAAGAAAAAAGAATACAGTTTTACCTGACATAGAGAAAATAGAAATATGCCTCAGATAATTCTGTCAAAAGAATAATTCTTTTGAACTATAAGCTAAATATTTTAAAATTAAATCACAAAACTGAGTTTAGGATTAATTATGTTTATATTAAAGGACGTATATCAAAATGTTCAGCACGTTAAACCTCAACATGCTGAACATTTGACATTATGAAACTATTGATATTATTTTTAGGTTACGGATTAGTGAGATTATTCATATGCACATATAAAAGCTGCTAAAAATTAATAGTACAAAGCTTTATGACTGAATGAAATGAATAATTCCAACTAAGCTATCAGCAATAACTAATCCGAATGTTCATTAACACATTTCAATTTGCTTTTATCGAAATACTATTTTGCAAAACTACATTAAATGGAACCCATTTTCTATCATAAACAGCCGATATATGCTCTTATAGTTTCAAAGAATGAATAAAGAAATGCATTTAAAATTTCTCTGTGCAATGCAGTTCCTTAATATTGAAGTTCATCAAATTTATTACAGAACATAATAGTTTAGGTTTCCAATTAACTCAGTTAACTTAATTATTTTTCAATTGACTATAAAAGATAGCTTCGAATGCTTTCAAAATTCATTTTTTTCGCAGATAATAGTAATATTAGTTGAAACGTTACCTTTTGGGAATTTGGAATCGTACATGACATCACATCATTCGCCTACTTGCTTGCTCCTTTCTACTTCCACCAGACCCAATAGGGGATTTTCTCACAATGTGTTTATAATGTAATCGAAATTTGAAACAGTTACTATTTGACTCAGTGTCATAATATAGCAAAGCAAAATACGACTATAATGAAAATTTTCCTACTTTTTCTTCAGTTAGATTTTACTTATGCTTGAAGTTCAAATTACACTGATTGAGAATGACTACTTTGCGAACACAGCTAATCTCTAAAGTGCACCTTTGAATCATACTTAACAGTTATGTGGAAAATGACAGAAACATATCATCACAAATGTGGTGTAAATGGTTTTACTTTTCAGTGGTTATCCTAAATGCTTTAATGCTAAGTATTGCTGCGGGCTGCCGGTTCACTCATAAATTTCCAAATTATCATGCTAATAATTAAAAGGAAGAAATTAAAAATTTATTATATAAATTAATTATGCACATCACAATAAATAGTCAGCAGCTTAAGCAGAACGCGGATATTGAACAATTCCTCCTTAGTACAGGACAAATATCGCATTGGCCCAAATCGTTTACTGAATAAATACTAAATCAGTATTCAGTTAACTCTACATCTCACATCTGAATAACAGCAATTTTCTTCCGATACTTTGGTGATTTAGTTTGGTATACAGAAGATAAGGTAGAAGGCCATACAAGAGCTAGGTAGCAAATAAATGGCTACATTTTTGGAGGCAAAAATGAAAGAAACAAATTGCAGTGCCAGAATATAAAACAGAGAACGTAAAATATAAAAGTAGTGCAAAAATATGTAGTACCGTATAAAAGAATGTATGTAGTAAGATAAATCAGTAGTACAATGTAAAAGCACTATCAAAGTACATTTAGTAAACAGCTGACGGAGGCAGGGAACAGCTAGCCTCTAGCAGATGTAAACAAGTATACGTCCCGAGTCCTTTTCTTGTTAGAAGCACGAACTCCCTGAAGCTCCAGGGGACCACCCTTCGGGATTTTAAACAAATATAAATTGCAATGAGTTTGCTTAAGTTCACGGTTCGCATTATCACACTATATTCCGCCAAGAATTCATATCGCGCACGGAATGTGCTGCGCTCTGCATTATGCAATAAATGTTATTTTGTTGCCTAAAGTGGAGGCAGCGCAGTGAGTCAACGTCTTAAATGACCTGGTGATGTCCTGTTGCAGGGCTGCAATCGTGATGGCAGGTGACAGGTGAAAGCAGGTCCGGACACCCGGACCGTGATGGCAGTCTGACATATCCACAGTCGCACGATTGTGAATGATAAAGCTTCTGTGAATGTTCACATTAATGATTCCTTGACGTAGGTGAGTGGCGTTCGCGAGAGGGTATTGATAGATGTAATGGTCTGGGGACCCGTGTGCTCCGAAAACGTGTATTGCAATTTCCGAAATGCCAAAACGATGGAAATAAACAGGAAACGGTCCGTGCCTCTTGAGAAAGTGGTGATTTTGGGACGGACATGTGTCTTTGAAGATTGACATTCAGAAGAAATTGTATCTTCTTCTCACCTAAGTTCTACTCCTGTTACCGTTTCAGGGTGGCTTTTTGAAGAAGCTCCTTTTTCAAGAAAGAGGGTGATGCCAGAATATTGATTTCCTCTGCATTTATGTTACTACTTGCCTCTGTAGCAAGTTGTCAGCTGTTTCATTGCCTATCAGGTCTGAGTGCGCTCTGACTTATTCTTGTTATATGTGCTTATGGGTATTCATTTGTAGAAGATGCTGAATGTTGACAATAAGTTGAGAGGAGTGACTGTGATTTAAGACTGCCAGAAGAGTGGACATGCTGTCTGAGTAAATAGTGATCACATAACTCGTATGACAGGGATAAGCTGCACTGTATTCAATAGCCGCTGTTACGGCTAGCGCTTCTGCATGGAAACACTGTTCCAGGGTTGTAGATAACCCATCCAAATGTGAATTGTACGTTCACCATCTAAGGTTTTGGAGACATCTGTGAAGATGATAAGGTCTGCTCTTTGCATGTCCTGATGGTACCAACTGCTGTTGCTCTCAACATGTGTGCCCAAGCCCTTAAGCCCTGAGTGTGTTTTCTGTATATTCATGGTACAGGCAGCCTCCTGTTCTTCTCAAACATAGAGACGAATCGGACCTGCTAGAACAATGGCGCCATTGGTAACTGTTGTCCTGTAAGGCTTTCGCAGGTTTAGAGAAAACGGGTGTTACATAGTGAACAGTTGTTTCTGATTTCGGCCCCTCATTGCCTGAACCCAAACGGCAGCTGCATAAAGGATGTACTCAATAACAGTGATCTAAAAATTGCGTAAATCTGGAAGTTCTGTCCTCACATCGCTCTTTGTAAATGCCGAACCTTCCATGCTACGACTTTAGATTTAGTTCTAAAGTAATGTATGTGAAGGATCCATGTCGGTCCTTTATCTAATATCAGACACAGGAATTTTAATTCTGGTATAATCTTGATGTTCACCCCCTCAAGCGTGATGCACGTTTTTTGTGTGTAGTTAGTATGCGTGTTACTGGTTATCCGCGCCGTTAATTTCTCTGCAGAGACTGAAGTTTTGACATAGGTATGCAAACTGAACTGTAAATATTGCTGCTCTTACGTTCGAGTTCGTCGCGAGAGCGCCCATTCACAAGAAATGCCATGTTGTCCGCATATGCAATAAGGCGTACGTGGTTTGTCCAGCTAGCAGTTAAAATAGAATTAAAAATTATGTTTCTAAGTACAGGCCCGCATATGAGCCCTGGGGGGCAGTCTGACTCTTGTACTTTGCTGGTTATTCTTTGGTTGTGGGCAATGATTAAAGTGCGGTCTCTATGGTAACTGGCGAATATATGAGAAAGATTTGCTGGACATCCAGTTGTTCTAAGGGCTTGCTTGATGACAGGCGATCAGAAACGTTTTTGAAATCTGTTGAATTCGATGTTGCGTCATATCTTTCCAGAGCTTGCAGAGTGGAAATTCTTAATCATAAACCATATGTAATAGGCTCATGATGCTAGTGGGCAAGACGTTGTACTGACTGTTTTCGTACACTCTACCCAGGCCTGGAAGTAGGCAGATGTAACGTAAGGAGCATGGGACCCGTGGGTCTTTCCGTTTTTAAGGAAAATTGGTTTCGGTTGGTTTATGTGATTATGGCAAAGTCCGCGAGGACTATCTGTCTAAGCTGATAGATGCCTTCGTGGAGGAATTTCTGACGGAAATTGGCTCGTATACATGCCACACTTGAGTAAAACTACGAAAATGCCTATGCAGTCAGCCTTTCGATAGGATTTCAACCCCGTACTGAACTACCAGTATTCAGCCACTTTACAGCTCAGCTGCTGGTTGATCTTTTTAAGCAAGAAAACCACTTTCTGAGAGATTTTGGGAAAGCCTGATGCTTCAGCAGCTGATTAAAATATTTCAGGAAGAATGAAATACAAGGGCTATATGCTATTTTGAAAATATTATAATCCAGGCAATCAGGACCCGCTGCATTTTTCTTAAGTAAATTGCTAAAAATTTCTCTAAGCTCCTAGTTTGTAAATGGAATGTCATCTGGCGTGAAAGAGGTAGAAACGTTTTCTGCATGAGAGTATCAGTAGCGGAGTCATCTGTTTGAAAATATTGTTAGGCTTATTCTTGGTCTTATTGACTTTTAGAAGAAGCTTAGCCTTATTGTGAGAGATCGTTAGTTTTTGAAAGGTAGCTACTTAGCGAATTTGACCAGGGAACAAAGAGTCCGTTCTTCTAACCTGTTCTACCTGCCTTCACTGCTTGGAAAAGCGGAAAGTCAGCAAAAGCTACAAATTTTGTCTGTTCTAGTCTTTCAAAGTGCTTAAAAGTTGTGTTTGCTGTGTGGTACCACAGGTTTGGGCCCAGGCCAAAGTCCTGTGGAAATCGTCTGTTCAGTTTTTGTTCATTGTGTCCTTATCAAAAGAGGTATGTAACGACTGTCTTGAAGGTAGCTTCTGATGAAACTGATAATCACCAGTAAAACAATTGATTTCCATAAGCCTAGTTATGACACATCATCATCATCCACCAAATGGCGTCAAATGCACCTTTAATATCGATCGCAAATAATGTGGAGTGTAGATTGTTGCTTTATTCACTCAAAAAGTCACTCCCAAAGTCACTGGCATTTATGATAAAAATCACGCAAAGCATCGTCGATGTAGCGTTGAGCGAAACTACGAGACTAAGTCATCGGAACTTAGAGGCACCACTGATATTTAGCTGAGTGAACTTTAACCAATATTGGGGAGTATTACCCCAAAAGCGAAGGAATTTAATTAACTTTTAAGCGGGCGAGCATGTTGCCCATAAGAAGAAAAGATTCGTAAACCATATACCATCATTTAAGGGCTCAAATAAGGGAGATTATTTCCGATTCATTTTTGCTGCTGTCGATCTGGTGACGTAGTAATAAGCACTTATTCTTATATTGCAAATTTACGAGTATTTTCACTGCTTTCAAAAAACGCTCAGGATATTCTCTGGTGACTTAACTTTCCTTCGTCAAGGAGGTAATTTTCCTCAAGATAACAATAAACTTCATGTTTGGTTGCATGTTAAGCTTGTTCTAATGCAAGGTTTTTGAGCGTATCACTATATTTCCTTCGGTGTCTGTCTGGTTGACATTTTTTTTCAGAATTCTTGGTAAGTATGACGTAATTTTCCTTTCATTCGAATCTGTTGGTCGGTCTGCTTCTCCTGTTTTCTTAATGTATTCGGGACGTTCCCTATTTCTATTTACATGGGGTTCTAAGCAGTAAAGACAGATAGTATTATCTTTCTTTAGAAGGCATTTAGCACTTCCGTGGTTTAAACTATTCGCACAGCTTGTAGCAGCACGGATTCTGTGTATGGCCAAATCTCTTGCATTTATTGCACTGGATTGGTTTAGGTTTTCGCTTTAAATTTCTCTGTCGTCACATTAATGCCTAAAATACTGTTTACATGGCTTTTTCTAGCTTCATTCCTCATTCAAGTAGATATATTGGCAGATTTTCAGTAATATCTCCATTTTTCTTTGAAAAACTCTTTCACCCATACGATGGGGAGTGTCTGGCTGGAAGGTAATCATTTATAGCTTCTTTGGAAATCGTCTTGGAAATTCTTTTAATAATGTCTTTTACGGATTTTCCCTTTATTCTAATATGAGTGAAAAGGAACGTTGAGACTTTTTGCCGCTAGTCATCGGCCAAGCTGATTTTTCCCGTAAGAAAAGTAAGATGTTTCTTCCCTTTTGCTTCAAATTGATCTGTTGTTGTCGTTGCGACTAATCTCTCTTGTCGGATATCAGAACAATCCTGCGAAGTTCATCGTAGCAAGCAGGCAAGAATGCACCTGTATTTGGCAAGAGCCTTCGGCAGCGGGCAGGTGACAGCAGGACTTTGCTCAGATACGTCCACCAAATTTGAAGGAAAGCATCCCAATGGCACTGCTCCAAGGGTCCCCATCCTTTTTTTTTCTACCAGAAACTTCTTGAAAGGACTTTCGGCTGCCTTCATGCCGCATAGAAACTATACATTTACAAACATCACGCCTTCCCAAAATTCGAGGCCGGGCCCTTCGGTACGGCAGTTAGGGTCAATAACCACTATCCCGACTGAGCAGCAATTGATCTTTACAAATCTCCAATACTTCTTTGTTTAGCTCACATCAGTCAGTGTCACTGATTATAATTGTAGAAACGTTTCTTTCACTACATCTAATTCATAATTTCTTTCATTCTCTGTCGTCATATGACTTAGTTGTGGAAATCCTCTGCAGGAGCAATTTTCTAGCTTCCTTTGGGGATTTATAAGTTTGTTTTAAATCTTCAGTCGCCGATTCTTGCATTGTTTTCCTGTGGGCCTTCGAATCAATATTATATTCCTTATTCTCGCTACTTTGCATAATTTCAGCGCGGCTTGCATGGAATAAATTTTTGCTATTTTTAGGTATTTTTACATCTTTAAGTCTTGTTCGAGTTAAGTATATAACTTTAGCCTTGGTATTATATTATTATATATATATTCTGACACAAATTTAAATGCTGGTTAATTTACTGTTATTTCAATAGCTTTTCTATTAACTTGCTCTGTGTTTTTAAACACCGATACTCTTCTAAAAGTTAGTGAATCATCGTTTCGAACTTTTTTTTCTTGTCCATTTTTCTCTGCGGAGTTTGTCTTCTTCTTTTTCGTTTTTTGGCTTCATTTGTTTTCTAAAATTTTCAATTTTTAAACTTCTGTAGATTTCTTGATACAACAGAATAGTCGTCAGAATCTTCCGACATTCCTTCATTATCATTTCGTTCTCTGAAAAGAGTCACAGTTAAAAAGTTTTGTTGGGTAGATTTTTTAAGTATTATTTTACAGTGCTTATTAATTTTATTAATTTACAGTGAATAGTAAAATTTTAGTGTTCATGTAGATGTAATTTTAGAGATGTAATTTTTAAATTATACTGTCGCTAAATTATTTCTTTTGATTTGGGTAAAATTTCTTTAAGTTAGCAGAAAAGCTCGTAAAGCGAAAGCCTGTTTTTACGTTCTCACGGGAGGAGAATTTTGGGGTCAAGGGTCAGCGACCAGCTGCATTTTTTCGTCCCCTTTTCTTGCGGGGACGAACATGTGTTTTTCTCGTTCAAAGGCGATCCGCTTAGCGGCGCCGATTCCTGACAGAATTATGAGGTTGCAAAGGTTTAGGATCTGTCTGAAGAGTCGTAACGTTAACAGATTTACTACTTTGTTTTTGAGCTTGAAAAACAAGGGGCTTGTCATTGTGAAAGGATAGGACAGATTTTCTTAGAATTTTGTTGGGTATTTATTGATCTGTTTCTAGTGGTTACAGAAGGTTACTGTTTTCTGTAGCATTGCTGAGTTTTAATTCTTTGGATTTTTTTAACCAATAGTACTTTTAGAGGCGGTGCACTTTTTGAGCGTCGCGAGGTTTTAAATTTGGTCGCTCCCGTGGCGACGGAGATTTTTTCAAGATTTTGTCAGATTTTTACGAGTCCTTTTTGAGGAGAGAGAGAGACCCCGGCGGCCCCTTCTCGGGGTTGTCCGTGCGAGAGTTGGCCCGAGAACGATGCGGGCTCCCATCGTATCGTCGTCGGCGAATCCTTTCTGAAGGTCTGCGGCTATGTCCTATTCTCACTGATGTTTTTTCCTTGAGGAAAAATGTGATTTAAAGCTCACGCTGTAGTTCTAGATTAAAAAAAAGAGATTAGGAGAAAATGTCATTCACTTGCAGATTACTGTGACTTGCACTTATCTTCAGCGAGAACATCCTTCAGAAGTCGGTGGGCTTTCACCTACAGATTATTGCGGCTTCCACTTTTCTTTGTTGAGAATATCATCGAAATGTTGGTGGACATTAATCTTAAGTTGTACCTCTTTGCATGCAGAAGGACTGTATCCATGAGGAAGATTTTCCCAAAAGGTGAATTGTCAAATTGGTGCGGCATTGATGAAGAAAGATTTTTGAACTTCTTTTACGTGCGTTTCGTAGACAAATAGGAAGACGAAATCTGGACAGGGACTCCACCGTGAGTTGATTATTTTTTGATTTTGTATTTAATTCTATATGTGTCCTCAAACTTATTGCCCTTAATTGATTTAGGGTTTTGTGAAATCGATTATTAGGAAAAAACTTCATCTTTCACTTAAACGAAAATTGATTTAAATATTTGTATATGTAGTGTGAATTTAAATGCTTGAGTAACCTTCAAAAATTAATAGAAATTGTAAATTATTTTTTTAAGATTTTGGTAAGATTTGGAAATATTTAAAGAAATAAAAAATGTTTCAGACTACTTAAGTATGGTTCAGCGATAATTACGAAATTATTGTAAGATACATAACTAATAATTTTGAATACAATATTGATCATGGTTTGGATTGTCACATGAAAAATTGTGAGTAATTTTTAGTAAATGTTTGTAGGGGTAGTCTGGCCTGCTATTCTGAATGGATAATCTTTTGGAATATTAAATAAATATTTTTATTTGTTTTACTATTGTACGTTTTTTTTTGTGTTTTTTCTTGTGGTCTACTGTAGGTCACCCATGTGATCATTTCGGAAAACATGGTTAAACTTCCATTCGAGCCTGGGTAGTTTATTGCGGGCGTAGGAGAATTTAATGAGGGTTAAAACTCTACGATCAGACTTATTAATTTAACTTAATTGGTGTTTTGACTTCTTAGTGTGTGAGATTTATTTCTCCCTGGTGTTTTGAACTGTTCTGTGTTTTACCTTTAAGTGTTTGTGGCTATCTCTAAGGTTGTATTGAAATTTATGTGTTTACAGGAAGCAAAGCTGATTAATTAGTTTAGTGAGAGATAGCATGTTAATGATTCAGTGTCGGTAATGCATTTTACATGAATATTAATATTTTGAGTTTAACAAAACACCAGGGAGGATTTTTCATTTCATTGAACTTAAGAGTTGAGAGTTGATATGATAACACTGAATTTACTGTGTTGAGGATTTATGAAAATTTAATATAGCTTAAAGTATTAATTAATTTTGTTTCAAACACCAGTCTCTATGATTTGATTTTATGAACGCATTATATTTTTATGAGTATTTTAGTAGTTTTTTTTAGTTTGTCACGGCACCAAGAGAGGTTGAGTATGCAAGTTAAATTTAAAAATTATTAATAGAAAGCCCGCAAATTTTTTCTTTTCACAACAGCATTAAGAAAACCGCAGAAATTTATAACCGTATCTGCCTTTTTGAAAATTATCAGAAAGTCACTAAGAATTTGTCCGAAATTTATTTAACTTTCAACGTACGGTTTAGAGGACTTCTTACAGAACTAGTATTAACGTACACTTTGAAATTCTCTCCCAAAGGCTTTAGCGTTTATGGAGGAAATAATGCAAATGTG
>KK119093.1:1173777-1198225 GCA_000611955.2 Stegodyphus mimosarum | reverse complement strand
ATATGATGCCAACTGACGTGCACCTGCAAAATGTTTTGAGCATAAGTTCAGGAAGAAAAAGTAATACGCAACTGCAATTATAATACCGTCTTGAAATAGCATATGTAGACGATTCATAATATACACTGTATAAATTTAGATTATCTTCGTAAAATTATTCTTCACTCAAAGTTCCTTCATCATGATAAGCATAAAAAGCTGAATCACAGTTTATTGTAAAAAATATATAGAGAATTAAAAGTTGTAGCTGATAACATTTCAAAATTAAATTTTGTCAAAAGTCAAAGCCTTTAATGACTATTTGTATTTTTCCATTGGGGAATTAGTTCCTTTTCGTCTCTAAACGAGGGATTTAGATTTTAATCCAATCTCCAAATGAATGTGATTCCTTGTCAATGACTAAGACTTGTTCATTTCTAACTCAATGCTGATATTTAGCAGTAGAAGCATTAATTATGCTGGAAAATGTTCCTAATTTCTTGATGGAAGTTCTGGGGCTGTTTCATTACTTTTTCATATTTTATGGTACCGTGAGCAATCTATATAGCAGGTCACATGATCTGTTCCGCAAAGAATACACTTCCTACGGATATATTTCTTTTTTTACCAATATTAGTCAGGCTATTTTGAGCACACTTAAGACAGCGGGTCTTATGGTGACAATGTTATTACCATCACATCAAGCAGAGCTCGTCAATGCTGTGTGAGTCGTATTTTTAGAGTAACTCAGGCAAGAGTTTGGTATATGAAGGGCATCGAGATTCGAGAGGTTTCGTCAAGACTCAGTCGCCCAAGGCCCGCGAGAACCGTACTTGTGTATATCTGTCGTTTTGCTATTTTAAACATTCAAACATTCGCACACTTAGATCCAAAAGATCAGCAATTCCATATGAGAAACAAACACTTGTATGGAAAGCATGTGGCCGCACATTCAAAACAAATAAATAAATAACCAATTATATCAGTGCGCAATATTACAACAATAAAATGCACTACCTGACATTGAAAATGCAACACCAAGAAGGCATAGCCCAAAAATTATGGAAATTTCATGGTAGACGCACGTCACCGCGTTATGCGAATGATGTTAATTACGCAGCTCTCCAGCATGGATTGAAGACAATATAAGGGTAGGATCTTGCAGAATGTTGTGTTTTCGAACCGTTTTTTCTGCTAGGAAAATCATTGTAGAAAATTTATTCCTGTCTTCGAGCTAGCGTGTAGTAGCAGAGAATGCCAGGTCATTGTCAATGGATGAAGTTTCAGCAGACAGACGATTTTACAAAGGCCATGAGACAATTTTACGAGGGACCGGACTGAAAAGGGCGAGTTGGCCCATACTGCAAATCTCAGCTGACACATACGTGGACGCATCGGCTGTGGGAAAGATGATTGGAACAAGGAAATGTGGAAAGTTCAAGGGGTGTCTATACAGGAAGGGGGACGTCAACACGCATAGATTAACGCATCCACCGACAAGCGGGGGCGGACTTGCAAGCCACTTCTATCTCTACTCTACAGCATGATTGAGACACCCTATATATTCCCATATCGACCAGAACCACTGCCATCCGATCTGTGGCTAGTGGCCTGCACTCATGGCGTCCGCTACGAAGACTGTAACTGATTCCATATTATAAACACCAACGTCTGAAAAGCAGCCGGGCTCGAGCGATGTGACGACGGAATGTCACAGGGTCATGTTCTCAGATGAGTCACGCTTCTGTTTCTTCAATTACTCTCACTGCGTACGAGTGTGGCGTTTGATGTGGAGACAGATCCAATCCGGCAGCAGTTGTAGAATGCGGCATCATGTGTTGGGGTGCAATAGCGTACGATTCCAGGCCACTTCTAGTTTGTATTCAGGATACTATGACTGCCCAACGATAGATGGATGATGTGCTGCAGCCGAGGACCCTCACCTATCTTCAGGGAGTGCCCAATGCCCTTTATCAGCAGAATAACGCCATACCACATACTGCTCGAGTCAGCCAACGTACTCTGTAAAGCGCACAGGTAATTCCCTGGCCACTGTTCTTTTCTGATCTCTCAGCAATCGAACACATTTGGAATACGATTGGATGCCATTTGCAGAACCTGCCATTGAAGCATTCAGAAGGCGATGTGTGGTAAATGATTGTCAGGGAATAGAGAGCCATTCCTCAGGACAGCATCCGTAGTCCCATTGACACTATATCTTCCTGTAATGCCGTTCTAGGTGATTCCATAACCTAATGAACCTCCGTTTGTTCTCTTTTGTGGGTACTTAAGTGAGAATGATGTTATGAGTTGTTAAGGGTCGCATATTTTTTCTGTGAAAAACCTAAAATGTTAAATTTTAGAAATGCCGAGGAATTTTAAAAATGCCGAGATGTGCTTTATACAAGTCAGTTTAGCGTATTTACTGCCTTATACAGGAATTCTATGATAAATTCTGTTAACCACATACGGAAAGGTTTATGTCTGTGTGAAGTGATTGATAATACTGGGAAATCAGAAGAGCTTTAAATTTTTATAGGGATATAAGTTTTTATTAATTATGTCCAGTTCATAAGCTAATTTGAATATTTTCTTTTCAATATATTTAACCTCTTGAAACTCCAAAGGTGTGGCCTTGCAAAAGATTTATCAGAAATTGTTCAAAGTAAAATGTCTTTTTTGTATATGTTTAGGAACATATTTTGCCCTGTTTTAGTCCATTATTTGTCTCTTTGTATCAAGACGCAATTTCTATACGCAATCACATAAAAACAGCCAGTCTAATCTGTGCAATCAAATGATTGATCGGAGAAAACATTGGCTTAGAAATGTAAAACGTGTTATTTCCAATATAAACTAGTGTCGAAAATTATGGAAACCGTTTGGGAAAAGTGAATTTCATTACTGAATCAATATCATAAAATCCTATATCAATGGAAAGATAATTTAATATAGTGCTATAATATCTATGAATGATTCGTTTTATTAGAAGAAAGATTAAAAAAGAAGAAAATGAAAATACATAAGAACGCATCTAAAAAAAATCTCACCATGACAGTTAATTCTTCGTTAGCAATGTTTAGCATTAATGTCGCCTTCATAACGTAGTTCCATGGAGATAATCAAGTTTTTCAGTTCTATGCTGTTATTATGTGAAATCAAGATTCAAATATTGCTTACATTAACTGAGCTTTATTACTTATTTGTTGCTGCCTGAGAAGTTTACTTGTCAGCTCTGGAGAATTTCATTCGTGTATTCCAGGCCTGGGAATAGCCAGATCAGCAATTTCGTTTTCAAACCTTTTCAGCAGTGGGATATGATTAGCTTGAACTCATTCTTCACAGCTTCGACATGACATGAAATTGAATCCAGTTGAAATATAAATGCGTCATTATATTGAAAAAGGTCACGTGGAGAAGGCTTAATTTTGTTGAAGTACTTCATTTATGCATTTTTGGTTATTTATATTCTCATTAATTACCCAAATTCTACTCAAACCTTTTCATGTCATACAAACCCAGATCATGACACTAACTGGCTGTTTCACAGCAGGTGTAATGAGATGCAAATCCCAATTTTCTGCCTAAGAATGGTTGTCTAGTTAAAGTAGATTTTTGCTCAGTTTAATCTTTCCATCCTTCCTCTGGGAGATAAAAATTAA
Source organism: Stegodyphus mimosarum (assembly GCA_000611955.2). Classification (NCBI taxonomy): domain Eukaryota; kingdom Metazoa; phylum Arthropoda; class Arachnida; order Araneae; family Eresidae; genus Stegodyphus; species Stegodyphus mimosarum. The sequence goes on along the minus strand of KK119093.1, from coordinate 1,194,584 downwards.
TTTATTCATAATATTTCAGCATTTAGACCAAATTTCTGCAGTCTTCGCCGACTAGCCCTTGTCTTCAACTTCCTACTGCGTTTTGCCATTACTTCCCGCATATGCACAGACGACTTTATTTCATAGACGAAGTCTCTTAATGCTTTCTATCATCACTTGTGCTGTGCATCTTCTTCTGCTTTTAACTGTTGTGTCCGTAGAGTAATTTAGAAAATTTTCGAAGGCAGGAAATTGAAGAACTCCGCAATGCCCTTCCCGGGATTCGAACTCCGGACCTCCCGAATATGTGTACTTCCAGTTGCACCACGAAGGTATATGGAAAGTAGGGATAAAATACCGTATATATGTTTTAAATATTGATTCTCTTTAAACTTTTCGAAATTTAGAAAAGGCAAGTTTCCCCAGTTTTCTCTTTCTGCGGAAATCTGTTACATTGGCATACGAGGCCTGTTGATCAGAACATATTTTTTTTCTTTTCTTACAAGATATTTTCAATAGCACAGTATGACATATGAGCATTCATATTGCATAATTAATACTAATATATAAGGAGAATTATATGGTATGTATACATATATATGCATATAACAGTACATTAAAGGAATACTACATTTTGTGTTTAAATAAGTCAAATGTGCTACATTTTATAATCTCCCGCCTTCACAGCATGCCTTCGAGGTGTAACGGTCAGTACGCTCGGCGCGTATATCAGGAGTCAGTGGTTCGAGTTCCGGAAAGAGCATTGCATATTTATCACCTACCTGCTCCGAATAACCTAATGTCCATACAATGGCGTCCGAATTAAAAAACGCTAGTGGATGATGATTCTCCACCACCAGGATTTGGCGAGTGAGTCCCCTAATCCCCAGTCGCCCTTTAAAAGGGGGCGTATATAAAGTATTTCTCTCGTCTTCTTAGCATGTTTTCATAATGTAATGGTCAGCATACTCGGCGCTTATTCCAGAGGTCCGAGGTTCGAGTCCCGGCGAGGGATTGCTCATTTTTTATGACTCCTGCTTCGAAATAATCTAACGACTCTACAAGATCAGTGATGAAAATCTATATATAAATGACATTATTCGACACTGTTTCTTGTATTTGATGTGTTTGATTGGCATGTTTACAATAATGGAATGAATATTATGAGAGTTAGATAACTATATGTAACAATGTATTACGCCAGGATGAATATAAATATATGTAGATGATGTATGAGCTCTTTCCATGGAACAAAGATTTTAATATTAAAAGAGTTAAATAAGTGTATTAAAAATACGTATATTACTGGAGCTGAAACCTATATTTAGCTATTTGGGGAATGACTGCGATGAAAGCTGTTCAGGAGTATTGTGTTTTTGCAGCTCAATATGTAGTGATAGCATGTAGCTTCGATAGGACAACATTGTTATTTTGAGTATTTTACCACCATGCTGCGCAAAACATGGGTGCTGGCATGTTTAGATAAAACTTCGCTGCCAGGTTCAAAGTAACAGTGGTCTAGGCTGCCCATTTTTCCACAATCGCAGATGTCTAAGTTGGAAAGACCAACCTATGCAGATGTGCTTTATACAATCCATGTCCTGTTAAAAATTGTGACATACTGGCAGTTTCGCTCTGCAGATCCATGCTTACACTTGGGAGTATTGCATGTGTACGTCGACCAGCTGTGGCATCATTCCACCGGGTTTCTCACTGGCTTATGTGGAGTTTGCAGGTGGATTGCTTTGGCAGCGAGATTGGAAGAGTTGCAGGGGAGACTCAAGTATAGCTGCACTATTTGCAGCTTCTTTAGCCATTTGGTTTGCACTTTTATTTCCTAGTATTCCTACGTGCGCTGGCACACAACTGAATACGGAACGAAAAGGGATAGGGAAGCTGAGGGAAGTTCTCTGTATTTTGTGAACTAGAAAGCTCCTTCTGTGCATGCTTGAGAGGACTTGGAGGCTTGAGACAAAGTCCGCATAAATATGAACTTGATAATATTTTTCATTGCTTTCCTTGGTTGCAGTTAACATTTTGAGCAATTTCTTTAATTTTATTAAGCTTAAAAATTTCAGATTAAAGAATACAAAAAATCCCTTAAGTTGATAACAGTCTTGTAGCAAACTGACAAATTTCTTTTTATGAGTTCCAGCACTGGACATCGTTATTTACATCTGATGTGACCTGACTAGTTTTCGAAACAAGCAGTCATTCCAATTGGCTAGACTCAAATGAAGGAACGTTACTTCACATGAATATTAGCAAGTTGTACTTATTTTATCAGGTTACTTTGGCTATAACTTTTGACAGATAAACATAAATGAAGACATTTTAATGTGTTACACTTTTTATTAAATTATTTTTCTATTTATGTATAATTTCATGATCTCACTCCAAAATAAAATGGTGTCGTGAGCCACCAAACCAGAAAAATAAAGTTTTTTCAAAAAGGTTTTCACAAGTTTTTTCGCTAGCTTAGAATACATATACACCTTTTCTATAGATATCTATACTAATTACATACACCGGAGTATTCCTGTCTAGATTATTAATAAATGCGCACCTTCCTGTCATAGTTATTCTAACAGTTTAAAGGATTTGCGTGGATGTTTAGAAAGTTAGGTTGATATGTGAAATAGAAAGTGATGGAAAAAAGTTTCTTTCATGTTATCACTCGTTTATGAAAGGATATAAAGCATGGAACTTAAATTTCGGAGTTTCAGAGGCTTAAGGCATGACATTTAAATCAGATCTCAGTATGAGATATAGTAGTTGAAATAAGCATATTAAAATTGGCTGAACATCGGAACTCGTTCTGTCAGCACTGATTTTAACGGTTTTGCTAAAGTCTAATGTACAAATGAATCAGCTTACGAATAAATTCTTACACGAAGGCTCTTAAAAGGTGTCTTTATTAATTAACCTGCCAAATAACCAACGTCGACTTTAAGTAAAATTGTAATGATAACAGCATATAGTGGAATTAACTGGTTTGGTCTTCATGACAACAAAAACTTTGATGAAATCACAGATATAGATAAATTAGTGTGACAAGTTGAAAGAAAAACTAGCTTCAATTTCAGTTATTTCTACTGCTGTTTGTTTTCGAACAATTAAAACACTTTGGGTTAGTAGTGTAGATATCGCATAAGAGTTGCTTAGTCTGGAGTTTTATGGTAGACCAGAGGGACACAATCCATACATCGTTAGCATGAATGAGAAGTACTGTTTGCATTGGTGCGTTCCCCGTCATTACCGAAGTATAAATACCTCCAATGGAATGGCCTTCGTGAACAGTGTTTGAACAATGAATTACGCTGTGAGTTAGTTTGATGAATTGCACTTTCAAATTGATTGAAGCATATGGATTTGCTCGGAGTTAGGAAATTCATTTTACCGAATTATACAAAGCGTTCAGTATGGCGAATTCTGTGTCATAGAAGGGGTTTGTTTCACACGGAAAATGCATCTTTGTTCCCTCAGCATTTCGCTCCAAACCGCAAACTCGGGTATAGAGCATTTGAAAAATTTAGAAAACTCACATGACATAATTTTCTAGCCACTTGAGAACTTTTACCTTCATTTTTACTTTAAAATCTTCTAAACTGTCCGAATTATACATTACTGTGCATAAGAATTGCATATAATTTGAAATACTGTTGTTAATTTAAACTCGTCCATAAATTAAGGGTAATGCAAAATCAGGCAAAGGAAGAGTTAGAAGCAAAACAAATTTGACTTATTTGTAAAGTTTATTTATTAAACAAAAGGTAAAGAGCAAAGGAAGATGCTATATGTTTGATAGTATTAAAAAAATTAGCGATTTTTCTCCCAGGAGCAAATTACACAAAAAAAAACCTATTTTTAAAAAACCAATATTACATGGTTGGTATGATTGTTAATACATTGTATGTCTCCCAGACGATGCAATACAGTCTGTACAACGCCTACCCATGCTGAGTATCAAATTATTGATCTAATCTTGGGGGACATTACACCACTCAAAAAGCAATGTTCACCGAAGTTCCGGTAGACATGTAGGAGGAGGTTGACGGGCTGCAACTCGTTGGCCAAGCATGTCCCACACGTGCTGTACGGGATTCAAGCCCGGTGAGAATGCTGGCCAGTCCATACGGGTGATATCATCCGATTGAAGGCATTTGCTTACGATGTTTGCACGGTGAGGACGGGCGTTGTCATCCATAAACACAAATTGTGCACTCATGGCGCCCCGAAACAAACGTACATGTTGTTCCAGAATGACGTCCCGATAGATTCGGATTGTCGTGGTTGCAATTTGAACATGCAGGTCAGTTCTGGAACCCAGAATAATTCCACCCCAAACGAGCACACCTGCACCACCATAACGGTGTCGTTCAATGATGCTTTCTTGGTGGTAACGGGTACCTGGAGCTCTCCATATGGATGTCCGGAGAGAATCAGACTGCAAGCTAAATCTGGACTCGTCGGAAAACATCACACAAGCCCACTGTTGCGGTGTCCACAATGCATGCTCTCTACTCCAGGCTAACCGCAGGCGACAGTGAGTTTCATTAAGTGGAACGCATCTGACAGCTCTACGAGCATATAGAACAATCTGCCCTAAGCGTCTGTACACGGTCTGCCTTGAAATTGTCGTACCAGTGGCTGAAGAGAGCTGAGGAGACAGGTCTGAGGCTGTGCTCCGCCTGTTTCTTTTCGAAGTAACTGCCAAATACCGGTCCTCATTCGGCTTTGTAACTCTGGCGCGACCTGTGCTGTAACGTCTACTCACATCACCATCATCTTGGAATCGTTGCCAAAGCCTGGAGATGACACTCTGGGCAATTCCAAGTTCGTCTGATACTTCCAGTTGGGTACGCCCCCATTTCAGACGGCCGGTAATTCTGCCACGTAAAAAATCATCCAAATGCGTCCTTTGTGTCATAACTATTCGGTTATTGCACTGAAATGCTTATAAAGCGCCTGCGAACAATTTTACTTCTTTGCCTGTATTCCTTATATATCACTCTCTTACACTCTCGTCTGTAGAAGTCACCCAGATGTGACTGACTTCTAAAATTACGGCTGCGTATTTCTGTTCATGTCATTGAAGAGTTCCTCATTCGGATTTAAGAAATACATTTTCTTTCGCAAAATATTTTACCTGCCAATGCAATTTTGGAATGATTAGTTTAAAATGTTTCTGCAGAATAGTTAACAAAAACATGCTTTTGATACTTCTCATTTATCTGATTTTACCTCAGTCGATTCAAATGTGATATAATACTAAAACTTTCTAACAACATACTACGTCTTTATGAATATTGCAGCATCTTATTAGATCCAAAAGCTTCATTATTATGTTTGCTGCAGTCATTTCTAAATTTCAATCCCCGACACATAAATGAATAATTTAAACTTTCGTGCTTCAAAAATGTAAAGCATAAACTTTCTGCGCAAACTCAAACTAAAAGGTTTTTTCTTTTAATGTCAGTTAATATCTAATATGAAAGCTCATTTTGTTTCTATGCGAAATTTTACCCTGTTCATTGTATACAATCCAGTTCTTAATATATTTTAAAAATAAATTAAAAATATAATTTTAGAAAATTATTTTTAAATAAGAGGGATTGAAATTACATATTTTTTTTCTTTTCGAGAAAATTTATTTAACTTAATTAATCGTCATTTCATAATAGATAAATACATGTAGAAAAACTTTTGGGAGACTCTTAACGTATTCATTTATGCTTTGCTAAGAGACATAAAATTAGCATTTAATATACACAATTTCTTTTTTTTTTAATTTTTTTTATTTAGAGCTGTATTTTTGCGATAATTTTCTCCGTTTAGAAGAATTTTGTAGCTCTTGATACATAAGGTGAATCTTTTTTTGTACTAACATTAGAACGTTTGTTGATAAACAGATATCATGCTGTTCAAAGTGGTGATTAAAAGTACTAAAATTCTTTAGAATTCTTATTGCTGTATTTTCTACTATCGTAACTACTCTAAGCTTTTAAACTATACTCTATTGTTAAAATAATCGTTTGGTTGTCTCATAAATAAAATATAATTAAATCAATAAAAGAATTTATTTCTTGGCATTCATGTTTTCATTTACTAGAAAATATTATGCATAGAAAATCTAAGAATGCTAAAAAGGCACATCAGGGAATGCTAGTATTACAAATCATTAATCTCCTGATATACTCGAAAGGATTCCTGTCAGTTTTTATTAATTAAACGGTAATCTGAAGTTTCGTAAATAACATTTTTCAATTGAATTTGACGAGCGAAAATGTAAAACTTAAAATTAGGCAAAGTAGCAATCTTATTTTTATTATTTCAGTTTTATTTATCATAAGGTTACCCTTTAGTCAAAGATTAAAGACGAAAATGGACTGAAAAGTGAAATCTATTAATCCGATAATTTTGCGTTGCTTTCTTCATACTTTTGATTCTGGTTGCTTTGAATCAGATTAAAAACTTACACAGATTGAAGAATGATGTCCAGAGAAAAAATAAATTTCTCTCAGGAGTCTCAAAGGCGGCGTTCTTTAATATATGCAAATAAAAGCAAATAAAAAGCTTAAAATCTTCAGCTATAATAAAAGCACGTGTTTCCGTGTTGGGTTTATATGTACTTAAAAGTATGGCACGTTTTTAAATGTGTTTGATGATAAGATGTATTTTAATACGCTTTATCAAATTCATTTCCAAATTAAGAAAATAATACCCAATTTGAAAAACTATTTAATACGATTGCAGATAAATACAATACAGCATTCACAATGGATTTAATTTTCGTACAGTATTCATAAGGTAATGCATTTCGTAGATAATGTAATGTTGTATGAAAGAATAATAAAATATATTACTTTATGTAAACCTTCAATAATTTAAAGCTTGGTCTAGATTAAAATTCAGTGTCTGCTGCATAATGATAACTAACATTTCTTAGGTACATCTCTAAAAACACTAGTTTGATGATAAAAAAAACAAGTGTTCTAGCCATCCCGAACGTTTGATTCTATTTAATTGTACTTTTTTAATTCCATGTTTCCTGGTTGAATGATAAATTACGAGTAGCATACAAATAGTATGCGAATAATATAATTAAAATGTCTTTTTTAGGATGTTGAAGTGACATACGAAAGTTAAAATTTCCAGAGTCATCAACTGGATATATGTTAAGAGTATACTAAACCTTTACATTTCATTTATTTTTTAATGTGTTTCGCCTCAGTTCCCGTGATAAAGGAAAATTATTTTCATCCTGAAAAACACAATATAATAAAGTAGAGTAAATACACATAATGATTCTAGTTCTCGTATAGGTGGGATTTCAATTTGAATTATGTCCCCATATTGCAAAGCACACGGGAGTTACTTGTGTAAGGATGTCTTCATGAAATTAAAGGATGCCTTCATCAATGAGTTTTTAAGGAAAAGTAACTCGTATTCTTCTTATACATCAGTCAGGAAAAGTCACCAGTCACATACAGTTAAACTGTTCGTTGAGGTTAGAACTGGGTTGAATTACTAAAGTTTAGTGACTTTACTCTTGACCAATGATAGGTTTCTTTGCTTTTTATACCAGCTAACATAATGAGAAAAAACTCAGAAAAGTTTTAAAAAATCAGATGAAAAGAGGGAATACTGAACTTTGCATACAAATCTGACGCATATTCGTGTATCTTTTCAAGCAACTACACAACGAAAAACTCTTGTCATAAAAAGTGGAAAGCTGAACAAATGAATTTATTTTTAACATAATTTCAGTTACGTTTTTGCTGTTGTTAAACAATTATTCGGAAATTATGCTTCATGAAATGTATTACCTATTTTAAATTTAAGAATAAAGATATTAAGAAATCTTCAAAATAAAAGGTAAATAAAAGGGAATGACAAAGGACACAGGAATTAAATGGCAAAGGTAAATTACATTTGCTAAAAATCATTATGGAATTCGCAAATCATCATATCAAAATTTTACAGACAAATTGATCTTAAAATCGCCATATGGAGAGGTACAATAAAAGAAATCCAATATTTCAAAAGAGAAAAATCGTTTTATGTAATAAAGAAGGTAAACTTTTAATTTTCAATCTGAAACCCGATTACCTACCAAGAGGTATACAGTTTAGACACAGATTTGTGGAGAAAAACCAATTTGACACAATTTAGCACTCTTATGAAAAATTAAAAAATTCATAAAAAATAATTTTGCTTGTAAGATCTTTAAGCTGGAACAGTTTTCGAACAGATCAAGAGAAATCAGATCACCCGAGTTGACAGATATACTCTTCGAGAAGCGATCGAAGAAAATTATGTGCCCTTGGCATTTTAAATAATTCTTTTAAACAAAATTGTTTCCATGATATGATTATTTTAAATTCCTTCACCTATTATTTGTTTTTTCTAAATGGTTTCAAAAACAGCTCTAAAATAAGCATGATTTTTTAATCTATTGTTTAGTGCTGAATAACTAAAATATTTTCATATCTGTTTAATTATAAGTCTTATCAGAACGAAGTTTCAATCTATTTTGTTACTACAGCTGAATGATTTAAAATGATATGTTGAAATAATGCGATTCTTAAAAATGATTCGCAAAAATAAAAAATAATTGCTTCAGTGAAACATTAATGTATTTTCTTGCTTTTGATAATTCACTTACAGCAGTCTGTTTCAAGCAATTTTGTTTAGAATGCCAAAAACAAAACCATACACATGCATACAGCTTAGTTTTTCACTTTGCTTTTATTTCATTTTCTGTAACTGAAAATCCTCTAATTCTAATGGGGTCCAAAAAGATCCAGTTTTCCTTTTATTAAACTTCACTTTTATTAAACTTCTCACTTTCTAAATCTACCACCGTCGTATTTTGTAATGATTTCCAATTTATAATTCTTACTTTATTATTTATTTTTTCGCATGAACGGCAACAATCTTTACATTTTCTTTCTACCTAAAGATGTTAAACAAGAAACTATTCCAAAACACTTAACCTCGGGTACTACTGAATACGTTTACAGATAGATATGTAAATGGAAATTTTAATGAGCCAGTAATTCAGTTAATATGCAACATTATTCTAAATAATGCAAAAAAAAAAGTTTAATATTTCTCGTGACTTGTAAACCTTCTAAGAATATGTTATTTTCTCTAATGATAGAAAAAATAGTATCTGATCTATAAGATATGAATTATTTAACATTTTTATACCTGTATAAAAATGCTAAATATTTCATACCTGGGCAATGATATAAAAAATAACATTTTGAGGTATATCATTTTAGAACAAGAATACAATTTATTTTCATATCAAATTTTAATAAAAATTATACAAAAATATATCCATACACTATCACGATATGCAGTTGTGATATTTGTACCAGCATAAGCATAAAAATATACTTGTTGATAATTCTAATGAAAGTTTTAAAAGTCTATCACTCGAAGAATACTGCATTGCTACAACCATTCCTTTTGTCGCGCTCATTGTTCCATTATTCGGCAAAGGTTCTATGCCAAGAAGGTCGCACAAGATGTTGTAAATGTCCACAATGTGCAGAGGAGGTGATATGTAGTTTCTTCGTAAACCTAAAAGTAAAGTGAACACACATTATATAAATGAAATGCAAGTTATTTAGAGTTTCGTTTACATAGTCACCATTAGAAACGCTATATAAATTGAAAAGCCACGTGATTAATCCTTTCAGATTAAATAATGAAGAAAAAGAGAATGTTGCTTTATCACAGTTTGTAGATTACATCTCACCGCATGTGACACAATGAGGTAATGTTCTTTTCATGTAGCAGTAAAGTTTAGAGCTAAAGTGCAAACTAGTATCCATGGAGCAGGGTTCTTTAGCAGAAGTTAACGACGAAATACAATGCAACAGCACCAGACACTATCCCACATACACTTTCCATTAGTTTCTAACACTTTGCCGCATGGAATTCGAGTCAGAAGTAAAACTATGCAGAGATTTTTATCACTTCCATTCCATAACTCTTCTTAAAAAGTTGCCACAGCTATTTACATTGAAGGAGTATCCATCAGCCAATTCCAAAATTACTTCCAACATCTTAATGAAAGTTAGATAACACGTATAGAGGTTTCGAGCAAAAATTAATAAAAAATGAAATGTAAAACGTGTTGGTAAATAAGATTTTCTAAACTACTGATCTTTAAAAATCATTTACGTGTTACTGTCTGCAAATCCTCGAGACATTTTAATGATTTAGTAGATTGCAGATGCATAGCTATAAATTGCACATACATATACGATGTTACGATTATGTTTACACTATTATGTTTACTGTAAATTCAAGTAATAATCTACAGAAATGAATTATGCAATAATTGTTTACTTTCGTCCCAAGGAATTATGTAACTCTGGAGTTCTGTGTAACAATCTGCGGGACGTTTTTAGACTTTGATATTATACTTAATCTTCTGCAAATGCTGACGTGTGTTCCTTCAATATTAATTCATATTGTGTGGTTCTCCTTTATCTTCCTCCGTTTTGTCTGCTTACAAGTAACCGAGCGAATAAGACTGCGGGATAATGGTACTTCGATCTAAATTCAAAGCGTGGAAAAAGGGCGGTCTGCTTGTGTGTTTGCCTGTACATGTTTCGTGGGTATCCCCAAGAATAACGTAAATACATGTCAATTTCTCTTAGAATATCATATGTGACCGCTTCTCTTCTCTTACGCAAGTAGCCCTTGTGTATTTTGCCATTAACTAATCAATTGAATCTAAAACTATTTATGCTCTAACTCAGTACTTTACTTCCTCGAATTAGTACTAGAATTATCCTTCTAATCCTTCCTTTATTTTCACGACTACTTCTAATATTGCATCTATTGTATTCTGTTTGTGTAGTAAAAACTATGAATTTTCGTAAATAACTTTCAGAATTTCTTCTTACACGTTCCATCCTGAGTATGAAATGCTTGTTCTAATCGTGTCCATATAGCTCACACTTCTAATAATCAATATGACATCATATCTTCGTATATCATCCAATACAAATTTTAAATTGATTTTCTATTCAATTTAAAACTTGCTTTACTGTTTTGCTGCTCTGTGATGAGCTCTGCTCGTTATTAATTTCTCTATGATTCCGACATGTGATTGATCCAATTAATTAATATCACTTTCTTCGACATGAAAGCATAAAAGAAAATTTGTTTTTTGATGACACAGAATATTTTACGAAGATCAAGGGTTAGTACAATGAATATGTCAGTTTCCATTCTTTCACTTGACCAAAATGAGATTGTGTCAAAATTTCGCACCTGCAAAATTTGCATGAACACGAATAATACGTTAATCGTGGATACAAATAATAGTAATTTTTGGCGAGGAAATAATCAAAAATTCGCCTACGAAATATTATCAAATAACGATTTTGCTTTTGCAGTTTACAAGGTATTCTATCATATGAGTCTTTAAATTACACTCATGTCCATAAATTAAGGATAATGCAAAATTAGGCAAAGAAAGAGTTAGAAGCAAAACAAATTTGACTTATTTGTAAAGCTTATTTATTAAACAAAAGGTAAAGAGCAAAAAAACGATGCTATATGTTTTATATTATTAAAACAATTAGCGATTTTTTCTCCCTGGAGCAAATTACAAAAAAAAGCCTATTTTCAAAAAACCAATATTACATGGTTGGTATGATTGTTAATACATTGTATGTCTCCCAGACGATGCAATACAGTCCGTACAACGCCTAGGCATGCTGAGTATCAAATTATCGATCTGATCTTGGATATTACACCACTCAAAAAGCAATGCTCTCCGAAGTTCCGGTAGACATGTAGGAGGAAGTTGACGGGCTGTAACTCGTCGGCTAAGAATGTCCCAAACGTGCCAGAATAATTTCATCCCAAACGAGCACTCCTGCACCACCGTAACGGTGTCGTTCAATGATGTTTTCTTGGTGGTAACGTGTACCTGGAGCTTTCCATATGAAGGTCCGGCGAGACTCAGACTGCAAGCTAAACCTGAACTCGTCGGAAAACATCACACAAGCCCACTGTTGCGGTGTCCAAAATGCATGCTCTCTACTCCAGGCTAACCGCAAGCGACAGTGAGTTGCAGTAAGTGGAACGCATCTGACAGATCTACGAGCATATAGACCAATCTGCCCTAAGCGTCTGTACACGGTCTGCCTTGAAATTGTCGTACCAGTGGCTGAAGAGAGCTGACAAGACAGGTCTGAGGCTGTGCTCCGCCTGTTTCTTTTGGCAGTAACTGCCAAATACCGGTCCTCATTCGGCGTTGTAACTCTGGCGCGACCTGTGCTGTAACGTCTACTCACATTACCATCATTTTGGAATCGTTGCCAAAGCCTGGAGATGACACTCTGGGCAATTCCAAGTTCGTCTGATACTTCCAGTTGGGTACGCCCACATTCCAGACGGCCGATAATTCTACCACGTAAAAAATCATCCAAATGCGTCCTTTGTGTTAATGTCCTTTTAATGTTAATTTTTTAAATATAATTAATGTTTTTGATAGTAACAAGAACTAAAATGAACCAAGTGTGTTGAGTAATCTGAATCTACTTGATCCAATGAAACTCTCGTTCAGTTCTTAATGATGATATCAGGCCAGTGTTTCACGGTAGCCATCGTGCTCCGAAGAAAAAAATATACGTCATGGTACATCCTCTCTCAAAATAAGACGAAAATACATCGGTTTTAGCGTTTTATCGAATACATCGGTTTTAGCGTTTTGATGGATAGAGGACACCATAAGTACACTCATGTCCATAAATTAAGGATAATGCAAAATTAGGCAAAGAAAGAGTTAGAAGCAAAACAAATTTGACTTATTTGTAAAGCTTATTTATTAAACAAAAGTTAAAGAGCAAAAAAACGATGCTATATGTTTGATATTATTAAAACAATTAGCGATTTTTTCTCCCTGGAGCAAATTACAAAAAAAAGCCTATTTTCAAAAAACCAATATTACATGGTTGGTATGATTGTTAATACATTGTATGTCTCCCAGACGATGCAATACAGTCCGTACAATGCTAGGCATGCTGAGTATCAAATATTCGATCTGATTTTGGGGGATATTACACCACTCAAAAAGCAAAGCTCTCCGAAGTTCCGGTAGACGTGTAGGAGGAGGTTGACGGGCTGCAACTCGTCGACAAAGCATGTCCCACACAGTGCTCTACTAGATTTAAGCCCGGTGAGAATGCTGGCCAGTCCATACGGGTAGTATCCTCCGATTGAAGGCATTCGCCTACGATGTTTGTACGGTGAGGACGGGCTTTGTCATCCACAAACACAAATTGTGCGCCCATGGTGCCCCGAAACCAACGTACATGTTGTTCCAGAATGACGTCCCGATAGATTTGGCTTGTCATGGTTCCAGTTTGAACATGCAGGTCAGTTCTGGAACCCAGAATAATTCCACCCCAAACGAGCACTCCTGCACCACCGTAGCGGTGTCGTTCAATGATTTTATCTTGGTGGTAACGGATATCCGGAGCTCTCCATATGAAAGTCAGGCGAGAATCAGACTGCAAGCTAAACCTGGACTCGTCGGAAAACATCACACAAGCCCACTTTCGCAGTGTCCACAATGCATGCTCTCTACTCCAGGCTAACCGCAGGCGACAGTGGGTTGCAGTAAGTGGAACGCATCTGACAGGTCTACGAGCATATAGACCAATCTGCCCTAAGCGTCTGTACACGGTCCGGCCTCATTCGGCGTTGTAACTCTGGGGCGACCTGTGCTGTAACGTCTACTCACATCACCATCATCTTGGAATCGTTGCCAAAGCCTAGAGATGACACTCTGAGCAATTCCAAGTTCGTCTGATACTTCCAGATGGGTATGCCCACATTCCAGATGGCCTATAATTCTACCACGTAAAATATCATCCAAATGCGTCCTTTGTGTCTGTGTCATAACTATTCGATTATTGCACTGAAATGCTTATAAAGCGCCTGCGAACAATTTTACTTCTTTGCCTGTATTCCTTATATATCACTCTCTTACACTCTCGTCATTGTGACGTACCATCGGTGTCATCGGGTTTCTTCCTGAAATTTGCATATGATTCTTGAAGATCTGTGTAGTTATTTTACAGGTGATATATTTATTTTAGAGTTTGATTTCCGGGTGACTACGAATTATCCTTAATTTATGGACATGAGTGTAGTTTACATTCAAAGTAACCTCTATACCTAATTATTAATACACGAGTTTCGTATAAACTTTGTAAACATCCGGATAGTTTAAGTGAAATTGTCTTGTACATGAAAACGAACTGAACTATTCTGCAATGCTGTCACTATAAATGTATACTAAACTTCGATTATCTTGAACAGAGAAGAAGCAGGCAGATTTCCACACATGTATTTGTGTCTTTATGTAATGAATACAATATTTACTGGCATAAAAATATCACATTAAGCACTGAATTTTAGGTACTCTTTTGACATTAGATTTAAAATTTTACCTGGTCCTCTAGCATAGAATATACCTCTCATATCTGGCTCTTCATATGGGTCATAACCATGTGAACCCAAGGATATGGAAGAACCGGTTGGAATACTTTTTCCTGGAATATCCAGCTAGAACAACAAGAAGGAGGGGATAAACACAATTTTGCAGAAAATTATAAAGATACAGTTTTATGTCACAAGATTAAAACACAAGATTAAAGAGCATATCTAAAATCACATTTGTGAATGCTTCTTTAAAAATATAATAAGTTTAGAATTATTTTATGCACGTAAAAGTTCTATAAAATGAACTCGAGTTATTGTAAATCAGTTCGATAAAAATGAGCGCATGAAATGTGTCTTGTGTAGACCAACGAACTTACTCTTCAATTTTTAAAACAAAATCATATTTTATAGTAGATTATGATAGGGTAACAATGACTTAACACATTTCCATTATAAAAATATACAATTGAGACTTCTGAAAAACTTTAAATTGTGAAACCTCCAGGGTCTATTTTAAGAGTCTAATTAAGGTACGCTGCTCCTTATCTCTCTTGGCATTCCCAATTCCTCAGTAGGTTTAAAAGAACTAAATATAAAATGAAGTATTATCAAATGACTGACTATTGTTACTTATATTAGTCGAGTCTTATTTTCAGAATTATTTTATTCTTCTAGTGCCTTGCTCTTATTAAATCTTGAGCATTTAATCTAGCGAGTGAGGTATTTATTGTAAGCTATTGATTTAGCCAGTATAGGTATCGTGACAGCTTTCTGATTAGGAATTATGAAATTTCAAGTTTGACAATCATCGTTCCAGAATTTTAGAATGCTAATAGTTTTGCAAAAACTATAACTGTTGCTATGTATATTTTCTCCAACGTCAAAATTATGAGCATTAAGTTCACAAAGCTGTTGAAGAATTCCATAATGAAGGTATCAGTGTTTTACAAAGATATTCCGGTAGAACACGATTTAGATGTATTGCATATGGGATACATTTTGAGGCATTGAAATGAAACTCCTCAAATATTTACTGTTGATGAAAACTAATATTCTCCAAATGAGTTTCATCTCTGGTCTACGGTCATCAGTCAATTCGAAGATGTTCTAAAGGAACAAATACCTTATATTTTCTTGTTATCGGTCCTCTACTAATCATTATGTGTTACCGTAGCTAATATTCTTAACGTCATAGTGCCATATAAGGTTTTATCCTTAAAAAACACATAGTGTAATTATTCTGTCGTTTTCATCAAAAATTCATCAAAAATGCTGTACCACATAATCGCTTAATGTCGAACAATATATTACTTTTTACCTTTAGAAGTCATACTTCCTAATAGAATAATTTCCTCTGTGCGTAACTGTAGTTAAAAACGTACGTCATAAAAAGTTTTAACATTTCATAATTTTATGCATTTTAAACCTTTAAAATTCTCTTACAGTGTTTTGTAACTTGCTAGGTATGTTCGTTCTTCCCGCATCATTCTGATTGGTATGGTGATTAACGTTGCTGGCTTCCCTATCAATGGGCCAGGTTTCAAATCTGGAGAAGACATTTATATTTATAGACACATATCTTCGCAGCATGAAGAAAATTAAAGTACCGTTGAGCTGAATGTCACCGCGAGAGACAGGTGGTAGAGGAATAGAGATAGGAAGTTTTTGGATCCATCTAATTGAATAAAACCCAAATATTTATCTTTAATTTTACTTATAACTTAAAATTTCACTTATAAATAAGCTCTCTATAAGTTCCCCAAAGCATTAAGAAACGCAAATCATTCCGCCTCTATTTCGCCCATTAAGAATTCGTTGGCTTTATTAGGATTATGATCATATCGGGAGTATTAGTAACAACAACAACATCCCTTTGACGATCAATAAAGAAGTTCGTATATGTAACTAAGGGGATGAAGACTGCCGCAAACATTTTCACGGTAAATGCAAAATTTTGTCAAGAAAATTAATGTACAGGAAAACTGTTAAAACATGGAAATTACTTGTATTAATGTAAACTTAGAAGTGTCAAAATTATTATTTCTTCCTTTAGAATTACTATATCTTTTAACATAAGCAAAAATATTTCCTTTTAGTCACGGCTGAAGTTGAAAGATTTTAGAAAAATAAATTTACTTTTATGAATTGAAATATTTGATAGATCGTACTATATATTTCGGTGCATAATTTGTAAATGATTTGTCTTTAGAATCTCTGAAGCTCCAAGAAAGAGATGAGGAAAAAAATCATTGGAAATGACCTATGAGGATTCAAAAGAACATATTTTTCTATTAAAACTCTTTCTGAATGTGTAGCCAACTTCTTCATTTGATTCAGAGATGAATTTTTCCTGTTTGTTACACTTTCATTAAATGCCTATTGTTGGAGTAAAAAAAAAAAAAAAATTTTTTTTTCATCAAACAACGTAGATTTGACTTAACCTTTACTTTCTCTCTGGTGAATCTATATATTTTTGACTGATAAAACGATATGTCTTAAATAACAAAAAGAGAAACATAAAATAAGAGTAAAAATTACCAAAGAAGAAGGAAAGACTGAGGTC
Organism: Stegodyphus mimosarum; assembly: GCA_000611955.2. NCBI lineage: Eukaryota > Metazoa > Arthropoda > Arachnida > Araneae > Eresidae > Stegodyphus > Stegodyphus mimosarum. The sequence continues at coordinate 1,177,555 of KK119093.1, read as the reverse complement.
TACACCTCAGCACTTTTGCGAGCAAGAGATTTAAGTTTCAGAATCAATTTTTTTCTTATTTTTCATTAAAAAGTAAAGAAGGACAAGGGTAAAATATTAATAATTAATTAATTAATATTCTGAAAATCAAGAAAAACGTGTATACGTGACGACCCTCTTTTAAGTTTTTATGAAGATTATAGATGAATACATATCTTCATGAATGAGCTTGCATCATGTTCGCAAAAGTTTAACTTTTTGAAAATTTATCAATTTTTTTAATCAACCGGTTTTCATGAATGCATTTCAAATCTTCATAAATTATAAAAAAATTAAAAAGTAGCACTTTAAACTAGAAAACAGAAACGGAATAACGCCACTTAAAAGCTAATGTTTTGTGTGATTTATTTTTACAATAAAAAATTTTGTGCAAGATTTTATCTTAAATTAACTGAATTTTACCTTAAAATATTCTATAGATCTCCGCTCAGTTGCTAATCATGCAATATAAATTCATTCTCCGTACTAAAATGTTCTAAGGAAGATTAATTTTTACATATGTTTTGAAATGTCCAAATGTACATGCATAATTTATTTTATTTCTAGAATAGTTGCCTGTTTGTTCCCCGGACTTCCGTTGTTCGAAGAGATTTACCTTTAAACTATTTGGAACGCTGAGATTTTGTGTAAATTTATCGACACTTAGAACTGTGTCTCTGTGGTATACAAATGATAAAGTATTTAATAAAATTGTAAAATAATGAAATAAATTAAAATAATAGCCTGCCAATTTTAGTTGTATTTCAGTCTACTGTTGCGTGATGCTAGATTTCCTTATTAAAAAGCTTAAGACTAGAATTTCTTGCTTTAAAATTCGGAATCTCTATTTCAATTGGATAAATAAAATATTGCTTATTGATTCCTCAAGCTTTATTCCTGATTTTCGTAATAAATGACACTAACAACAGGATATCCTTGACATTTATGGAGTCTTAAAAATCTGTAAACACGTACCTCTATATAGATACGAAAAGAGATTGAAGACTGATCTGCGGTGCTGTATTCAGTAATTAGATATAATTATAAAACACAAAGTCTTACTTGTCAGACTCTTTAGCGTTCCTTCTTTGCTTAAAAAAGATAAGTTTATTAAACATGAATTTAAAATATTCATAACAAGACACGCTGCAAATATTTGGAATCAAGTGAGCAAAAGCTCTCGATATCAGTCTTTAAGATGGGTTAAAAGGAACTACAAGACAGCGCTAATTTTGTGCATTATATTTTGAACCCCCGAAGCATAATTATTAATTCGAATAAAGTTCTGAAAGTACTTTTTGCGTTCATAAGTTAAAATGCACAGATAATGTCCACAGTTAGTATTTTCCTGAATGAAGGCAGGAAATCTACATTTACAGAATTCACCATTTAAATTTGGCTCATCACTGAATCCATGAAATTACCAATCGCTCATGCACCTTCATAAATATTGTCAGTAAATGTAAATGCTTTTCTCTGAAAGTATAAATTAGGCTTATAGAAATATATACTATTGTACATTCTCAAGTTAATGACACTAGAAGTAATAACTGCAATTTTTGCAACAATTAGCTCCATGTGTTTTGCTTTAAATCGATCTCTAATATCTCAAATATATCTTATGCTGTAAAGATAGTTGCTAGACAGATTATTAAAATGTTTCTGTCTCTACTATTTGAAACATTTACCTTTAGGTTCAGCGGATTATCGTATCAGGCCACTGGATGGGCAGAAATATTGTTCTTGGAACCAAACTAAAAACTAAGATCTTAATTATAAGACTGGCAGATAAAATGTTCTAAAATTCAACCCAAGATGTCGAAAGTTTCTTCATGAATTAAATTCTAAAATATAAGCTTTAATCTATACATATAAAGAAGAAAGTCTGTTTGTTTGTCCTCTAATAACTCAGTCACTACTAGAGCTATCGTCACCAAACTTTCTATACTTCTTTTTCTGGGACCTGGAAAAGATCGACGTCCACTTTTTTTCCATAAATAAATAGCTAAAATCAGAGATATTAACTAAAACTTGGAAAAACGATAAATTTCGCGCTCATTTTTCCGAGTGGCAACAGTCTCGCAAGCTGGAGATGAAAATCTGCTTCATTTCGAAAGTTGATGCCGCTGCTTGCTTTCAAATTCTAGAGTTTGTTAATAAAAAATGTCTAAATTTTACGATGAAATAAAAATAGCATTTCCGGCCATTAAATACATTATTTCCGATTCCACAAATTCGTGGAAAGCCATTTCGACTGTTCCCAGCTTCGTACGACTTTAATCAGCCGAAATATTAATTAAAAACTCTGAAAACACTAATTTAATAATTCGCGCTCATTTACCGAATGCCAACACTCTGGAGTATTGGAGATAAAAATGCTTTATTTCGAAAAGTGTTGTTACTGCTCGCTTTCAAATCGTACAGTTTGTTAATCAAAAATTTGTAAGTTTTACAAAATCTAAACACATGAAGAAGGACGTCTGTTTGTTTGTTTGTTCGCTTTATTGATTTTTAATCAATTATGATAATTTTTTTTGCTACATTTTAAAGACTAAAATTAAATATAGGTGAAATATTGGATGGAACTTGAGCTTTACGCTCATTTGATTAGAAAGACGAAAATCATTAAAAACTGCGTGCCATTGTTGCTTATATAATGAGAGAGAATTAGCTTATTTGTCTATCAAAATTTTTTATTGGGTTCCATATCGCATCAGGCTGAAAAATGTATGACTATGAATCGTATTTTTTGCATCGTTATTAGAGTGGGATTATCGCGGTATCGTTCTTTCTGTTGTTAGATGCATTACTCTCAATCTAACTTAACTGACATCGGGTACTTCCGCTAGTTTAATATAACTTAACGTTCAAGTGAATCCATTTCGCTGTCTCTGAAATTGGTTACATTCCGAATTGAGATAAACAAATCAAGTGATGATATGCAAAGGAGTAAAATATATTGTCCGCTTCTAATAAAGGATAGGAGGAAAATGGAAATAATTTGTAAGGACAAAAGTACCTCCTTTACACATTCATCTTCTTTCCCTGGAGAACAAGTACGAATGACAACGAGATAAACAAAAGAAATTTTAAAAAATCAATAATTGGTTAGAGAGACAAAATTTAAATATTGTTCTTAAATAATCTTTTAGACTTAGATTGTTCATCCACACATATACACACAAGGTTTTGATATAAAAACGTATATGAAAAGTATTTTACTCACTCCCTGAATATAATAATTTTTGGATGCTACAAGCAGTAATGGAAGAGTTAATCTGTTATGTTTCACATGATAATGTTCTGGAATTTCATCCTTTTTGTAAACTTTGAGGCCAGGAATACCAATCAAGGCTTGATAAACCTAGAGTATAGAAAATTGCAAATAAATAATTAAAAATAAATCAGAATATTTTAGAAATTCTTCAAACGTTTTGACTTAATGTGTATTTATCTTTGAAATGAACAAACTCTTAAATAAGAAAATGTCTTTCTCGAAGCTCAAGATATTCAATTTATGTGCTAATTTAAGCGTATAATTTTATTTAAATAAAATATAATTATACGTGTGCACATAATAAATAAAATATTTGCAAAATGCATTAACATTAGGTTGTCAAATCAGAAGAAGTGAAACTTTAAATTGTAGAGAAACAGTCTTGTATTTGGCATAGATTTAGACTAGAAACTCGAGTATTTTTTTGTCTATGCCTACAAATACAAGGATATTTCTTTGCTAATTTTAATTAGTTGTTCTTTA
>KK119093.1:1127819-1173759 GCA_000611955.2 Stegodyphus mimosarum | reverse complement strand
TTACATCAAATACTTTCAATCGCATAGACATTTTCTAACTTCAATCACATAGACATGAATTTTTTAAACCTATAATATCCCGAAATTTATTAGAGCAATAAATATTAAAAATATATCACGATAACTGAAAAATATTGTAGACGGTCTTTCACAATAAAAAGCTGAAATTTTGCTCGTATTTCAAACGAATAATTATCATTAAAATAGGTACAACAAGCACAAATATAACGACTAATGCTTGAGTATAATTAGAGCGTATTTTAACACAAGCTAGAAAGTAATACGCAAGCTAAAAACGTGAATACTGGTGTCACGGCACTGGGACCGTCCAATAATCTTTCTTCCATTACTTTGACTATTACTTTACCTTTCTAATAGAGTTTTATCACAAGCTAGATAAGTGAATACAGGTTTGACAACATTGGAACCCCACCTCAATCATTTTTCTTTTATTTTTTCCCTCTTATAAGGTATTTTCTTCCCCCTGCATGGCTTCGTGGTATAATGGTAGCACATTAGACACATATTCGAGAAATTCTCCCTTTTCAGAAACCTGGGATCACCATGATATGATGATACAATCCTTCGCCCTTTTTCAAAGCAAGGAAACTGCTCGCCACGCGTAGAGACCCGTAAGTCTTGAAAGAAAATATGTGGTTGTTGTGGAGCGAAATACTGTCACTACTATAAAGACGTTCGCATGACGATTGCTCAGCAGTCATATTAGAATTTGCTACTATTTTCTTCTTTGTTTATGGTTCTAGATATCTAATAACTCGTAAAATGCACTTAAAAAAGCTTAAAGCTTTAAAATTGTTTTGTGATTTATAAATAAGGTTGTTGTTTGAAATCTTAATGCTAACACAAAATGTTAGGTTCTGTGGATACGAGAATTCTTATTAGTGTGCTTCCCGCCATTTAGGTACAGAGAGTAATAAGTCAGCAGACGTGACAGAAAAAATTCCTGTTAAATTGTCCCATACGGTAGGTCATTTTAGAGATATTAGCAAGGATACCAAGAAAACAAATCATCAACAAATGACAGTTATTCTGAACTGTTCAGTTTCGGATTAAGTTGAAAATTATGAGAACTGCAGTGTGCAGGGATGCTACTGCAAACGAAAGTCCTTTTAACTCGACATTTCAAGAACCTATTTTATTTCTTTGCCATTACATTTAGAGAATTTTACAGGGCAGTACATAATGAAGAGAAGATATCTACGCAGTAAGATATCGTTTCTTCATTATATACTGCATCTCTTCCACTGCACATTTCTACTATATTGAGATTTTCTGAATTAGAATTAATTTAAATCTTTAACGGAAGCATACACAGAATCAGAAATTATATTAAAATTCTGTAGAAAAATATACCGCTCTGCTTCTAGGAATAATTCAGTTGCCCATAGCATTTACACAATAAGTAAAGGCTTTAGCAATAGTAAGACTTAGTTCTTAAAAGCTGTAGCAGTTTCAAGATTATTTTTCTGTCATTTAGTGGAATTCCATTCAACAGTTCAATAAACACACTGAAATTTAAATTACATAATGTTCCACTATTTTCTTGCTAAATTAGGGATTAGTGCTTCTCGATGAAAGAGTTTACAACAAGTAGCAATATTGTTTAAAAAATCTCCAGAGTGAATTGATGTTGTGCTAAGCTTTAATTATGCTTGTGAACAGTATGATATTCATGCAGAGATTAAGGTGTTTCTCCAGAAAATTAAATGAAGCTTATTTCTGCTTTCAGAAATGTAAAGGAAGCCTTGACGAAGTGATTGCCTGAAGTTTTAATTGCAGCTCGCTTTTCTGGTTCAACTAAATGCATACTTGTTAGGTTCTAGTTACTGATTGCAGTAAAGCATTTCCAGAAATATTTTAAGTATTATCTGGAAATCCACATTACAAAAGACGCTATCTTATGAATTAAAAGGCCAAAGAAGTTATTACTAGAGTGATTATATAGTTCAGACAATATAATCATTCCAGATATACTCATCTACATGGGCATATTTTTAAGCAAATAATAAACATCATATGATTAGGTGTGTAGATTAAACCTCATTATGAATAAATCAAGCTCCCACTAAAATTAAAATAATTTTACATGACTGCGAATTTAAATACGAAAGTCTTAAATCTTACTTGAGTTGACCAGTTTTTTTTTTTTTTTTTGTTTCATTTTCCCGTTTTTCCAAATCAGTTATCTAAATACAGTATTACGTAAATTGATGTAGCATAGAAGATAAAGAGGAAGCAAAGTTAGTAAAACACCTTTAAGAAATTAATGTTTCAATTTAAAATTTAAAATAAAGAAAAGTTCAGCTCATTACAAAATTATAGCATTTGCATAATTTTTTTAATATAATTTGTTTCAATGAGAAAGAGTACTGGAAATTTGAAAATGTAAATAAATTCTGACCGCACACTCTAATCGGCAACTAAATTAATACAAAAATTATGAGACCTAACTAAGACTAACTATTGATATAAATAGACCTGCTTCTGCATTAACCCTTAGATACTCCCTAATAACTACTTCAGTGCTAAATTCTGTTTGCATGTAGACGGTCAGGCAATTTATCGTCCCTTCTTAGTCTTCCAGTAAAACAACACCGAATCCAGAAAAAGGTTTGAAATAAAACTTATCATTTAGTTCCTTAACAAAACCACACAGTTCGTACAGCAGCAGCTTCGTCATTTTTGTAGAATTCGAAAAAACAAAGGTTGAGGTAAACTTAAGAACCTAAGGAGTAAATTCAGAAGGGAAAGTCTTCTTTTTAGTTCTGTCGCAAGCCCTCGAATCACGCGAAAACTACAACCATCAAATATTTAATTCTACTCAGGTAAATTTTGAATCTGGGAGAAAATATTTCGATGAGTGTCACTACCAAAAGCTCTCTCTTAACTCGCAAGTACTCTGCTTTTATATATGTTAATTAATTTGCATACTAATGGACTTAATCTACATACGATGAGAGGACAAGTCTCGGTAAAGATAAAAATAATATAAAAAAAAGGAAAAAAAATCTGAAAGCTTTTAGATTTTACATTACGCCAAAAGGAAATTTTTTTAACGTTGTGTGTGCTACCTTTATTTATTAAATATCAAGTTCTTCGCACCTAAACCATAAATTCAGTTCAAGAGCAATATCACAAAATAATTTGAAACTGAACATATTTTTAGAATTTCCGATGCACAGTCTCACGCGGTGGAAACAAAAATGTTTCTTCTGTACAACATTGCCATTGCTCGCTTTGAAATTGAGTTTGTTAATGAAACATTCTTAAAAGTTTTACAAAATATGAAATCGATCATAAAACAAATTCCAAATTTCATATTTCAGCTTCCAGATGTCCATATTCGCAGTAGGATTACGTCGTTCGAAATTCAATGGTTCTAGGTACCGCCGTTTTATCACAATGCGAGCAAAATGTATATATTTACGCACATTCTTCATTACTTAATTTCTTTAAATATAATATAGGGCTGCAATATTTGGTGGTAACAGTTTGGAAAGTGAACCGACATTTAATATTTCCGACGCAAAATGCCGAAAGGAAAACAATAGTCCTTCAGGGACAAAGCCCCTTTGGACTAATAATGAATTGATAAAAATAAAAACCTTACAGCATTTTGACTCTAAAGAACACAGCTTGTGTCTGAAAAGTTTTGTGATCGGTCTCAGAAAATAAGAATTATGAATAGAAAACTTTTACTGACATTCGAAGTAATCACCATTATCTACAACTCACTTCTGACATCGGTTGTAAAGCTGTTAGAAACTGTAAACTCTTCTGGTGGAATCGCTCAAAGTACTGCGGAAATGTGTCGTTGGATATTCGCAACGTCTGCGAAGCGTAAGCGTTTCTGGGCTAATTTAAGGAAGGGAAACAAAAGGAAGTCTTCCAGCGCCAAATTTGGAGAATAAAAAGGGTACTGAAGAACAGAATTGCAAATTCCGATCAGACATGTCGATGAAATCTTCAGACGTTTCCATCCGAGTTTGTTTCTAATCATTTGTTACTGTGTGCTGTAAAAACCGGACGCAAATCTTCTGTTTTTCAAATGTTCATAAACGATAGTACTTAAACTGTTTTTGCTTATCTTAAACATTTCTCTTATCATTTTTAAAGACAGCCGCCGATCATTCACAAACATCCGTAGTCGTTTGATGCTGTCTGTGATCGGGCTAGTTGACGGTCACCCGAACGCGGGTAAAGCATTTAAACCAAACAAATGCACACTTTTTACTTCACTGCTTCAACGCCATACACATGCACTAATATTTAATGAATCACCGTCACCATTTTCTCTAAAACCTCATGTTAACGCGCAGGTCCATTTTGCAATGACATAAGTTCTCACACTGACTCCGTTAGCTTAGTGGCAGCGTGTACCACGGTGATTTGTACGATAGGGGCAGCTTCTTCACATGTCTCACAATGCATATGCGCGAGTTTTTCATCCTAACTAGAGCGGTTTGTAACATATGGGACCATTCCCGCAAAGTTTTCAACACACTACTAAAAGAAATTACTAGTTTTTGCCAATATCCCTTATTCCTTTTTATTTACGTAATAGAGTTTCGTAACTGTGCATCCATTTTACGTTACTACTACGAATCAGGTGGTTCTAAATCATATACTGAGAAGCTAAGTAGACAATATGCGAGAAAGAGATCTGTAAGATAACGTAAGGTTATATGCTTTATAGCTAGAATATTACGTAGCTATTTTCTTCCTTGGAAAGCTCAGATTTATATTATTATTACAACTGCTTGGAACTTAGATGTTCCTAAACCGCTTACCAAAGTGTTTTGTTTCAATCAATGAGCTTAAGGATTACGGATTATTTAGTCTTAGTCTTCTAGTGAAAACAGTAATTGACTACTGAAAGCGGAACTTTGCAAGATTAAAATTAGATTAATATTCAGAAGCAGAATAGACTAAAGTAATAACCTTATTTGAAAAGGTGCGTTCTGATATTATTATAAAAATTATTTTTTGTATCACATAAATTTAATGTTATGTGCATTTTTACTGACAATACTCATACTGCAGAAGGAAAAAGTACATTTTTTGGATCCAAATACCTATAACAAAGCATTCAAACACTAGATGGATTTGAACACTCCACATCACTCAAGGAGTACATTATTTGCGATTGACAGAAATACTTATCTCTGCTTTCTTCAAGAGTACTAAACATTTTTTATATAATGAAAAATACTTCATTCATGACAGGATTATTCTTTGAGCAAAAAGCACGGACATACGTCTACGAAGTAGAATTCACGGAATAAAATATGTAGAAAGAGGTTTGAGCCCAAAATAAAATTAGTAAAATGAGGTTACAGAATGCTGAAATATTGGGATAAAATTAATATGGGCAAGAAGTTTTTAATTTTTAAAAATTATGCAGTTTTTATGTGATATAATTGTTTCTTTCATTCATTCATTTCAAAGTATAATTCGCTCTTTCTTGTTTTTTCTCATAATACTGTAATTGGAATTTTGGAATACTTGGACGCAAACCAAGTATTTACATGAGTCATGTATATGAATGAACGAGTTTAATCATAACATAAAATCAATGATTGTTCATGGGATAACTTTTCTTTTGACGAAGGTAATGGTAATGGTAAATGTTATGGCGCACAACCTGGGCAGATTATTAGCGCCAGCAGTACAAAACTTGATATTCATGTACCTGTAAGCTTTGGTAAGCTTAGAATTTTAACAGCTACATGGCTGCGAGTGTCGGAAAATGTTTCTAGAGCTTTCAATGCACTGTAGGAGTCTGTAAAAATTATGAACTTTTCCTAACGTAGCTTTGATATGTAACAAAGAGCATAATATATAGCGGTCAGCTCAGACGTCAAGACTGAGCAAGCGTAGTGTAAGCGTCTGCCCTCAGTGTGGTCACCCATTACGAATCTTGCTCGAACATGGTAAGCTGTTTTTGACACATCTGTATATACGGCAACATGATCGCTATATTTATTTCTGTGCTCAAAGAAGAGTTGTTTATATACAACGTCGCAAGAGTTCTGTTTATTGTGGCACTGAAAAACATCAATAAGTTTGACTCCCGCCTCTTCCCAAGGTGGGATTTCAAGATGTTGTACTATTTGGGTGGATATATCAGATATGGAATTCTCTTCAATCAAAGACCGAACTCTTAAGGAAAAGGAAGCAATACAAGATGGTCGTGTTTCAAACAGACTTTCACACATGTCATCAAGCTAACATAGCTTACTAGGATTGTCAGGTTGAGACAATATATTAAAATACTGTTGATAAGATAACTGTTTACGCCGTAAATGGAAAGCTGGTTCGTAATAATCAACATACAAGCTCTGCACTAGAGATGTCCTGAATACCCCAGAACAGATCCGCAGTGCTTGATGATGAACAAGGTCTAGTTTCAGCAAAACTGATGGCCGCGCAGATCCATAAACAACTGAGCCATAACCCAGTCTAGAGCGGACAAGTGCTCTGTAAATACGAAGTAAAGAGCAGCGCTCTGCGCCCCAGGAGGTGTTCGCCAAGACTTTTAAAAGATTTAATATTTTGATACACTTCTTCCTCAGATGTAGAACATGAGGGAGGAAGGTAAGTTTTCGGTCGAACATCACTCCCAAAAACTTTAATTCAGGTTGTACTGGAATCACTGATCCATGAGGGCGTAATTCAGGCTCAGGATGGAGTCCTCGCTTCCTACAGAAGTGCACACAAACAGTCTTGTGCTTCGAGAACAGGAATCCTTGTTTGTCTGACCAGTCCTGAATCCGGTTCACAGCTACCTGCAGTTGTCTTTCTACATGTCTCATATCTGCCCCATGACAGCTAATCTGCAGATCATCAATATATAATGATCCTAAAACTGTGGGAGGAAGTTGCTTTAAGACAGAGTTTATTTTTAAAGTGAATAAAGTAACGCTGAGCACACAGCCCGAGGCACACCCTCTTCTTGTACAAAGACGTGTGACAAGACAGCACCAATCCTGACTTGAAAAGTCCTTGCCCTCAGAAAATTTGTGATGAAAATTGGCAGGTCTCCACTCAAGCCATAGTCATGAAGATCACGAAGTGTACCATATTTCCATGCCTTATAAGCTTTCTCAATGTCAAAAAAAACAGAGACAAGATGGTTTCTTCTCACAAAAGCTTTACGAATGGAAATTTCCAAAAGGAGCATGTTATCAATGTTTGTTCTTCCTTTTCGAAAACCGCTCTGATAAGGCGATATGATATGATTCTTTTCCAAGAAATAGACTAGGCGACTGTTTACCATTTTTCCAAACACCTTACACCTTACACATGCAACTCGTAAGTTCAATGGGGCCGATAGTTGGAGGGACTTTCGGGTCCTTTCCTGGTTTGGGTATAGGAATAACAACAGTTCTCTTCCATGCACTGGGGAAAATATGCTCCTTTCACACTCGGTTATAAAGAGAGAAAAGGGCAGCCAATGACTTATAGGACAGATGCTTCAGCATTTCGTAACTAATACCATCTAGGCCCGGATTAGACCTACGTGTCTATGATAAAACTCTTTTCAGCTGGTGCATCGTAAAAATGCTATTATAAGGCTTGAAATTGGAAGAGTTAAACGCAATGGGAATTTTCTCAGAGTGCAGCTTAACAGAAAGAAAGGCTGTTGGATAATTGTTGCTGGAAGAATCCGCAGCAAATGATTCATCGATAGTGTTCGCAATTTCTTCTTTGGAGCTAATCAATCGGCCATCTTTTTTCAGAAAGGAAAGTGAGTGGTCTTTATATATACCACATGCCTTTCTAACTCTCTCCCAGACTCGTTTAGATGACGTTGACGATGTTATCGCAGACACATAGGATATCCATGAATCTCTCTGTCTCTTGCGCCTTACTTTCCTCGCATTTGCTTTGGCTCTTTTGAAGGCTATGAAGTTTGACAGAGTTGGGTAACTACGGAGAATTCCCCAAGCTTTTTTTTGCTGTCTCAGTGTTTCCTGGCACTCACGGTTCCAACATAGCTTTGCATATTTTCTTACTTTCCCTGATGTCATAGATATAGAAATTGCAGCTGCCTGCAAAATAATATCAGTAGCCGATTTCACTGCTTCATTGATAGATACATTTGCAACGACATCTGTGAGCTCTGCAATAACTGAGGAGAGTTCCCAGTCTGCCCTCTCATATATGAAGCGAGGGGCTCTAAACATGGCATTTACTCCTTCCCTTGAGAGAGTTACAAAAATGGGAAGATGATCACTGTTATAAGGATCATCCCCTACTCTGAACGAGGTAAAAGTTAGAAGAGATGGTGAACAGATGGCAAGATCAATAGCGTGAAATGTTCTAGTTGGGTCGTGGAAGTAGGTATTTTGTCCATTGTTGAGGAGACACAGGCAGTGATCTTCGATCATTTGCTCTATCTGTCTGCCTCGAGAATTTATACCCTTACTTCCCCAGAGCGGGCTATGGGCATTAAAGTCACCTATTATGATAAAGGGTCCAAGCAGCTGTTCGATTAAATAATCTAAATCTCGTTGATCGATGTGTCTACGTGGAGGCAGCTAAAGAGTACAAATCGAAACTAAATTTCTTATATTGATACGTATGTCTACCGCTTGGAGGCTTGTTCGTAAAGTGATTGAGCTGGAGGGGTAGTCTAGTGAGGCTAGAATTCCTACGCCTTCACAGACACGATCGCCACCAGCATTATCTTTCCTGTTTAAACTGTACCTCCGTAGCTTAACCTGATGTTCTGATTTTAACAAAGTTTCCTGGACTGCCAAGCACACAGGATGATTGGCAACGATCAGATGTTTGATTCGAATGAGATTTTGGTGGAAACCACGACGGTTCCATGATATGAGGGTGGCCATTATGAATGGTGTTTACTTTTTCTGTGCTGCGTTTTGGTTTTGCGTGGAAGCAGATGTTTCGGAATTTCTAACCCTTGCTCTATTTCCATGTTATCTGAGTCAATGGAATCTGAAATCATTTCATCAAATGAACTATTACTTGCACTTGTTTGTTTGTTTGTTGCATTTTTAATGATATTTTTTATATGTTTTCAATTGTTTCTGTTTTCCTCATTTTGTGAGTTGTTTGTCTATTTTGGGCTTGCTTTTTGTGGGTTGAATTTTAGGTGCTGGGGTTTGAGTGCTAGCTGCGGTTTGGGTACCAACCGATCGTGTTGATTTTGCAGCACTAACGAAAGACATCCCTGTTCGTGGTTGGGTGCCTTCGACTATCCTTTTGGCTTCTGCATATGATGTATTCCTCGAAATTTTAATAGCCTGAACGTCCCTCTCTCCTTTCCATTTGGGACATGAGCGTGAGAAAGCTGCATGTTCACCCTTGCAATTTATGCACAGTGGGGCAGCAGTACATGTGTCACTATCGGGGCCAACCATAGCACAACGTGCACATTTCAGTTTGCCACGGCAGGAGATCTTAGAGTGACCAAAGCGCTGGCACTGGAAACATCGCATCGGGTTTGGAATATATGGGCGTACGAGACAATTGAGGTTTCCAGCCTCGTCGGCAGATCCGGCGATGTGAATGTCAGGATCACATGTTTTATATCTATCAACTCACCTTCCTTATGCATCTTGATCCGCCTTGCAGCACAGACGTTTTGATTGGCTAGCTCGGAAACGAACTCTTCTTCGGAAACAGACCAAAGGTCGACTTCCGAGATTATGCGTCTACAACAGTTAAGTGTTTTGTGTGCTGATACAGTTACATCAATTTGCCCCAGCTTGGTTAATCTAAGGAGGGAGGCAGACTGTATAGCCGAAGTTGTGTCAATAAGCAAATATCCAGACCGGAGACGCTTTATGTTTCTTGGCTCACCTACGCAAGAATGAATATATTTGTTTATTACAAATGGAGACGTCTTTTGCATTTAGCCAGAAGGACTTGAGACCAAAAGGATACGTGGACAATTATCAGGACTACTCACATCTACTTCAGTACGTACTTTTTTAACAGTTGGCGTTTCAGGAGCATTGGCATTTGAAAGGGTGGGACTAGATTCGGGGTGACTTATTACATATTTTTTGTGAGATGCCATATTGAAGAGAACAAAGATTCGGGTCCGACCGAAAACCACAAGGGAGAATGGAAGGAAGAAAGCTTTAGCTCAGAAGAGAAGAGACGGAAAACAGGACAGATTACTGGGACTTCAGGATCGCGACACCCGTCTCACCAAGAAGACGGTCCCCTGGAGGGCTAGGGTACCTCAAGATTGCCACACTCGTACTCACAAAAGTGAACCCCTGAGGGGTCTTTTGACGAAGGAGAAAGGGACATACGATAATCATACTTAAAAATGTGCAGTTCATGATGAATAAACTTAATAACATCTGAATCGTTTTTGAGCAATAGCAAGAAAAAATTTTAAGTTCATTAAGAAAATTATTTTTTGCATTATTTCAAGTAAGATTTCCATTAGTTTCTCATACCTAAATGTGTACTTAAAAATTTCTCTTTAATATACGATATACATATTTTAAATGCTATAAATGTATCAGTGATGATAAGAGATTTTTTTCCGGTATTTTTAAATGTTTATAAACATCTGTGTAAATTCTTATAAAATTTCACTATGATATTTGCATATTAAAAAAGTGCGGTTGTTTAAATAGCATCCTACATTTATAGCTCTTTATCCGTAGCGCAAATCTTGATCTCCTAAAGGATTTGGATTAAATATAAAAGTCAAAGCGTACTGCAAACTGCAGTTCAGTAAATAATTCACTTATCAGTCTTAACATGTTGTTGTCGAATCCATGATCGAGAAGAATGGTTGCCAGAGCCTACTCAAAAGAGAGGTTGGACTTCTATTTTCCACTCCAATTTTGAGGAGCAGCTGCCAGAGAGGTCTTTCACCCCTCTCCCCTTCCACCAACCGCAAGAGAGGACTTTCGGCTCGTCGCATATTTATAGTACCCCCACGCCGCAGGGACCCTATACATTTCCAAACATCCAAGTCTTCTCCGGATTCGAACCCGGGCGGTTCGGTACCGCAGTAGACTCCCCTAACCACTATACTGTCTTTTAACATGGACATACTAATAGGAAGCAATTTAACAGGCAGCAATAAAGAAATAAAAATAAAATGGAAAGAAAATATCAATTTGTATAATAATGTGTTTAACTAAGAATTTAGTAAGTGTATTGAATCAGTAACAGTTAAACCTATCCTACCTATGCATAATTCAGTACACTTTTACATGAAATCTCAGTTTCAAATAATATATTTCTGTACTCTTATAAGTACAAAACATAATTATTTGCGGTGGGAAAACTATCTTAAACTCCATTTACATAATGTTAAACGTGGTGTTTAACGTAAAAAAAGGTAACTTAAATCACTTCTAAAGAATATAAACATACTTTATAAAGTCTTTCTTACAAATTTTATAAAAGAATTTCTTGTTAATGTAAAACAGTAATATTTGGAAACCAGTCATAATTTGCTACGAATTTTCTATTACAGTTTCTGACAGCTCAGAGCTGAACTTCATTATATATTAATACACATAATAATCTATAGATATAAAATGTTATGTTTTAAACTCTTAACAGGCGAAAACGAGTAAGTAACAGGCGGTTATTAGAAACAATTACATACGTTGTATATACGTACCTTGTAAGCGTCGTCATTCATATCTTCCACATACTGTTTTTTTCACAAAAAAAAATGAATAGCATGTCTTTCTCTTCATTGATTACATAAGTTCTTCAAAGTTTATATTTGATGGTAATAGACAATCTGAAGGTAAAGGTTGTAAAAATTTGGCCATACGAATCATTTTTATCCAACTTAACTCTATAGCACTTGATGGGTCACAGCTTCATGCAGCAATGGCTTAAATATAGTACTTTATTCTTTTACTTAGAAGTTAGCCTATGAGGATATTAATTATCAGGACTTAGCTTCACTCCTTAAATCAGAAATTTCCTGTAAAAAGTCTCTTAGACAAATTTTAATTACTAAACTGAAATGCTATAGTAAAATTCTGTAAATGACAAGCACAAATTCGGTAAAAGACAAACGCGTTCAGCAAGTTCTTTTCTTTTGCTTTTTAAAAATAAAAACTTTCGTTAAAATTAAAATGAGCGACAAACAATATATCTTCATATAATATCCTCAGGCATGAAATTGTTTTCAAAATAATTAAGGAGAGTCATTTCATGTCAAAAATGACTTCAAAGAACCACTTCTCTTTGTTTTTCTTCTGTTGTTTCCAGATATCAAATAGTTAAAGCATAAAAAAGACAATGATTCGCATTCGCAAGTCTACAAGTGAAGAATAAAAAATAAGGCTAAAAACTTAAAAAGAAGCTTAAAAGAAACGATATTCTTTAAAGCAGAAGAAAAAAGTAGGTTTTCTTGAGAGAGTTGTTTTTCCTTACTTTGCTCATATATTATTTCTTCTTTGAGTCATTTTAAGTAAGGTGATGTACGGCAGCACATGCGCAGATATGCATGTAGACGTAATGGAAGAGTGTCTGAGTAGTATAAAGCATGTTGTCGGTGTAAGATCAGTATTTCTGGCAAAGAGATTGCACGCCGTATAACAGTTAAAATCACACCGAGTTGCTGCCTCAGCGAAAAATGGCGAATAATCAATCTGTTAGACGACATCTGGAGGCTTTTACCCGAGATCGAATCATTGGGAAGTTGGAGGAAGGCCGCAGTGTGACAAGTGTGGCTGCAGAGTTCGGAATTGCTCACAGCATCGTTTCACGACTTTGGAGACAATTTCAAACTACAGGAACAACTATCGGGGGATTTAGTTGTGGTCGTCCACGAGTAACCACACCCGCAGATGACCGGTGTATTGCCTTACAGGCCAGAACAAACAGGCGGCAGACAGCGGGAGAAATCGCTAGACACCCGACACAGGCGACTGGACGACCGATATCGCGTTTTACCGTGGCCAGAAGGCTGCACGGTGGTGGTCTGTTTGCACGACGCCCTGTACGGTGTGTACCTCTAACGCCTGCCCATCGGAGAAGGCGTTCTCTGTGGTGCCGGGAACACCGGAATTGGAGAGACGATGAATGGGGACGAGTACACTTTACAGATGAGAGCAGATTTAGTCTGAGTTGCGATTCTAGACACATACACATCTGGACAGAGCGGGGAACAGGCACAGATCCGGACAGAGCGGGGACTTCAACATCATCAAAAGGGACTGTTTTGGAGGTCGCGGAGTTCTCGTTCGAGCAGACATAATGCTTGGTAGCCGGACCGACCTTCATATCTCCCAAAGAGGTTCGTCACCTGGGACTGCTATTGTAACCAGGTTCTTCTTCCTTACATGCGTCTTTTCGCAAGGGCTATGGGTCCTCAGTTCCTCTCATCCACGCTCAACGTTCTCAACGCTCCACCTCATCGCACAGTTACTGTCGAAGAGCTGTTGGAGAGTGAAGATATTGAACACATGGATTGGTCGGCAAGGTCTCTGGATCTAAATTCCGTCAAGCATGTACGGAACTTACTAGGGAGACCCGTGGCAGCACGTAACTTATCGCCAGTAACGATTCCGAAACTGCGATTGGTGCTACAAGAGGAATGAGCAGCAGTGTCTCAACAGCTCATTAACAACCACATATCCAGCATGCACAAACGATGTGAAACCTGCCCAGCAGTCAGGGGAGATCATATCCCCTATTAAAGACCGGATTATTCTTGCTGGACACCCATCACAGGGATGTTTCGGCCTTCAGTCGCATTGCGCTAAATGCTACTTTTTCAATAAAGCTTCTTTTTATCCCTCTGATTTCTCTTTTAGTAAGTGTTGCTTACATTACTCATGTCCTTACGTATTGATGATCTTACGGTATTAAATGTGTTGATTTGGAAAGCTTTTGTACAAAGTTATATTGAAAAAACCGTCTCGTCCTTAATTTTTGCACACCAGTGTATATCTAACAAGGAGGCATTCCCTCGGCGGTAAGAGCTCAGAGTAGTAATACGATGATCATGTGTTCGACTCCCCGTGTGGAGACTTTTTTTTTTCTTTTTCTCAATTTTTATATTATTCTTTTTCCAATTAAACAAAGAGGAGAATATTTTATTTTGTTTATTTATTTATACTCAAAAGGCATAGGAAAGGTAAAAATTTCGGCCTTTTCAACAAGGAATTGTAATAAAAGAGCATACGAAAAGACTTTGTACATGAAAATTCAAAACTTTATTTGTCCACATTCGATGATTACATGTGTCTGGATTATATTTATCGTAGAAACAGGGGAAACAATTATTATTTCTGCATCTAGCACACGTTATAAAACCGCATTTTTACAATAACATCGTTGTTCCAACGTCTCCATAGAAAAACATACTTGATTGGCATTCATAAAGCATTTTCTCTCATCGCAAAGTTTAGAAGCGAACCACGCGTAACGTAACAGGTTACCGAATATTGGTGAGGATAATTGATGATAAACAATCGAAGGTATTTTTATGCTGTCTTCTCGGGAAGTTATTTCTTTTTCTTGCTCGATGATATAAGAACAATTTTCTATTTTTTAATGAAGATTTTCACCTGACGATAAAAATATACATCGCAGGTTTGCACCAGTAGGGTACATTTAGGGGGACGTGTTAACAGGAAAACGTGTCTTTTAAAGCATGTAAACTTGCCAGGACTACTATTCCTTCTAGTTGGATAGCAAATATAACTGGAGTCCTGAGTCGGAACAGGGCAGCCCTCTTAAAGCTATGTTCGTGCATGTGTAGAAAATACAACAAATATAAAAATGGCTAAATTTACCATTTATTTCTCACAGCGTATAGTCGTTCCCCCACTTCGGTATACAGAGACCAGCACTTCTGGTCTAAAGCGTAGAAAATAAGAAATAACCAATTTAACTAAATAAGAACTAGATTTAAATGCTTTACACAGAGTAGTAACTCGAAAATTGCCCTTTTAAAACGCATTGAGCGGAATGCAAAAAAACTACGATACAGCTTCAAATATCAGCGAGAACTTAGTTCTGGCCTTAAAGGCATACATGAAAAGCACGCGCGTGGTAAAGCAGTGAGAAGTCGCTTACTTTCATTCGGCTAAAAGCCATGCCTTAAATACTAATACAGTTTGCAACCTAATTGACATAAACAATTCTCTTTCACGCTTATTCTGGCCGGAAATGGAAAATAAGAGAGAATCGCAAAGTTTTAAAATAAAATAAACGTTAGTAAAATTTAAAATCCTTACAAACTAAGTGGAGATGACTAAAAGTAAAATTAGTCAAAATAAACATCAAATAAACACTTTTCTTTGATATGTTAGAATTTTTACTAACGTCTTGGAACGTATTATATTGATTCAGATTGAATAATATTAATTTATTTATAGTATGATAAAATAAGCAAAGACAGTCTGCCTAAAATATTGGTTTGAATTATTTGTTCATTCAAATCACCCGGTCTGAGCTATACACTAATTTTGATCGAAAATGCCTTGAGGATAAATCATTCGAATTAGAGCATAATTACGTTCATATTTGTACACTTCCTTTAAACATAAGACATCAGCGGCAGCTCGCTACATGAGGCGATGAACAAAGGTAGGAATAAAAAATAGTTAAAATCGAAAAACTCTTACCTTTTCAAGTTTATCTTCATATGGAAGTAACATACTCGTACCACCGTAGTAGACCATATAACGAATATCTGAGATGTCTATGATGTGCTGCAGATTAATAATATTCAACCCTCTAGAATCAGTAGATGTCATGCCATGGTCCGACACCACTACCATATTAACCTAAAAATAAATGAAAGCAATGATTTTTATCAATTTATATTTATATCAATTTATCTTTCCACCACAAGAGATTTCTATGTGTAGAGGTAGATAAGTATTTATATGCACAAATATATACACCGAAAACGCTGCATAAAAATTACATGTTAAGAGTCAATTTTTTCTCCAAGCTGAAATTACGTATATTAAATGACAGATGCAATCTAATATAATTAAGGGCAAATAAATTCGATTAAGTTAAGCTATTTTTATATGGCAAGGCACCAGCTGCAAAAAGCGAAAAACATCTCCGAGGAGGACGTTTTAAAGGAAGCTTGGAAAGTGGCTTGTATTTACGCTACAAATGACGAAAAGAATGAACACAACCACTCAACCAATTCGAAGATGGAAGATTAATGAAAATAAATCATATCCTAATCATTCGACACTAACCAACAAGTAGTGTAAAGTGAATCCATGCAACTTAAACGAATCATCCAGACTGAAGTAATTGTTAATACCGTTAAAAGCAAAATAAATACATAGCATGAAAAGATATCATAATATCCTCAGAAAAGAACTTCCTTTTTTTTTTCGTTTTAATATAATTAAATTCCATTTCACATACAATTCTCGGTTATTTCTAGAAAAATTTACAGCTGGATTTTAATTAATTTGTTTCAGCGAATATCTCCTAAATTTAAAGTTAAGAATAGTTACTTCTGATCTTTCATTAAAGCTTTTAATATTTAATTCTCCCCGGTTCACCATTTAGGCTTAATGCATTTCTTTGTCAAATTCTTTGGTAACTTTCATATGCTTATTGTCTAATTTGAAACATGATTTATTTACATGGTGCTGAATGAAGGCATTTTGTTATTCTACCATGAAAGTCTTGTTTCTAATTCTTTAAAGAGATTTCTGACGTTTTATTTATTAGAAACGTCATACTATTGTGACATTTCTAAACTTCATAATAATACTAAACTAATACTAAAATAATAGTAATAATAAACATCGTTTTCTTCTCTGTTATAAATGTCATATTATTATGTTTTCATGTCATCATTAGATATTTGTGTGTATACTCAGATGTTTTAATTATATCCCTGTTTTTTATGTATTTATCTATTACTTACGCTTAGTAATATACATGTTTTTAAGAACTTTGTGTGAGTACACTAGAACCAGGTGATTGACATATGCCACAAGGGTTCAAAAGATGTAATGCTACGATCCTTACACGTTTCTTTTTATCCGAGAAAAACAGAATTCAGTTTAAAAACTGTTTGAATTATTTTTTGGATATATATTATTAAGGCTAGGTATAATTCAACTGAAATTTTCCTGTTTCGTGGGAAAAATTATCATTTTCTCAGATAAGTCTCACATTTTATTAATGGATTCGAGAAGGCTGATATATTACTATTCTGTCCTATGCGTGGATTCTATATTGAAAGGTAAAAATTATGCCAATGGAAAGCGGTCAAGGCCTTTGCATATATCGGTTATATTGCAACTAATTATTGCATCGTTCATTGTAGTAATATGATTCGACTGTAATGCTTAACGTAGAGATATTAACTAAGAGGTATGCTTAACGTACAAATAACACCATGAAGGACGATACTTGCTTTTTGCCAAGTGGTTCTCAACCTTTTTTGTTCCGCGCACATTCTCTAGGTAGCATTCACTAAGTCTAGACTCTTCTGGAGACGTAAAAGTGTTATCGCTATGTCTAGATAAAACGTAGAGTAAAAAGGGTGTGAAAGAACCTTTTGTTCAGAACTCAAATATCTGAACAGACGGCACTTCTGGTGCTTAAAATCAGCCAGCATTTATGGAGTAATTCAAAAGATAGAATTTCAAATTTAAACTAAGTCTTAGGTTAGCCAAAGTCTACAAAGAAATAATTAACGTGCAATTTAGTTGAAGCTTACACCGGCGTGACTAGCACTACTTGCAAGAATAAAGCAACGCCGAGATAAAATGCTAACGCAGAATGTCAACTAGAAATATGGTCTTCAGCAGGCGGAACACACTAATCAATCTGAAACTTCCCTTTAAATGCCATAGCTTTCTGCTTCATTTAAAAAAGCTCGAGCTAAAATTTACATTATGACAGGAAAACGGAAAGTAAGAAGTGAGAGTAAAGAAGCAAAACATAAAATAAATGGTAAGTTAAAAATTCAAGGAACATAGAAAATGTTAATAAATATTCTTCCATTCTCACATGCTCACATGAGTAGAACCGGTTATGGCACTTTCTAATAATCTCTTAGAGTAATGGTGAGGGCTCTTTCAGAGTACAGGCAATATTTACTTTTAGAGAGTAGAACGAAATATCAATATAAGGTAAGGTAAATTGGAATGTGTGATCGTCTGATAATGCGGACTGAATGCACAATCTGAGAGCATATCACAGACGGGAATTTAAGAAAAATAAAAAGTACATTTAACTAAATTTCAAATTCCACTTAATAATGTTTATCAAATATGCATAAACAGTAATATTAATAACGCAAAGAAAAAGATTCAAATTCACACATGTTCTGTACCGATATCTAAATTTTGGAATCTGTAAAAAATTTCTGTTAGTAACTCTGTAATTAAAACTTAATAATGGCTAAATATTAACTCACACTGAATTTTTATCAAATAATTTTAATATATTGAATTAACTAATAAATAACATAAACTGGAAACAAACAAACTTCCCAGGTGGAACAAAAGAGTGAAAGAAATAATTGCTCCCTATTCTTTTTCATTCATTGAATTTTTCTTCGATATATACAATAAAATACATATTTTGTACGTAAATAATTAACCCAAAGAGCGTTAACCCAGAAGGGCTATTGTTTTGGCATTTTGCGTCGATTTACTTTCGGCCTTGATTCACTACTCAAACTGTTGCCACCAAATATTACAGCCCCGTATTTTATTTAAAGTAATTAGGTAATGAAGAATCTGCATAAACGTATGTATGTTTCTGGCATTGTGATAATACGGTACCTAGAGCCATCCACTTTTGAATAACGAAATTCTCCACCGAATATGGGCATCTGGAAGGCCTAATTTGGAATTTAGAATTCGTTTTATTATCTATATCATATTTTGGGAGACACTAGAGATTTTTTACTAACAAACTCAACGATTTCAAAGCGAGCAATGGCAACACAGTACGAAAAAAAAACGCATTTTTATTTCCAGAGCGCGAGACTGTGTATCGGAAATTCTAAAACTATGCTCATTTAAAAATTATTTTATGATATTGCTGTTGAATTGAATTTTATGGTTTAAGCGCGAAGAACATGGTATTTAGTAAATTAAGGTAACACACAAAACGTTAAAAAAACGTCCCTTTGGGAGTAATGTAAAATTTGAAAATTTTCAATTTTTTTAATGTATTTTTTTATTATAAACTTCCTTGTCTCTTAAAACAACTTCACACTTGATGACTGTTCGATTTTTATAAGTTAGCTGTCTGAGAGACAAATTACTAGATACTATCTTCATTACGGATTGTTGTTTATTGTTAATTGCTGGCGGAGGTGTAAAGGGCTATAATACTGTAGGTTACATGCTTTATACTGAATGGTACTAATGGTAATCTTCATCACGAATTACAGGTATTCCTCGCTCAGTTAGGTTCAGTTCACAGGTTTATTAATATTTAACTGAAAATAAAACTATTCATATGTAAATATATTCCCAAAGCTATTCACATGTAAATGTATTTCCAAACAAAGCAATAATTTGTGTCGCAAAAATTCGTAGCTGAGAATACTTACTTTTTAAAAAATACTAACAAAGGTTATTCAGATATGTATATTTAAATCTTTGAATAAGGTTTATATAACACTGCACATTAATTAGTAACATTTGTAGATTATCTGTGGCAATTTTTCTAGTTCATTTTTAATGGTAATTAAAAAAATGTAAAATCGGACTCCTCAAAATCTTTAAATCTTACTCCGAACTTTCGTTATATTAAATTCTATATTCTTGTATAGTTTTGAATTTTTCATTTGAAATAATAGGATTTAAGACCTTCAAAATATATGAACATTTTTCTACTTCAATTTCATTTCATAGTTCAATATTAAAATACAAACATGCAAGTCTGAATACAAGCATTCAAGTCAGGAAAAACTTTATTCTTTCCTTAGAGCTTTTTATTGAGATTATTAAAAGAGCTAGTTAAATTAAAAATAAATAATAAATTACCAATGTATTATTTTAAAGCTCGTTAATGGTTTTAGTTTGCGTCATGAAAACTTCAATTTTTATTAAATCACACACGTTTTAGTGCACCTGCTTGATAACATTGATTGTATTTATTAAAACAAAATCAGTTTGAATACAGTTGCTTGATTTAACTCTCTCATCTCGATATGATAAGTCATTTCTCCGTAATCTTCCATTATTTTTCAGCAATACAGTAAATTCCCGACTATTTAAAACATGTCCATGGATAATGTTTAATGTTTCAGTTACTGTTTCCATAATTTCATCAGTGTGTGAAACTTTGTAACAAACTCTTGCTGATAAATAAAGTCATGCGAAAAATAATACTGAAATTTTTCGCCTTTCCTTATGCTTCTTAATTTTTCCACTGTTCCAGATTTTACTAATTATAGCAAATGCATCATTACTTGCAAATCCAACCACTTTACCGAAATTTAATTTGTATTCCTCTAGCACAGTTTCCATTTCAGAAAAAGAGTCCTGTGCTTCATTTTTTCTTTCATAGGAATTACTTCCCATAAATACCCAATTATTTCACATTCATTAGGAAACACATTATATAAAAACGACAAGTTGTGTTGTACTGTGTACTTTTATCAAATCCAACTTTGAACGCTGTAAAATCTACACTTTGTTTCTTTTAACGAACATTGTTAAGTCATTAGTGATTTCGTTAATAAGTTTCGCTTCTGTAGGAGCTAAAAAGGTTTTATTTTTAAACAACTCTTATTTCTTAACACAAAGAAGTTCACCATGCTTAATCAAACCTGTTTGGGGAATTCTCCACCTGTAAATAATTTTGATCATTTCGCAATAATCTATGAGAGAGTGGAAGCATGTTTAAGCTGTACTTCACTGTATTTATTTGTTTCAGTAAAAAAAAAATTGTAATAGTTGTACACCGGATTTCATAAGCTGTAACTTTACTCCCTCAGTTTGCTTTTCCATATTTCTAATTTTTCTTTGTTTCATTTTCTAATAGTGAAACAAACTCTATTCTTATGGAGTTAATACTGCTATATTAAAAAAATATTCAAGTCTTTTCGGGCACATCTTCACAAAAATACGTAATCTTGAACTATACATAATTTACCTTTTATTTTGACATCCTCCTTTTTCGTCAGATTTTTGTTTAACCTTTTGTTAAACAAGTGGTTTATAGTTTACCCTCTGAATTAAAATCATTTTTATAATTTTATTTAAATGTTTAACTCGACAATTTGAATTTTTGCACGAAGGCAATATTCAAAAGTTCACACAGTTCTAAATGATAATTATTAATATAATGCACATACGACAGCAAGCACAAATAAACAAGTTACTTTCTAAGCCGCACGTTAATTTGCCTCCATCCAGTACTATATAATAATATGAACTGTACAGCTGTGCATCCCACTAACTATCTAGTGAAACTCTCTCTACTCAAAGAAAGAATCTATCAGAAATATCAACTCAATAGAGAAAAAATGGAAAACATGAGAATACTGTAGCTGACCAATCATCGTCTGGGGAGATAAATTTATTGCTTTTATAGGCATGAGAAGTTTCATTGTATTACCCCGTTCACGTAGTACAAACACACTATGTCAAAGACAAAACCTCAAACTACTCATTTGCTTCTGTTTCCTTCGATAGTCCCGCACATAAGTTCACTACGGCTCTAGAAGCACCTAAATTTGCAACAAACATATAATTGAAAATGTATTTGCTCCAGTTCGCCAGTTAGAGACTAGTTACAGTTAAATTCGGGTACTATTCATTCTGTACTGTTAACTGTAACGTCTGTAAAACTGGTTAATGTGTTAGGGTTCCGGTTCGCAGATGTTCCTTCATGCAGCAATAATACTTCTCAATAGGCTTATAATATCCGTCTTCAGGCGGCCAGACCTTAAGATGCAATGATGATACTCTGATGGTGGTCTGCAGTGTAGGTTTCTGAAAAGTAAGCATGCGAATATAATAGTAATCAACTGCCCTCTTTCATTACAGTCGATGAGGGGTAAGGGCTATTAACATTGAATCAAAACTCAGTAAAATATTCCTCTGTTTTATAGCAATAATCCTTGATCGTACAAAGATAAATTGTTTGAATTCGTTGTCTTATCAGTTGAACTGATATTAAAACAACTTTACTTAAAACACATCAAATCAGTTGTTAAATATAAATCACATTTCAATCCTATGCAACAGTCAATGTAGTATAAGGAGTATCAACAAAACCAAGATCTTTTGATTCGGAAATAAATATTATTTTAGGTAAAATCCTCGTGAAATTAGCATACAGGTATCAAGTTAGGTGAATGAAAATTAAAGATAGTGAATACTGTTAAAGTAATTCAAATGAAAATTTTTATAAGCAGTTTTATATTTGTATATGGCAACTTAAATGCTTTCAAACGTGTATTTCCATTAATTGAAAATTAAAAGGTTACTTCACTATGACTATACCAGACAGCTCTGTATGAACATTTTCTTAAACTACATATTTCAAAGGAATTCCTTAGTCTTAGAGGAAATTATTTTCTTAGACGTATTAAAGGTTTTGATAATAAATGTAAGCCATTTCCTCCTTTAATAGTATATGCTTAGTTACTGCGATCGATCTCTCTTAATTAAAATCATCTTTGAATGCAGCGTTAAATAAATATTTTGATCAGATTCCTTTGGAAAGCAACAATTATTTGAGAAATTGGTTTGAAGGCTCCCTTATTATATTCATTCTTTTCATTTGTTAAACTGAAAGGATGATAAAAATCCATTTAGTTGTGTAATTCTTCCTTAGAATAGTATTTCTTCCGTGAAAGCTTCATAAATTGCTCTTAGTGAATGCCTTCGAAATTCAAAATGCCTATAAGTTTCCCATTTACTGTGAGACGATACTTTACATTAGTACGTAATTAACTATATACGCGACATTATCATCTTGCCAAGAGTTGCTCACAAACTCTGTGATGTAAAAATCAGCTTGAAATTTAAAAATGCACATGAATGCTTATCAATACAATATACTGGTTTAATAGCCATAGCTACGCATATTTAAAATGTTTATCTTTTATACTACGTTTCTTTTATTTCGAAACCATACCAGTACGTTACTTATTAATGGGAGATACTGAGCTTTTATGAACATTATCCGTCTTCATAAATTTGCATTACTTTAGATTCTCAGCAGAAATCGAAAGCATTTTCAATTTTGGAATCGTGAATGTCACAGGTGATACAAAACCAAGACAATTAAAATTTAAATATACTCTTCAGTTTTCCATAAAATTTATTATACGTGAAACGTAAACCTATCGTCATTGAAACTACTAAAATAATTGTATATTCTTCAATACGTTTGAAATATATGTTGTCTAAAACACCTTGATTTGAACTTAACAATATAGTATTGTTACGAAAAATTCGGCGGTTGCGCCTGTATATAAGCTTTCCGGCATAGCACTAGGGTTGCCATAAAATAATGTATGGCAGTTTTGCCAGATTGGCGACTTTTATCGCCCATTTGGCGACCAAATCGGCGATATCCCATGGTCCAATCGGGAAGCTTCTAGAATAACTTCCTGTCGAGATATTTCTCGAAACGTGTGGAACTTAAAGAAAAGCTATATAAACCCTTACGTTTCTGAGAGTAGTTAGTTAGTTGCGAGTAGATTGTGAAGAGTGTGAGTAGTGTGATTAAGTGTGAGGTTAGCTGCTCACTGCGAGTGCTAAGCTACGCGAGAGTTCTGTGAACGGAAAGCAATCGAGATAGTGCTTTGCCGTGAAGCTATCTTTACAGTATAGCTTGACAGTGGATTGGTGATTGTTCCACGGTGGTTTATTATAAGTTTAGTGTTGCCGTGAAGCTGCCTTTACAGTTACAACCTGAAGCTGTGTTGCTGATTGTTTCAGCGTATTTATTGTAGATTTTCGACGCTTTTAAAGGTAATTTTGGAACTGTGCTGTAAATAGTGATTCTTGTAAATAAATTGTGCTTTTTACTGTTCTGCATAGTGTTTTCATCGGATACTCTCAAATCCACGAACCCGTAAAACGCAACAGTATTATAATTTTGAAGTAAAATAAAAAATTATGACAAATGTATTAGCAAAAATATCTTATTTGTTTATTCTGTTGTAATAGGAGGTTTGAAAAAAGGAAATTCTTAGCTAAAGCACATTTTCAGGTGTAGAGTCATTACTTTCCTGAAGAAAATGAAGCTTTTAATTATATCTGAAACACTTTTCAGTTAGTAGGTTTATTTATGCTGGAGTCATTAGGTATTTTTTTAATGCTGGATATGTGAAAAGGAGCATTGTCCTCGCCGGGGTTCAACCCTATACCACTCGAATACTTGCAGTGTGCGCTACCTTTACACCACGAAGGCATGCTGGGAGGAGGAAGAAAATAAAGACTAGGCGGATCGAGCCTCCCCGCATTTCACCATTTCACCTTATATAGCTCTCCTTTTTAAAGCTCGATTGGGAATTAGGGCACCCAGTTCGCCATATCCTGGTGGTGTCGAGTTCTTTTCCACCACCTTATTTAGTTCGAGCGCCACTTGTAGAGTCATTAGGTTGTTTTGAAGCAGGATACATGGAAAATGTGCAACGACTTCGCCGAGACTCGAACCTAGACCTATCGAATACACGCTGAGTATTCTACCGTTACACCACAAAAGCATGCTGGAAGGAGGGAGAAAACAACCTTTTATAGATATAAAAAAATTGTGTTCATGAAATCGCATTCCATTTTAAATTTATACGTTAATGAATAATGAATAATTATTTCCTATTCTGTTCACAGTAAAATTATTCTCAGAATAAATAAAAGTCAGTAGTGTTAAGGATAATTAAAGGTAAGTTTTAATATAATTGTGAGGCGAACAACCTTCAGTATAAGATGTCGCATTATTATACGCAACATAAACATCTATAATTGTCGCCAAACACAGAATGTCTTTTATGAGTTTAGTTATTGGCTCACATAAATGGGCTCAGATATAATGAGCCATTAAGGTCAGGTTTCATTTAGACTGGAAGAGATTATAGTCAGTTTGTAATACCGGCAAGTTTAGCAATTATTTTCATTATCATTTTAACAGTATCAGCAAATGGTTGAAAATCGTAGGATGTTAGGCAAATTGGATATTAAGAAGTAAGTACCTTACTGTCCAGTCCTCTCGTCGCCATTTCTCTTTGCACCAAGTCTAAAAGGTTGTCGATGTCTTTGACTGCGTGTTTTCTTTCATCGGAATTGGGGCCATATTTGTGGCCTGTAAAGAAATACGCTGAAAGTGAATAATAACCAAGAAAATTTAGGAAGATAAGAAACAGTTATACTTGTAATAACTCGATGTAAATTAAAATGCTTTCCTTATTGCTATAAAATGATGGTTTTTGCTATAAAATGATGCAAATTAAATATGTACTTTTGGTAATTGATAATGCGCAGTGGCATTTTATTCATTTGTTTTATTGCTTAATATTTCGTATGAGTTCTTTCGGAATTATATCAAAGACCGAGAAGTTGATACTATAAATATTGACAAATTATACAAAAATTTATGTGAAACAAATTACGGCAAACCACATGTGTATGCTGAAACGTAGTACTGTAAGAGCACCAAAAATGAGACCTAACTGATTAAGCTAATCAGCCTCAGATTAAATAAAATCATTCTTAGCTTTATTGGAACTTTTCTTTTCAAATCGTTAAAATTTGAAAGGTCTCAAGATATTAATTTACGTCCAAAGGGGCGTTTTTTTAACATTTTGCGTGTTACCTTTATTTATTAAATATCATGTTCTTCGCACTTAAACCATAAAAATCAGTTCAAGAGCAATATCGCGAAATAATTTTAAAATTGGCGTATTTTTTAAATTTCCGATACACAGTCTCGCGCGCTGGAGATAAAAATGTTTTTTCTGTAGAACGTTGCCATTGTTCTCTTTCAAATCCTTGAGTTTGTTAATCAAAAATTCGTTAAAGTTTTACAAAATAGGAAATAGATAAAACATATTCCAAATTTCATATTTGGGCTTCCAAATGCCCATATTCGCAGTAGGATCACGTCATTCAAAATTGGATGGCTCCAAGAACCGTTGTTTTATCACGGTGCGAGAAATTTATATACATTTATGCAGATTCTTCATTATTTAATTTCTTTAAATATAATATAGGGTGATAATATTTGGTGGTAAAATTCTGAAAAGTGAAACAAAGCTTTTAGTGAATCAATGCAAAATGCCGGAACGAAATTAATAATCCTTCTGGACAAATTGCCCCTTTAGACTAAAAAATCGGACAATTCTATATCTCTCGTCCTACTGGGCCGATTGATGAAATTCAACTTACATTTTTCATGTCTCGAAAGCGCGACTTAGGTTATGTATTACATTTATATATAGCATTGTTCTAATATAGGTATTTGACATAAAAGCGGACTTTTTCTGAAATGGCATGCGAATGTTTTTTTCCATATTTTGATTGTACGACTCAAATTATGCCAAACAACCAAGTGTTGTGAAAATCGCAAGAGTAGTTTTTAAAAAATTAGCTCTCAAAATTTTAACTCCCCAATGTTAATTGAATTTGGTATATATTTATTAATCTCTCTTTTTTATTAAACCTTTTTGATTCTTCCTTTTACATTTCGAAGTTTAGGTTCATTCCAAATAAAATTCGTCCATTTTTGATGATTCATTTTTAAAATTTATATTTTAAATAATTTTTATGAATTTCTCGAAAGATATTTTGAATTATAAGCTACAGCATTTTTACCATCATATTTAAAGTAGATGCATTTCTTCATAAGCATACGTGCAAAAAAATTAGAGTTTCTTATTCAAAATTTCCAGCGATATACGAGAATTTATATATTGGCACGTTTTGGAATTTGGCATATTTGTTGAAAGCGATAATAACATCAAATGTGGTGTAGGCACTTTGTTAAAATTATTTGAAAGTAGGAACGATGTGTCCGCTCATGTACTGCGTAAAAAGGAAAAGTAAAATAGGTTTGCCATATATCATGAAGTTCGTCAAGTGAATTATTCTTGGCGCAAAGTGAAAAAGAATCGCCGAGATAATTTTTTTAATTTCTTCGTAAATTTCTCATCGAAAATTACAAAATTTAATATTTAAGCATAATTTAAGTCGTAAAATAGAAATATGGGAACAAAATTGATATGTCATTTCAGAAAAAAAAATTTGTCCGATTTTGTATGAAAATATCTATATTAGAACGTTTAAATCGGAAGTTGTTAAATAAGGAAATATGAAGGTACCTTGATTTGCACGGTACAAAATTTTACCCGTTTGGTACCGGACGCAAGAAAAAAACAACAACCACAAACACATAAACATATCTGAACTGTTTAGTGCTTGGTGATAGAAAAACCAAGACTTTAATTTAGACTACAATACCTAAATCCTCAACGGAAAAAAATAAAATTTATCAGATCACGCTCAAGCTCTTAAATTCAATATAGAAAGGATAATACCCTCCCTGGTGTTTGGTAAAAACAAAAGATTATTTATCAAAGAAAAATGTGAAATGCTTTTCCATAACAAATTCATCAAACTGCTATCTCTCACTAAAATAAAATTAATTCAGCTCCCCTTCCTGGAAACACATAAATTTCAATACAACTGTTGAGGTAGCCGCAAACAGTTTTCATTGAACTATGACACAGAACGCTTCAAAACACCAGGTAAAGGTACATCTCACACTTAAGACAAAACACCGGTTCAGATAAATTAGTTAATTTGATCGTTTAGTTATAACACATTTAAAATTAATTCTGCCCATTACCGGCAATAGTTACTCAGGTTCAAATTGAAAAGAAATAACCACGTTTTCAGTAAAAGTCACATAGGTGACCTACAGTAGACCACAAGATAAAACTAAAATAAAACATACAATAATAATCAATGAAAAACATTTATTAAATATTTCAAAAAATTATAATTTTAGATAGCTTTCCAGACTCTCCCTACAAAATATGATCTAAAAATGAGGCATAATTTTTCATTTGACAATCTGTACAATGCTCAATATTGTGTTCAAATTATTAGTTATGTACTTTACAATAATTGCGTAATTATCACTAAACAACACTGAAGTAGTTTCAAATAATTTTTCAATTTTTAAATATTTTCAAATTTTACCAAAATTTTAATGAAACACCTTACAATCACTATATCATTTTAAATAGTTACTCAAGAATTTGAATTCACAGTACATATATATATAAATATCTCAAATCAATTTTAGTTTAATTGAATGACAACGCTTTTATCCTAATAATCATTTTCACAAATACCTACATCAGTTATGTGCAATAAGTTTGAGAATACATAGTGATATAGAGAATGGGGGAAAAAATACAAAACAAAAACAAAACAAAAAAAAGAAGAACTCACGGTGAACGGAGGATTCCAGTACAGTTTTCGTTTCCGTCTTATAAGCCAAAACGTACGTAAAGAAGTTCAAAAAATTAGTCAATTCACCTGTCGTAGAAAATTGCCTCAGGGATACAGTCCTTCTGCAAGCAAGGAGATCCAACTTAACACGAATGTAGACCAACTTCGATGTTCTCAAAGAAGATAACTGCAAACCTCACTCGACTTGAAATGACGATCTTCCCGCTTATAAATTTTTATCAATATTCTGGATCTCCAGCGCAAGTATCGCAAAACATTTTTCAACGGGGGAGAAAACATCAGCGATCACATCAGAACCAAAAGGTAACAGCTGTCCACGGAGATGACGGAATCTAGTCCCAGTTCCATACAGACACCGAAATTTACACCAAGAGACCCCGCATTGCACTCGGAACGGTGCCGCAACCCTCAAGCCACGGGGAGGCTTTAATAACCTCGACGCAGACCGTGGTCTGTCCCAGGGGGCCGCCGGGCTGCTCTCGAACCCTTTCGCTCACTCCTTTCTTTTCAGTGCATATTTTCAAACGTGGTAAAAACTGCAAAAGATCTGGAAAATCAGCTAATCCTCTTTCCTCTCTCGCAACCGCTTTTAAAACCTCGGTACCACTTAAAATGCGGACAGTCTCTAGAATCACTATTCTCTGGAAATATCAATAAAATTAACCAATCCTACACAAAACTTGAACTCCTTCTAACCAACTAGAGCAAAAGCAATAAATAACCTCCAAAATTCGAAGAAAGCAGACGTCCCTTTTAAAATGGCATACCTTTGTCCCGCACAAACACCAGGAATGTTTTCAATCGTAATACAGTTAAAAGTTGCGACACCAGTAGGTAATAAACATACCACAAATTCTCTTCTCTTCTTTAAATATTTTCTCGCTTCCAAAGTAGCAAACACGAGTTCAACCCCGAAAGTTAAGGGGAGTAAAAAGCAGCTGGCCGCCGACTTTTGACCCTAAAGTGGTCGCTTCGTGAGAAACGAGAAAATCTTCCGCCTTTAGCTGTACAAGGCTTTCCAATAGCTTAAAAAAGCGTTACCGTAACCAAATGAAGAAAAGTTTAAACAATACTATATTCAAAGTTAATTCTCAAATATGAACATTGAAATTTCACCATTCAATGTAAATTAATATAATCACTAAGTAGTGTAAACTAATACATAACAATTCTACAAAACACAGCAATGCATTTCCCCATTCACTGTAAATTCACCATTCACTGTGCATTTCACCATTCACTGTAAATTAATATAATCACTAAGTACTGTAAACTAATATATAACAATTCTACAAAACACAGCAATGCTATGTATAAATCCAATATATATCCGAAGTCGTGCTTTCGAGACATGAAAAACGCAGTTTGAATTTTGTCAACCGGCCCAGTACAATGAGAAATATAAGAACTGTCTTTTTTTTCCTTTTTTTGCGCAGTGTACATCATTGATTTTGGTACTGATTTTAAATTTCGTTTATACACTTCCTACCTTAAATTAAATTTTATCGCCAATAAAAATAATTTTTGTGTCTAATTTAATAAAATTTCAATTTAAAAAATAACTAATCCACATTACTTTGGAAAATATATTGCATTCTAGAACATCTGATAATTTCTTTAATATTTTATTAAATATTTCGCAGATTGTCTTTGAATATTTCCTGATGGAATTCTATGTTGCACAATAAACAACCCATATAATGTATTATTTATTTACCACTGCATTTATGCAAATAATTTGGAAATAAGTAAAAATGTGTAAAACTTTAAATAGCTTTCAAAGATACTAGACCTTTCACTGTGTTTGAATTTGTCCGTAATAAAATTTTCCATAAATATGCATTTTATCTTTTAACACAATACATTGACAGCCTTTTGGTAAACGTAATAAAAATCATATGCTTCTCGGTTAAATGAAATTTTATTGTTTCATTTAAATCTATTTTATTCCTAACATATTTGAAATATTCAATTTCCTCTAGAAAAGCAATAAAGTTATCAAAATAAAAATTTATTTTTAATCTCTGAAACTTCAAATAACGAAATCTAATAAGGGATAAAAGTTTTAATAAAATACAACAAGAGATTATTTAATCGCATTCTACTTCAAAAAACACTTGAATTAGGAAATTGCTTTTTGACAAATGAGTTCCAGTAAAGTTCAGGAATAGATTTCCACCTAGAACAAACATCGAACAGTAAAATGATAAGGTGAATAAACATTTTAGTTTGGGAAAGTGTGTGTGCATGATATTCACAGGATGATAAAAGTAGGTTGACAGTCACACAGTAGTTTTCTATGGAATACAACACACTTTCATTGTTTGTATCTTACATATATTTCATCCATTATGAATTTCGAAGTTCTCAAGTAATGTTATTAAACGAGTAATAACAATAAATGGGCTGGCAGCATGCCATTTTCGTGATACTACCGATATGAAATGCGGACGCAAGTCAGGTTTCCTTACAGAGTCTTCCGTAAAAGCACATCCATTCTCCTCTTAGGTAGATAGTCTTCACATATTTTACCATAATCAAAACACACCAAACCAAACAAACGGAAACAAGTAGTGTTCGAAATTACTGCTGCTCTTCTTACATATTATATGCTTATTCCATTACTTAGATTTCTCCTTCCATAAAAGACAGAAATGACAAAAAAAACTTGAATACTGTGAGATCGGTTGATCTTGAATTTGAAAATTTAGATGCTACTTATATTATAGCGAAGGAAAGATAAAAATAATTTTTAAATATATTTTCCTAATTTACTACTACATATTTTCTTGATGTTTTTAGTACCTGCTAAGTACCATTATAGCTTGGATTTTTAATTTTCTTTTAGGATTAGAAATAACTTGTTTTTTAAAAAAAAAAAAAAAAAAAAAACATATACATTCCTAGGGTCCCTTCGTGTTTTATTTTCTTTTTTAAACTACAGAATATTTACTGTTTAATTACTGATTTCGAAGGGAAGATATTAGAGATGTGAAAACAAAATATACATGCAGGACTTACATATTTCAAATAAAAAGAAAAAATAATCTTAAGGATCCTTTTAAAAACATCAGCTTTTCCCTCATAATTATTCGACTCTGCTAAGAACGACCTGTGCTTAACTCTCCTTATGCACCATTCTACAACTGATTGCTGATTAAATCTATTGCATCCTAATTTTTCCCTTCTCCTCCAATAAGTTTCATCGCAGTCTTTAATTAAATCGTTAATCATCTTCAAAAGAACAACTAGAAAAATTTGATTAGTATAATAAACAAAAATTTGTTTCTTATACATTTATTCGTCTTACAGAATAAAAATATGAAACTTTTCACGAAAGAATAAAAAACACAATAAATTTAAGGGGATGGTGTCAGGGCAGTTTGAAGAGCAGTGGGAAACACAATGTTTAGCCATAGCTAATGTGGATATAGTCAAACTGCGGTAACTACACTCACGTTTGTGAAAATTGCAACACCAAGAAGGAATCGCCATAATTGAATGCAATTTAATACACAGTTGAGTGGTAGTGGTACAAATAAATGATTAAATGTTCAAAGCAAACAAACAAGAACAAGAGATCAGAATCAGTATTTTGTGTGGCCACCACGCGCCGCAATAAGTGCTGCTACACGACGTGGCATGGAGTCAAACAAAGTTTGAATGTCTGACTGAGGAAGAGCATTCCATATCGTTTGTACGCGTACCCAAAGTTCGTCTGCAGACGCAACAGGACGAGGATCACGAGCAAGACGCCGACCAATGACATCCCACACATGTTCAATTGGCGACATATCCGGGGAACACGCAGGCCAAGGAAGAAGCTGTACCTGCTGCGCTGCAAAGAAGGATTTAACAATCCGAGCAGTATGAGGGCGGGCATTGTCCTGTTGAAATACAGCGCCTGGCAAGCTTTGAAGGAAGGGAACAGCTTCGGGCTGTAGAACTTCACGGATATACCGGTTGCTGTTCAGATTGCCCACAATTCGTAGCAATTGAGATCGTCTATGATATGCTATGG
The DNA here is from genome assembly GCA_000611955.2 of Stegodyphus mimosarum. Lineage (NCBI taxonomy): Eukaryota > Metazoa > Arthropoda > Arachnida > Araneae > Eresidae > Stegodyphus > Stegodyphus mimosarum. The sequence goes on along the minus strand of KK119093.1, from coordinate 1,141,296 downwards.
CGCCCCAGACCATAACTCCGGGTGTTCGTCCACTGTGGCGTTCGATAATGCACTCCGGAAGGTGGCGTTCACCGGCATAGCGTCTGACACGAATGCGGCCATCATGGTACCACAAATTAAAGCGGGATTCGTCAGAAAACACGACATGCTGCCAATCAGCACGCCAGTCTCTATGCTGATTGGCCCATTGTAGCCGCAGGCGGCGATGGTCGTGCGTTAGGGGGATCCTGTATAAAGGAGTCCGTGCGCGCAGTCCACACTGCAGCAGACGTCTACGAATTGATGAAGCACACAATGAAACACCTGTAGCTATTGACCACAGTGCTGCCAATTGTCTAGAGGAAGCTGTACGGTCCGTCCGCGCCATGCGGACCAGGTGTCTATCATCGCGAGCTGACGTCACATTTCGGGGTCCACTCCCGGATTTCCGAGTTGTCCGACACTCGTCCGTCCACTGCTTCCAAACGCGCATCACTGTGCTGCTGTTACGCTGCACACGAGAGGCTACTGCACGATACGACAATCCAGCTTCACGAAGGCCGATGATTCTCCCTCGTTCAAACTCTGTAAGTTGTTCAAATCTCGCTCTCTTTCGTCGACGAGGCATAAGTACAGATTGAGTTAACGTTTACCACTAGCAGATAACCACCGATAACCATACACGCCTCGCTACAGCCGTCTATTTATTCTGATCCATCAGCCGTTCAGAGGGCGCTGCTCAGCATACGCATGCGCTACGGATTTGCAATTCTAATCATTTGCATATCATGAGCTACTTTGCATTTCCTGAAAATTTCAGCTCACTCGCGTAAGTCCTTCATGGTGTTGCAATTTTCACAAACGTGAGTGTATTTAGGCTGCAACACAACGCAGGGCCCATAAGGCGCTAGAAACTCCTAACGGATTCTTGAATTAAATGACACAGTAAATACAAAAACCTCATTTTTATTTTTATTCTAGATTTAGAAATTAGTGCACTGTATTAGTGGGAGAAAAATAAAGATTACGCTAGAATTAAGTTCTGAAATGGAGATCTTGCAAATGTCCTCCTCCTCGATTCGCACACTACTAGAATCAATCAATGAAATTCGCACAACATCATTAGCGTCCACTATGCTCAAGAAACTCATAATGATTACATTGTGCTGTCGTGTGTCAAAGTTTCAGCAGATCGACCCATATTTCTTTGAGCAAGATGATTAGACACTAGCATACAGAACAAATATATTAATGTTGCTGAAATATATTGATTAATTTCCACTGCGCATTAACAGACTCTAATCATATACGCCTGCAAATCAACTACGACAGAGCATAAGCAAAATTTATAATAAAATTTTGTGTAATAGTTAATACAGTTTATAGAAATATCAACATAATAGCAGCATTGCAGCAACATACATATCAGTAATACTACATTAAAACATTCACTAAGGTATAATTTTATACCAGATATTATTTTATTTTATTTTTATTTATCATTTTTTACACAAAGGGAGTTAGCGCGGAAGGGCTATTAATCTCCAAACGTGCGTCGAATCACTTTTCAAATAGTTGCCACCAAATATTATCGTCATGTTTTATAATTAAAGAAATTAAATAACGAGGAATCTGTACGAATGTAATATGTTTCTCGCAGTGTGAAAAAACGAAGGTACCTAGAGCCATCAAATTATGAATAACGTAGTCCTTCATCCGAATAATGGCGAAGGGAAGTCCGAATTTTAAATTTCGAATTTGTTTTACTATCAGATTAAGATTTTGTAGAATTTTAACGAATTTTTTTTTAAAAACTCAACGATTTCAAAGCAAGCAGTGACAACACTGTACAGAATAAAACGTTTTTATCTCCAGCCTGAGAAATTGCATGTCGGAAATTCTAAGGATACGTTGTTTTTAAATATTTTTAAACTAAAGCGGCGTTAGCCCAAAAGCTCTCAAAACGGTTCTCGAAACGTAAATGTGTATGTAAATAAAAAAAAACCGCCGCTTTTAGCTTAATACAAAATCTGAAACTTTCATATTTTTCTGCCGATTTTCTTTGTGCCTATTGATTATAAAAGCTAACTTGTGGAAGGATTATTATAGTAACACTAGTTGTTTCAATCCTGGTTCAATAACAAGAAAAGAATAAAAGCTTTTTCATACTTCTCAGCAGAGTAACTTCAGAATGAATTAGTAATCACCAAATAATTAATTAAATTTATTAAGAATTATAATGGTATGAAAAATATTTGCTACACAACTTACAAAAACATTTTAGCATCCAACAGGACATCGGATCATCATTGTTCCTCATGCGTTTCGAAACGCGCAATGGCGTAGAGTCGTATAGGTCCCTAAAGTAATTTCTTTCAGGCAGATTGAAATGTACACTGGTTATCATAGATTAAGGAAAAATCACTAAAATAGCGATAACTCCCTCCAAAATAAGCCAAACCGTGTAATTATTTGAATATGTTGCCAAGTAAGAGTAGCTGAGTATATAACTGCAATATGCAAATTAATAGCGCTGCACTCGGAATACATAATCTGCGAGGAGCATAAAATCCCATGTTTGAGAGCAAGCCCACATATTTCACCGTGAGAGTGACTGAGATAGCCAGTTCGTAGCAATGACCACCAGACATCATTTGTCTGCAGAACTACGATGGTGAACCATTGGGAGCCTAGAGGCAGGACAAAGTCAAACAGAAATGGCCAGATGGCTAAATGTGAGTCCTTCTGTGGTTCACAGACTTTGGGTGCAATTTCAAACCACAGATTCGGCATCTAGGAGGTTCAACCAAAGACGGCCAACTGCTACGAAGAGCGCCGATGACCGATATTTGACATTATGTGTATACAGGAATAGAACCCTTCCTCCGACTCTTCTTAGATCCTCCCTTGGTGCAGCCACCGGATGGATGGTGTCAATGTCAAGTGTGCGTAGAAGGCTTAACGAAGGTGGTCTGTATGCGAGGCGACCAGCCATTTGCGTGCCGCTCACGTCCCGCCATAGCATAGACCGTTTGCAGTGGGCACGATAACATGTCTACTGGACGTCTGATCAACGGAGGGCTGTTCCCTTAAAGATGAGTCCAGGTTTAGTCTAGAAAGCTATAGTAGGCGTTATTTGATATGGAGAGAAGCTGGAACCCGTTATCATCCGTCAAACATCCGTGATGTGAATCTCCATGTCTTTCCAAGAGGAACCGTGAATGCTCAGGTTTATAGAGATGACATCCTTGATGCTTATGTGCGCCCATATGCCACGGCAATAGGTGACGCTTTCCTGTTACAAGACGACAACGCAGGACCACACAGGGCTCGCATCGTAGATGATTATCTTCAACAGGAAACAATTATGCGCATGGAGTGGCCAGCCCGATGCCCAGACTTGAATCCTATCGAGCAAGTTTTGAATGCTTTAAGGAGACGTCTAGGTGCTCTCAATCCGCCCCCTCAGACCCTTGCCGCGCTGGCAACTGTTTTGCAAGGGCAATGGCTCCTGCTTCCTATGGAATTGATAGACCGCATAATTCAAAGCATTGCACATCGCTGTATGTGCTGTATTGCTTCTAGAGGCGATCATATTCCACATTGAAGGTACTTTTCCTATAGCAAACTGACACCTTCGATTTGTTTATTTTATACATGTGCTAATTTCTACACTAACCTAATTGCCTGGTAATTTTTTATGTTATTTGATACCTTACTATGTGTTGTATATTGTGGGTAAGTTTCATAAAATTTTGCATGTAACTTCTTCTGTAATCGTGATGTTTGCGATTTTTCCTTAATTTGTGATAACCAGTGTACTTCCATGTTTTTGTAAATTTTGTGATTGCAGCGAAATCTCGATAGAGCAGCCTATAGAATTTCAGAGGTTTGTTACTGGGAGACAGCTGTGGAACGGCTAGCCAGGGCAGGGCGCTAAGGCTAGGTGCAAGCGAAACTCATGAACTGCCAGCATTATGAAGGCAAGTGTTGTCCTATTGGAACGGAGCACTAGGACGGGCGCTAACAAACTGCAGTACAAGCACGATCTCATGAACGTTCCACTGAGCTCATAAACGTCCAAACGGCAGTGAAATCGCTGCCACTACCACAATACTTAACCAATTATGCACGTAAGGCGTTGCAATTAAACGTAATATTACATAATGTACTGAAGAGATAGAGCAGTTTCTTTACAGTAGCGAAAGTCACGAACATAGAGCAGACACTGAAACTCCTTTGATTTACAGCTCTGCAAGTATTTAAAAAGGAAAACACAGCAAAATTTATCACCTCATGTGACAACTCGCACGTAATCGTCCAAGCAAAATTCAGACTACTTCAAGAACTAATAAGTTAATTCCTTGCGTGGCATCAAATTAAAAGTATGTACGTATATTGAAGAGCACAATCTACAGAAGGTGCGCGTTTCTAGAACGATATCAGTGAAGAAATTTCAAAAGGCAAATTACTTAAAATAACATTTCTGTCAACAGTTTATTATATTAAATGATAAATATCGCCTGCTACTTTTAAATTTATTCTTTGTCCAAAATATCGCAAGTACACAACAGGTGGATTGAAGTATACGTTTTTGCGCTTTCCGAAGAGAAATATTCTATTCCATAAATTTAAAACGCTGTAAAGTGATTAATATTGAAATTTCGATGTGCAAAATAAGCAATATTTATAATCGAAATGCTAACAATCGTGCAAAGAATACTCGAATCAGGTAGGTAGTGTTTCTAATGTTTTTAAAGTTAAATTATTGTAAACAGCAGAAAAACCCTTGGGGCAGAAATCAATTGCAGAGTTTTTAAATACATTTGTAGCAACAATAAATAAATCAATGAAAAAAGATTTTTAACCTAGAAAGCTAAAAACCACAATATTTATCAGTTTTTGCCAAAGCATATGTTTAAATGCAGAACAATTTGTGGAACTTTGTATGAAAAGTACTTAGCAAGTGATAAATGAAAAATGCGACCCTTTGTGAAGTATGGATTTACCTAAAGGAGTTCAAGAAAAAACGCTTATCTATTATCGAAAGACAAGAGAAGAAAATGTAGAGACCTGATTCCGTCAAAGAAAAGTTTAATAAGTGGTTTATGACTGTCGCCAGTTTGTCTTACAATAGGAAATAAAAAATAAGAAGCGTGGGAAAAAATGTGAAATTAAACTCAAGAACTTTAAAAAGAAAACTTTTGTCCAAAGGTTAATGAAGACTTCTTTACCCCAATCACTTTCAAAGAGCAAAACTTCATCTAAATAAAGCAATAAGTTATTCTTCGAAAAAAAAATATTCCTTGAAAAACTGAAGACTGATACAGGTATTACTTGTATACCTTTTCAAGGTGTCTTTAAACGAACTCGTTAGAAGCGCAAACCCACCGTCACTGGTAGACTCTGTAAAGTAGTGGAAGAAGAATGAAAGTCAATACCTTTAGAGATTTTGCGAAAATTCCTTTTATAATGAAATTTATGATCCAGAATTATAGTCAAGAAAAAAGGCCATCAGACTGAAGATTTAAAAATATACTCTTTGTATTTTAAAAATTAATTAAATGGTCCTGGAATTGTTCTAAAATGTATAAAACCTTCTCTATATATCTACGATACCAAAATTCAATGAATAGACTAATGAACGTGAAGTTGTTAATGATCATAAATAACCTTATTTTTTATGAAATCTGTACAAAGAATCAGTTATTAGAAATATTATATGCTATTAAAGTATCACAGTAAGTTGGGTCACAATTTGCATAAACGGATAGTGTTAATGTCTATGGACGTCCATCAAACCTAATGGTCTATGTTACCATACATCTACACCATAATAAACCGGATTGCTTCCCTAAACCTTTTTTTCTAAATCGTAAAAAGATTTAGACTATTTTTTTAGAATCTTATAATTTTCAGCTTTCCCTGATGAAATATTGGGGGAATGAACAGTAAGAGTTGACCAGTCACTAGAGATAATTTGTACCAAAAAAGAGGAAACTTCTTTCATGCTCAAAGAGGACATGCGACTTGTCACAACGAGTCTTCGACTTATCATAAGTAAAGATAACTCACCTCATATGTAACAAAGCTCAGAGTCACATAAAACAAATGATGGTGCTTCTGTCTGAAGTGAAGATAATATATATGTTTTCCCTCTCTATCTTTTTTCGTGAAACTGTCTATTGATATACTATGAGTGAAGATAATATTGCAATTATTACTTATTTAACTAATTAAAAATTAAATAAGAATATATTTTAGTTTCTACTGCAAATTTAACACAAGCTGAAATTTGACCCTTCTTTACATTTTAATTAATTATTCAATATTTTTTTACATATGTTGCCGTTTAGAAGCACTAGGTTTGTCGAAGCAGAAAACATAAAAAAATTTACAATGTCTTGGCCGAGATTCGAAATTCAGACCTCCCGACTTCAGCCGGATGTGTTTTCCAATTACACCCCGAAGATATGCGGTAAGAAGAAAAACTACCTTGTATTCTCTCACATCTAAAAGGTGACTTAGAGAACCGTTTGCGAAATCCTAGTGGTCAAAAATTATCGTCTCCACATTTTAGTTCAGGCGCCACTGTAATATCATTTAGAATTTTTTTAAAACCACGAAACAAAAGAAACCCGCACTGTCCTCAGTAGATTCCTAGGATTAGGAAGTCCTTCGGACCTCTAATTGCTAGCCGGATCGGCTTCAAATTACACAATGAATGCGTTATATTCGTCCCCAATTAAAGGGCGACCGAGAAGGTGAAGACCCAATTATCAAATGTTGATGGTTACGAAATAGCATTCACCACATTTTAGTTCGGGCGCCATTATAGAGTCATTAAATTTGTCACTGCAGGAAACAAGAACTTGCAATGCCTTCGCCGTGATTCAAACACTGGACTTTCCAATATTAAACCGGAAGTGCTTTTCAGTTGCACCGCGAAGGAGGGAACAAATACCTTAGATTTCTTTTTCGATATACATTAATCTTTAATTCCTCAATAATAAACCTCTTTGCATACCTCCTGTTATTCATGAATTCTTTTAATTATTAAAGCGTTGTGATAAAAAAGCAAACGATTAACTTCTAATAAGCTTTAAATTATAGCAAGAATCTTCTGAGAACATTAAACATTTGTTAACATTTGTTAACAATTTACATTATAAAGAACATTATAAAAGTTAATAAACTATTATCTCACAATGACGCTAAGTATTTGATACGTTTCTGAAGTAAATGAAAGAAGTTTCTTAACTGTGTAAGTGAATATTGTACGTAAATTTTCCGTTACGCGTTTTACATTAATAATTCATTTTCTATTTATTTTTTTCTTTATAATATTTTCCTCTCAAACTACATTTTGCAAAATTTTGGCATGTTCCTTTGTTTACTATATTTTCGTCTTATTTCGTACTAAAAAGTGAAACGAACATTTTATTATTTATTATTTATTTTATCATTTTATTATATATTATTTTATCATTTTATCATTTTATTATTTATTATTTATTTTATCATTTTATTATTTTTATTATATTATCATTTTATTATTTATTATTTATTTATTATTTTTATTTAACGTGAACATTTTATTTTTAAATCCAACGAAATCAATTCAATAAAACGTAATAATTTTGCAATGATAACATATTCATATATATTTTTAATTCAAAATACACTCACTTCCAAAAGTTAAGCACGAAGATGCAAAATGCAAAAAAACAACAAATACTGCTTTGATTGACACAAAATTCGGCAGGAAAGTAGCATATATATTTATGCATAAAACAAAATCAATAATTATATACAGAAATGAAAATAGTGTTAAATTTTTTGTAAGTTATCAGATAATGACATACTGGAGACTTAAACAGAATTATGTATAAAGGGAAAATAAACAGCATAAAATGAAAAAAAAGACATTAATAGGGTATGTGATCCCCCCTCATCTGTATACAAAGTTTACACCTTGTGACCATGCTTTCAATTTGGTGGTCAACCACCACAGAATTAAGCAATCGCCATTCTTCTGGTAGAGCAGTTTCCAACTCAATAAGAGTGGCTGGAGTACAGTACGGCCGAGATCATCCCAAAGATTTTCAATGGGATTAAAGTCGGGCGAATATGCTGGCCACGCCATCCGCGCAATTCCATCACTCTCCAGGTAGTCATAGACAATGTCAGCTCTATAGGGACGTGCGTTATCGTCCATTAAAACAAACGCTGGGCCAACTGCTGCAGCGTGCAATCTCACAATGGGTTCTAGGATTTCATCTCGGACAGCCGTCAAAGAACCGGTTTAGATGTGCAGGTCGGTGCGATATCCTAATGAAATCCCTGCCCACATCATAATGCTTTCGCCTCGGAATGCGTGATGTTCGGTGATGTTTTGGGACTGATTGTGTGTTTGTTTTTCACGCCATTTCCTTATACGCTTGTCATCTGGCTCCAGAGCAAATCTTGACTCATCAGTAAACATGACATTGCCCCAGTCAGACACATTCCAATTGACATGTTCCCGGCACCACTGTAATCGTGCCTTTCTTGATTGGACGGATAGAGGAACACAAACTCGAGATACCCGGGCGTAGAGTCCGATCATATGCAACCTTCGGCGTACAGTAGCTGCAGATATCGCCTTACCAATAGAGACTATAACCATAGATGTCACACGCGTGGAGGTCGCTCTGCGATTCCGCTTGGCTACACTAGCAATATATCGATCTTCCGCGGGGGTTGTAACCCTAGGGTGACCGGCTACGGGCCTTCGGACAACTGTCTGTGTGGTTTGGAATTGTTTCCATAAACGTGAAATTACAGAAAGATGAACGTCGAAGAAAAGAGCAACATCTGTGATCGACTGTCCTGCTTCAATGCACTCCACAGCACGCCAGCGTTCAGAATCTTCCATTCGTTTTCTGGAAGACTTAGAAACACGTATGTCTTGAAAACAAATTGTACGAAAATTTTAAACACCTTCTACCAGCACTTACAATCAACTTCTGTATCCCTTCATAAAGCTGGCTTCCTATAAGATTGCCTTTTTTGCATATTTCTTGACATGAAAGCGCGATTGGCTGTTACCTAACATATTTGAAGACTTTCATCTACCTCTGAAGCGAACTGCATCCTTTTCAATTCTGATTGGCTTCCGGAAATTAGCATTTTCCTCTCCGTGCTAAACGTTTGGAAGTGAGTGCAATTTTGCCTAATGTAACATTAACAACTGTAATTCATTTTGTGTTAATGATGTCGCAAAAATATTTTCCTAGGCGATTAGATCTGGAGAGAAAGTTATTTTCAAAATTTGGAGCAAGGCAGAAAATATTAAAATTTTCCCAAATATAGTCTTAGTGTCCACTGATAGACTTAGTTCAACTGATACGAACTGTGAGAAAATGATTACCATAGAAGTCAACTGGCTCGTAGTAGATTTGTACTAGTTGTATTTCGTCATTCTCGAGGAGATCGAGGGCAGTCAGTAAAGCTTCCTTGGCGTCCTCGTTAACTGTCGGCCAGGAGTAACCTACGTACTTGTACTTACGACAGTAAGTCGGTTTTCTGCCCTTGATTTCCACCTAAAAATAGAAAAATAAGCAAATTATTGAATATTTCGTAATCTCAGCCAAACTTCCCTGATATTACAGAACACTAAAACTTGTAATGATTTCATTAAATTGTGGTATAATATCTGCAAACGTATTCTTATGTTTGTTAGCCCCACCAATGGTTGAAAGTTTAATATTCCTGAGTATTGGCAGTTTGACCTGGATTCAAATCGAGTTGACTGCCCGGGTATTTTTCACAGATTTCCCCATGTATTATGCAAATACAAGCAACAGAAGTCATCAACAGAAGTCCTCGATGAAGTAGCTTTAGGCAGAGAGCCTTTTCTTTACGTTCTTGTATTCAAATAATCTAATCAATCCTTTACACAGGAAGTGTAGCGTAAAAATCTGTCATTTATTTCATCATAGAGATCAGCGTTTGCGAAGAAATTTTACTGCAGTTCACTGATCGGAAAACCAAAATCTGAAAATGAAATTATTGCTATTTTATTTACACTTTAACTGAAATCTATGTTAACCTTTTCTAAATTAGCATGTGTATATGTAAAGGTGAAGACGAAATCCAGGAGGTACGAGACTTCAGCGGTGCGGTTAATGAAATAACCGGATTATGTTTAAAACTACGTAGTGCCGCAAAACGAGTTTTGGAATTATTCAATGTATTGAGGCGTGGGAAAAATACACATATTAACAAACAAATTCGCTCATAGTTTAATTTTATTTAATTTGTTTTTTGCTTTGAAATCATCATTAAATAAATGCTTGAACTCTTCCAAAAACATATTTCCCCGTTTCATAGATTCCGCCTTGATGGAAAATATGATATTGTTGCGTGCGTACGCGTTCGTTATGGATTGAATGCGCAAGTCGCTAAAAAGTTCATTCAATTTAAAATTTCTTCCCATAAGATTTATTTAGAAAAAAATTCATTCTTTCCACAAGAAATAAATCAAAATGCTGAAATATTTCTTCAGAGATATTCGCACAATATCACAATATCTCAAAGGTTTTGCAAAACTTAATTCATAAACAGAGAAACTAATTCTATCTCGCAGCGCAATCGTCACAATCAGTAACAGCATTAAGCAAACAAACAACAGTTCGCTTTAAATAGCTACAACTACAACTGAGATAAGGTGTTTAATTCGGCTTTTATAAGCTTTTTAATTATCACTAGAACAATCTCGATTTTTCTAGATTTTTCTGGATGGCAACAGTAATTACAAGGTATTTATTTATTAAATATTAAATGCAAGCGCTCTTTTATTTTTATTTTTCCGACGCAGCTTTCTCTTCAAAATTCGTCTGCGTTGCACGGGAAAATAAAGCAATTTTAATTGCAATTCTAAATAAACAGCCAAATAAATATGAAATCCGTAAGAATACAGTAATGTTTCTTAATATACGTTCACAAGCCGCAATTTTTCGTTGTCGTTAGCTTAGAACTGCTGTGAAAAACAAAGCTTTTCAGGATTATTTTAGTAGCTGGCTTAAGTAGTTAACAATATCCGATTTTGGGCAGTTTTTAAATTCTCACATTTCCATTTCTTTCCCTTCCCTTTATACTTTTAGAAAATTATGAAAATATTTCAAATAAATAAAGAAAAAAGTAAGCATATCAGTGCGAAGTCTTAAACAAAGAAATGCTTGGAAGCGGCAAAAAGATGTGAAGCAGTTGCCGAGACTTTCCGAAAATAGCCGAAACCACGCTAGTTACGTTATCGATCGACAAGAATATTCATGAATGGGTTGCCAAATTAGCGATGTATCAACACTTTGAAAGTCAGGTTATTGGACTTTTACTGCATACGGAAGAAATAACGCCATATTGTGAATATAACATATACACATATAAGTGAAAAAACGACCTTATATGAGTGGGGATTTTATATGAAAATTAATCACTTTTGTGTTCGGTTACCTCTTTTCTATTCTATGTATCTATATCTATATGTATATCTATCTGTCTATCTATCTATCTCTCTATAACTTTTGATGACGAAATAATGAACTGTAATAATTTCTAGGATGATACTACTGCAGTCGATTGAGTACCTTATAAAACATTTGTTTGATTTAAACATAGCTAAATTGGCCCAAAATGCACACCCATTCTCTGGTAAAATTTCATATTTATGAGTGCATTAACGACAGCAACAAGCCAGCAAAATTGAGATGCAGAAAGGAAATATCCAGGTTTTATATTTCGAAATGCCTGGATGAGAAATGGATTTACGTTTTTGTCAGGCCGTAGATTTTTACACTATGATTGGCTGAAGCGTTATGAGTTATTAGTATTGTATATGAGTGATGTAACAACAGAAAATTTTGAAATACCGGAGTTTAGAGAGATTTATTAAAAACTATCATTCTTTTTAGGATAGAGACAGGAAAGCACCAAATTTAAAAAGAGTTCCATGGAACTATTGACAATGAAGTTCAGTATTTAATCTTTCTTATATTTTATTCTTACATATCCTTCCTTCAAAGAGAAAAAACTTTTATCGATAAAATTGGGATAGCTTTAAAAATTAAGAATTATTGTATACGGAAAATAAAAAATCCTGAAATGTTATACAGAATAATAATTTCTAAATTATCCAGATATTAAATCCTTCTATTTTTGAAAATGTGCGCAATTTTTAGAATGCTGTTTATCTTTCTATCTTCAGTCAAATTACTTGAAAAAAGTCTGAAACTTTATGCAAATATATACGTTGTTAGCTTTGTACAAATCATCCGAAGTTTAATTTTGAAATGACAAAGTTTCCGGATATTTACTGTAAAGAGTTTAGCTTTTTCGAAAAGAAAGAGTTTTGTATTTATTTAATTACGATAAAGCACAACAAAGTGCTTTACCTAAGGGAAAGCATGCTACCTTGAAGGATTTTCTAAGGGAAACAAGCTGGTATTTTACGCACACATGCGAAAAACTACGAAATGATTCGCACGTTTACACATGCAAAACACTACTAAAACACACATGCAATTATTCCCTTCTCCTGAAATCAAACCTAGGTGAAATTACCAATGATTAGCAACTTTACCACTCGACCGCCGCTAGGTAAGCGTAGGAAGTGAAAGCAAATTAAAAGGAACAGTTATAAGACAGTTGAAAATTAAAATCAGAATTTTGTTTATATATTTATATATTACATAAACGTTATTTATACATTTTATAACTATGCACTGCTTCTCAGAATCATGGCATATTAACAACAAATAAATATTCAGAATTATGGCATATTAACAACAATAAACAACAACATATAAATACGTAATAGTTAAGAAAAACTATTACGTATCCAAAAATTATTAAAGCAAATGTGTACAGAAGCATTATTTTGGATATTGTTCATTGATTGCAATCATAATTTAAATATTTTTCAGATCAAACTTTCACGTCTAAAGTTACTTTTAAAAACGATTTCGAATTTATATTTACCGAGTTTAGCTAAATTCGAAAATATACGTACTAAAAATTAAAATATCCATTTTCATTTTCTTTTTATTTAACTAAACAAATTTTCGTGAAGTAAAGGAAATAATTTATCATTATCAAAGACTAGGTAAAGAAGTTGCAAGGGCGTACTTCAAATTAAAATAATGAACTGCAGTATTTTATCTTCACTATTTATATTACACACAACACACACACAAACATATATATATGTACATAGAGATCTATCTATCTATATATAGATAGATAGATATAGATATATGTACATATATATATGTTTAATATATATAGATATACATACATACATACATATATATATACATAAAATGTATAAAAATAAATTGATGATATAAGAATAATTTTTAGCGAGAGGTATTACTTCGTTTATGTAATTTTAACATGATTATATTAAAACGACTTACTTGACATCCGTCCCACCAGTAAAGAGCACTCCGTATTCCAT
>KK119093.1:1034080-1121541 GCA_000611955.2 Stegodyphus mimosarum | reverse complement strand
AGTATATCTGCGTATATTTCAATGAAAAATGAAAATAAAATAATGACGAAGAGGTTCATTCCAAAAACAGAATATGTATAACTTTGAATTCAGAAATTTGTAAATAAATATAAGGCACCATTTAACAGCAATTTTAAGTAATTTTTCTCTTTTGAGAAAGAAGAGAATTTTTACCAAGTATGTAGATTGCAATAGTGAACAGTAGTTTCACCAAAAATACAGATGACAGTTCAAAATTAATATTTACCAAAAGTTTAGTTCAGCGAATGATGACGATTTGTTAGAGTAAAAATCAAACTGGAATAAATAAAAATATGACTACTTCATTTAAGAAGGTAATATATATCCATTTTTGCACCCAAATTTATTCTGAGATCTATTATCAGAATTTTATTTTTATACATATATGCGTCTCTTTAAGCAAATTTGTACCTAGAATGTATATCGAAATATTTATAACACTTAATTTTCTTTTCCGTAAAAATACAAAATATCATCTTACAATTCTGATTATCGGCCAAAAACACAAAATATTCTTAAACATAGTCAAAGAATACAGGAAGGTCAACTATCAATATTCGTTGAATGCAGCTTAAGCTAATTCAGTTCATTAACTGAAACGAATCAGCTAAATATTCTTGAGATTAATTTCGTATTCGTGTGTTCGTTCGTTATTAGCTATTTAGAAATGAATGCACTTTTGATAGAGATTTTTCTGAAAATAAAATGAAACCTGCATAATAAAATTGATCTACAAATCTCGTGTTAGCCCAAAGGGGCGTTAGCTCAGAAGATCTATTAGATTCGAAAGGACATTTTGTATCGAATCACTATAAACGGCCGTACCACTTTTCAGACTGTTGCCACAAAATGTTATCACCCTATATTATATTTAAAGAAATTAAATTATGAAGCATCTGCATTGTGTGTTTCTCCCACTGTGAAAAGTCAGCGATACCTAAAGTGATCAAATTTTGAATTTTTTTATTATCTATTTCATATTTTTTAAATTTTAATTTTTGATTAAGAAACTCAACGATTTCAAAGCGAGCAGTGGCAACACATTGTCCAGAAAAAATATTTATATCTCCAGTGCAGAAGACTATCTATCGAAAATTCTAAAGACAAGCTGTTTTTAAATATTTTTAGCCCAAAGAGCCTTTAGTACAAATGCTCTCGAAACGTGTATGTATGTGTAAACAAAAAAATACCCCTAACCTGAAAGCTTTCAGATTTTTTTTCAAACCAGCAGCATTTGTCGAAAAATATTCAATTAAATTAGCATATTATGTAGATATCAAACACATAAAAAACGACAATTAAAAATAGTGTAGCAACCTGGCAGGGAATAATGACCCATTTGACAGGAGTGTTCTTCAGGTAACGATAACCGGTCAATGTAATTAATTATCTATTTGAAATATGGTAGAATGCTTACACGAGACACACAAATTAATTTTCATTGACCGCTGTATGCTGTCGCAGTCTGGCTTGTAGAAACAGAGTGGCCATGTATTATGGCATCATCGATTTTTGCCGCTCTGACAGCTTTCATTATTTATCTTCGAATAAAGTTCGCAAACATAAAGCTTCTGTAACTATTTTTTTCGGGTTAATTGCAAAAACATGTTTAAAGTACAGTTTCAGTCTTCCCTGCTATTCGTTCCTATTCGCAGTTATTTTTAAAATTAATTCAGCTAACTACAGAAGTTACGCATATTTTACTAATATAAAGCAACCACACGGTATTTAAGGACAGTATATCAGGGAGTTAATCTGCCATTAATTATCTTTTAAGTAGACAAAGCCTGGGCTTGTAATCCGACATTTTAGGTCCGAATCATTTTATAGTTTCACATAAATAATCTTTTCTATGAAAACAAGTGAAGTGGATTTTGAAAGTTCGGAAAGATTATTATGCCTAAGGATTGATATTGGCAAAAATCGAACACTGGATGGGAAGCATTTTGCAATAAATTTTTATACTTTTACAGTAAATAGAATAGTATCAAGCTAAATAAATTTTTAGAAATTTGAAACATTTCTTGGATATTAAGCTAATGTCCACCTTCCTTCGGACCATGGTGCTCAGCTACTGAAGTTCTTTTATTAAGATATTGCCAATAAATTACATCTGAAGATCCTGAGTGCGCTGTATTGTATAATAAATGATAACACACAAGCTGCACCAGTGGGTCCCAATCTATTTGTCCCACGTAGCCCTTTCACCACTGCTGGACAATCATTTCCCCTTCCTTTCCTAATTCGAAAAAATCGCATAGATTTATTTAAATTTAGATTATCTTTAACGTGTTTTAGAAATTAAACAAACAGGAAAAGTACAGAAATTTTTAATAAATACCAAAACTACCAAAAACGAAAATGCCGAATTACCAAAACCGAAAACGGTTTTTTAAATTTATAAACTAAACTAAATATTTAACAAAAAAAAATTAAGAGGTTGATTCACTCCTCCCTGAAACTATGAAATTCTTCCCAGGAAAAAAATTCCCTTCCCCCTGTTTGAGAACCTCTGGGCTAAATTAAAGAATTTGTTATTTGCGACGGATATCCACGAACTAATTATATCATTACAACCAAAATACGCATCTTCTGAGACTAAAATTCGGGCAACAGGAATATGGAAAAGTAAATATTTAAATTTGTACTTGTAATAAAATTTATAATGCGCAATACTCAATAAAGTATAAAAGGATAAAATACAAAATTTATCATATTTTTTCTTGATATGAAATGGGTGTTTATTTACATGATTTCTGTTGCTATTTTCCTATGGCAGTTTTTTTTAATTAAAAATAAGACGTCAATTGAAAGTTCTTAAATTTGTGATTCTTTAAATTTGTTATTAAAATGTATAGGTCGCTTAATAATTTTCAGGTATATTATAACAATATATTTGCAACAGTAAACAATAATACAGTCAAATTAAAAAAGTCTATTGTAGCATTATAATAATGTAATAATATCTCAATAGCATAACTTTGTAACAACTCTTAACAGCATTAACTATGCAGCAAAGCTATGATTATAACAAGTATAAATTTCCCAAGGCGCGTATTAGAAAGCAAAAGCATTAAGGTAAAAAACAAACAATTCTGCATGGAGCCAATTAATTTAAAATACCTTTAATGAATCAAAACAATTGTGCAACTATTCAAAATTATCAAATAAATACATCATCAGCACAACATACTTTAATTTATATGAAATATGCACATAATTACAAATAAAATAAATGTTTAAATCGCTTGAGAATGCATTCAATCCTTTTAAATCTCTGATGTGGTTAAAATTACAAAGCCGACTGAATTCACTTACTTTCGTATTGTTGCGTGCGTACGGGTTCGTAATGGATTGAATGCCGAAGTCGATATTAAGCTTAATAAAATTTATTATTATCCCAAGGATTAAAAAAGAATGCTGAAATTTCCTCGGAGATATTCGTACAATATTGCAAAATCTCACAGTAGCTATATTTTAAACTACTAAAATATAAATAGAACTCAATTCAAAACACAGAGAAAGCTAATCCGATCTCATCGCGAATTCGCTGCAATCAATAACAGCACTAAGTAAACAACTTATAAAACAACTGAACTGAGATGTTTCAATCCCGCTTTTATAAGCTTTTTAATCAAGCACGAGAACATTCTGGTAATTTTCATTTTCTCGATTCTTTTGGATAGCTAAAGAGTACAGTTAGGAGATATCTATTTATCAAATGTTAAATGCGCGTGCACCTGTATTTTTAATTTTTCGGCGTAGCTTTCTCTCAAAACTCGTCGCGCGCAGCATTGCACGGGGAAATGGAACAATTTAATTACAATTCTATTAAAAATAGCAAACTAAATACAAAAACTTTGTTCATCAATACAGTAATATTTGGAAGACCGTAAAACTCCAAAAGTTAACTAACTATCTGTAAGTCCGCGTAGTTGAAAAGCTACAAGTATTATACCTTATGTAATTTCAACACTTGCCAAGTCATGTGTATGATAAATAGAAGGTAACGTAATGTAGCATGGCATGCTTTTAACGCTTGAAAAATATGTTCCGACTTGACTAAAGAAAACCGTTGATTTTTGATTTCAATTTTTGACCCCCCTACAAGAAGGCAATTCTTTTGATGTTACCAACGTAACACATCTCACAGGTTAAAATACATCTACGAAATGGGGATGCTGATCTCGCAGATCTATTGCTGCCAGGTATTCTAACTGCTCTTTCTTTTTTTAAACCACAACTATCTCTTTACACATTAAATCTGATTCATAATTCTGAAGTGAGTAGTGTCACAAACCTCGAAAGAAATGTATAGATGTCAATGTATAGATATCAGTTCTCATGTATTAGTTCAAATTTAAAATAAATTAATGAGTCAACTACGCCAATTACGCCTGGTTGAAAACTACGCCAAAAGAAAACTTGCATTGGCATAATTTTGAATCGATTTTGAAAGAGTTCAGAATAGGTCCCTCTTCTTCAGAAGAAAAAATAAATTGCAACGGTGGGATAAGCGACAATTATTTTATATGGGAAGAAATAGGCTGAGTCTAACGAAAACGAACGTAGCGCCATCTGCTGAGAAAAAATTATTGGAACGTCGGAAAGCTAAGCTATTGAATATCTTTGTTTCACCTATTGCTTTCGATTTAAAATGGTTGTCGCATTATTTTCACCATCACAAAAAATATTTTTCCCACGAAAAATAGTGGCCTATACCTGAGCATCCTCGAAATCTCAAATGTTTTAATCAAAACCCACGCCAATATAAAATTTCCGTTTTGCTTAACTTTAAATTATTACTGACATATTTCTCTTCCAAACTGATTCGGCCATTACATAACGAAACTGTTTACCACAATTCACATGCTGATTCGGTTCTGTACAAATGGCTTTAGAGGCTAATATTTTATTTTTAAGACGCAAAGTATAAATCAATGATTTTTTATGTCGTTTTAAGTTCATCTTATTGTCTTTGAAATGGTTTAAAAAATTCTTTGCATCATACATCATCATTTATTAAAATGAAACTTTGAGAATAGATTTCATTGAAGAGATGCCGTATCTAGGACAAAAGTATCTCCTAAAAGTAAAATGTGATTATGAGGTGAATTTGCAAAGTAAGAATTGTGATATAACTCAGAGGAGGATTTTCATCTGCGTTGTCTCCAGATGAGCACTTAGTGTTAAGCACTCATTACTTGAAGAAATCTGAGAAGATAAGTATGATGGATGGCCTTTTCAGTAAAAGCCAGTTCACCGTGATAACTAGTCCTCTCAAGAGCAGAAAGCAAATTCTATCATTAAGCGAATGTAAAGCTGAAGGGATATGGTTACAAAGAAAGTAGTCTTGTGTTAGTCTGATTATTACACATCACAGAAAGAAAACTTAGATAAGAAAATTTCTGATAAATGAATCGTATAACAAAGGGAGATTTAAAGCTTAACACATAGCAGGCAGCTTAGGCAGCATTTCTTAAAATAACCAGAGCGCTTTTATTAGTTTATAACTACTAAGTTTACAGTAAAATTAAAAAGTAGATAAAAAAGCGCTCTTTACTGAAACACAAGGTGCAAGGTTTTTTTTTTTTGTTTGGTTTTATTTCATTTCCTTTTAACACTTCGCAGGACGATACTCAGTATTTTCAACAACCATACATTTTGCCCTAGTGAAGCAGAAAACGTTGATACATTAGAGAAATATTATTTGCAAGACTAGTGCAGAAGAGCGATCTAGTAAAATATATGCAACTGCATATTGAATAAGACTTTTAAGATAAAATAACACGATGAACGAGCATTAATTTAGAAGTCAAACAACAAAAAATGGCGCCAGTAGCTTGACTCTAAGCCAGCCATTCTTATCTTATCTAATCACCTTATCTCGTTCATTTGCGCTCTCACAGCTGAGGATGATGGTTCGGTAAAACCATCGAAACTAGTCCTGTGAAAATTTGAAAATATAACGCTGATTTTTGCTATTTGATTTCTAAATTAAGACTTTTCTTTATTAAATAATACGGTAGTCTCCACCTAACAGGCGTGACGATAATCTGAAATGGCTAAAAGTCTTATTGGCGTAACAGCAAGGTAGGAACGAAACTTGCACTGGCTAAAACGCGCTCTCAATAAACTCAGAGTTTTACCCGTTTTAATACTGACTTTACTTTACTTTAAATATACATCCTGGCGAGAAAATACAAGGGGAAATTGAGATGTTCAGGAAAGGTATCAAACTTAAGATAAATTTGTTATGCAAAATAAGGGAAACCCTACAAACTTAATAGTGTTTTTCATTAAGTTTATTCTTTTCAGTGATAAAAATATTTCATTGCCTTCATATATATTCGTACATACATTTCACTATTTCCTGAATATTTATGACTCTTCTCTCTGTACATTTACAACTTCATGAAAAGAAATAGAGGTTCGAATCCCGCAAACAGGCTGGCTGCATGGGCGTTTTCGTGGTTTTCCCCATGTGTAACGTGTATACGAGTCAGTTTCTCTTAGAAAGTCCTCCACGAAGGCATACCTCTCTTTAGGCAGATAACCCTCGTGTGCTTTGCTATAATTGAATAACCTAACCTAACCATCAAAAGAAATACATCTAAATGTTAAAAGCAAAATTCCGTAGAAACATGCAATTTGTAATCGCATGCACTTTTATTATTAGTTTGCTTCTGAATAAAATATTAATATATTTTACTTACATTGATTTTATTATGTAAAAACGTGGCGAAACAAATATTCGAGATTTTCATTTTCAAATACTTTTGGAGCTGATTTCCTGATTGAAGTAACAGGTAACGCAGTTGGATTTGCTTGAATTGGACATTTGAAATAGCAAATTAATTATGCGTTGTTATTTTATGTTACTACAATTTTTTGGGGTCGAAAGCAAGTTCTTAATTTTAGCCCATAAATAGTTTCTCAATTCTGATTGAATGTATTGGATTGCTAAAAAAGCCTTTTTTTTTAGATTTTAGATACTAATATCTTTTTTAAATTCAAAATAACTTTGACATTTTTGTAATAGTTACTGAAAGGCATTTCAAGCTCTTCTGTTTAAACGAATTCAGTATTCTGGACAGCTAGTGGTTTACTAACATATACTCTGTCAGAGCAGTGCCAGTTGCTTTTAAACCTATAAATATTCTCTATCTATATCTATTTTCGTGGAAACATATTATCTTAGTAAAATAGTCGGGAGGCATGTATTGCTCCCCACTTTTTCCAGATGATTAATATTGTTTCGTATGAGTTCCCTATATAATCTGTTTACAATGTGTTTTACAAAAATGATGTTTTTTTTCCTTCACTATGAGATGTCCCGCACGTAGCCGAATTGTTGTAAACGAAAGCATTAGTAGCTACATTCCTAAAATCCTCATGTGCAATTTAATGTGAGCCTCACTGACACGAAAACATACTTTCCTTTGGCACGTATCTTGTGTTTTGCTGTAATTAAGAATTTTATACCCTTATTTTCACAGCATATTAAAATTCTAATACAGAGCGAAGGAAAATCTTTATTCTGCTTTCGATAGTCGTGTTACAAATGTCAGTCCTTTTGTTTCTTTCAAATCTTTTTTATTGACAAATTTTGCAGGTTAAATTTCTAGAGCTTCTGCTTGTAAAATGAAATTAGATTAGATTATTTGAATAGCACAAAACAATGAGGATTATATACCTAAGAGGAGGGATGTCTGTATGGAAACCCTTTTTTAAAGGAAACCGACTAGTTTGCACATTACACGCTTAGAAAACCACTAAAACCAGACATGCAGCCATCCCGTTCGTCTACGTTTGAACTCATGCTAGGTCGAACTACCATTATTCAGCGGTCTTAGTCATTAGGCCAATAATGAGGGCCTCGTAAAATAGCGAAAATTATTAATTTTTGAACTCTTTTAATATTATAAATTAATATTTATTATTCAAATGGTTATAATTATAAATTATTATTCGAATGTTGACTATATATAACAATATATTTAATTTTAAATTATAAACTATGCTAATTATTGATTTACTTTAAATTGTGATTTCGAACCATAGTTATTCAAGATCTATTTTAAACATAACAGTTTGCTTTTCTGAAATATTTAACATACTATGGACTTTACTTACAAATAACACTGTGTTTTCTAAATAATTACGCGTTTTCACCAGTCGCAACAAATGGTTAACACTCATTTCAGTCTGAAAACTAAAGTAAGTACTTTTCTTTATTTCTGTTTCAGCTAACTTTAAATTACCGGAAAAAATTTTCATTCTTGTAATATGTTCTTCAAATTACACTTACAGCTTGAAAAACTGAAAAGTTTCATTAGATACACAGTCCAGTCACATTAATGTGACCATCTGTCAAAAGCCAGAATAACCACCTTTCGCAGAGCGGACTGCTGCGAGACGTGCAGGAAGAGAGTCACATAGGTCCCTGAAGGTGTTCTCTGGGATGTTGAGCCATGCCGACTCTAATGCCGTGGCCAGCTGCGCTAGATTACGCGGTTGAGGATCCATGGCGCGAACAACTCGATCGAGATGGTCCCACAGATGCTCGATTGGGTTTAAGTCAGGTGAGTTTGCTGGCCAGGGGAGGACGGTAAACTCATCCTGGTGCTCTTCGAACCACGCACGTACACTGGCAGCTGTATGGCACCTCGCATTGTCCTGCTGGAAGATGCCATCATCCTGAGGAAAAACAATGCGCATGTAGGGGTGAACATGGTCCGCAAGGACAGATGCGTACTTGTATTGATCCATTGTGCCTTCCACAATGATCAGTGAACCTAGAGAATGCCAGGAAAACATTCCCCAGACCATAATGCTCCCGCCTCCAGCTTGGACCGTTCCGGCAATGGTTGCAGGGTGGTTCCTTTCAGAGGTTTCACGCCTTATACGCCAACGTCCATCTGTCCGATGGAGCATAAAACGCGATTCATCCGAAAACGCAACCTGTCGCCACTCAGTGGACGTCCAGCTGCTGTACTGG
Source organism: Stegodyphus mimosarum (assembly GCA_000611955.2). Taxonomy (NCBI): domain Eukaryota; kingdom Metazoa; phylum Arthropoda; class Arachnida; order Araneae; family Eresidae; genus Stegodyphus; species Stegodyphus mimosarum. Next base: position 1,112,519 of record KK119093.1, on the reverse strand, counting down.
CGTGCAAATTCTAGCCTTCGCCGTCGATGAACAGCAGTCAGCATAGGTGCACGAACCAGGCGTCTGCTTCGGAGGCCCAGACGCAGCAATGTTCGCTGAATAGTACTTTGGGAGACACTTTTGGTAGCCCCTTGGTTCATTTTGGTGGTCAGTTGCTCAACGGTAGCCCGTCTATCTGCCCGAACGCATCTCCGCAACCGTCGTTCGCCTCTGTCATCTATGGCCCGTGGTGCACCACATTTGCCACGTCGCTGATTTTGGACAGTCCCATTTTGCCATGCACGGTACACTTTTACCACGGCGGCACGCGAACAGGTCACAAACTCAGCCGTTTCGGAAATGCTTCCACCCTTGGCCCGAAAGCCAATGATCATGCCCTTTTGGAAGTCGGATAAATCGCTTCGTTTCTGCATTACGCCAACGATTGAAATGTTTTCCGAAGCCCTCACACACCCTTTATATACGCTCAACTGCACTGTGCTGCCACCTGCCTTCTGTGATTGGTTATTTAACTCTGACATGGAAAGTACGTGGTGGTCACATTAATGTGACTGGACTGTGTATAAACTATACTCAATTTTTTAAAGGTTCAAATCCTGAAGCTTCATCAAAATTAAAGACGAATCACATTTGACAAAGACATTTGACAATGAATCAAAGACATTTGACATATTTCATCAGAATTACACGAAAACAAAACCGCACATCAGAAGGATGTTACTTTTATTGTTTTCTCTGCCGAAAATTACAAAATGATGGAAAAGAACTGAAGTCGTCTTGACATCAAAATAAAAAGCTAAACTCATTCTTTTCAAACCTTTCTAGAACTTTGCTTCTGAAAGGAAGAATATTTATATTTGAAAGTTCAGAAGATTTACGACTCTAAGGCTGCAAATTAACATAATATTCGCTTAAAACAACGGTTATTCGCCGAATTTTAAGATAAGCGATGCAGTTTAGTATCGAATCCATTAGAGACATCATATGCTTTACGGACAGAAATTACCTCTTAGATTTACAATAGTCTTGGAATACGGATCTTAATTCACTCAGAGCTTTCATCTCTAAACTGTTTGTCTCAGATTATCCTGACATCCTTTTCAGGTACTTGATATGAAATGCACCCCGTAATGAGTCTGCATGCATATTATAAAGTGCATTACATGGTGACCATAAATCTAATTACAGAATGTGTATTATATAAGCAACTTAAATATGAGTAGCTATTTTTAGTAAGACCTAAATGTAAGCGTTAAGATATCATATACTTCTGCATCACTTATATGCTTTATCTAAATTATTATGAACTGGTAGTTAGAATATCTGTCTATTCTATTAGAACAAATGAAGCTCGATGTTTTTAATAATTCAACCATTTGATAGAAATTAAAGTAATGGAGTAGCTTTACTCCAAATTTAATTGATTTTGCAGTTTAAATAACAAATGCAGTTACTTGTGAGTATAGCTTTTCTGTTTAAATATGATTTCTAAGCAACAGTCGTATTAGTTGAAACTGGTTCAACACATTACATAAACGAAATTGTCAGAGTTTATAACACAGCAACCACTCTGGTTCGTGAGTTATTAGGTTGTAAGAACTTGATTTATATAACTTGCGCTTCCTGCAAATTTCAGTAGAGAGAAATAAAGGAACAAATAAGATAACACAGTTAAAACGGAAAACCGGAAAGACAGATTATATTAGAAATGTAAAAGAAGAAGTAACCTTCAACCCTATCTTTGAGAAAACGTAGTTATTAGAACTCTTGCATTTTGATTACAGACAGCAATCCAGTTAAACGAAGTTCATTCAGACTTCTAGACAACTTTTCAAACATCTCTAACAAGAATGCGGTATTCATATCCAAGTAAAATAGATACTTCACAATGCAGGATTTAGTTTATGCTTAATATACGTGAAGAAATTTCGGAAGGAAACTGATTCGTATTTACCTACACACCAGAAAAATCGTAAAATCAACTATACTAAGCCTGAATTTGAATAATGTAGAATTACTAGCGATCAGTGATTTACATTCGGCTGCTGGTGGGTTGTGTTCACCTGGAACTTGAAATATCAGATTTTATTTTATTTTTTTAATCATTAAAAATGAACTCGATTTTTCCCTATGAAAAATATAATAAAAAGCGTGAGGCTTGCATTCGTGGCTAGTTCTCGCCTTTCAGTAGATACGATTAAAGCATGTTGACTCATTGCAAATATTTTTCTGCAATAAGTTATTCGTTGTTATGAATAAGATTCAATTTCTCATGCTATGATTGAAAGCTTCAGCGAAAGTCGAAAATATTCCGGAATAAATCAATTCAATTTCATTCCGACGGAATCAAAACTGTGACATTCCCGACATTAATCTTCAGAAAATGACATTGCTCATGAAGGAAAAGTCACCTTGCGGAAAGTAGCGAATTGTCTGATTTTGAAGACCACGGACGGGTAATAGGAAATCAATATTAGCTGATTTATTGAAATTCTGAGCCTTGCGTTGAAGAGTGCGCAGCGCAAATTCTCTAGCTGTCAATAACGTTTGAGACTAAGGTATACAAGGGACTCTCTCTCTCTAGAATTTTAATTGAATTTCTCATTAGTGAATGTCGCATTCTGAGATTTAAATAAATATTTGTTAAACACATTTAATTTTGCCAGAAGTCAGTATAATAAGCAATTCGCTACTTTTAGATTTGATATATGCATAATGGTTCATTATTTTGTAATCGATTTCTAACTCAGTTTTTGAAGACTACTTATCTAGTTGTCTGGCTAACAAGTAGGCTATAACATCATACGGAGATTCCTATCCGTGAGAGAATGAGTCCTGCTTCAGGTCAGTAAAACATTTTGTCAAAATATAAGAATTATTAATAATATAAGTACAATCAAATAATCATCAGCGCTATGAATCCAGCCTCGTCTGCCAACAGAATATTTATTTTAACCATAAATGCTGTCCGTTGTAAGGAGCAAAATCTTGGACTCAATAAATCAGTCAATAAAATTCAATTATGTGCATAGCAAACGAAATTCACACTCAACGAATCAAACTACTGCACGTGGCTGACATTTGTGGGCAAACTTGTAATGTTAGTATGTGACTTGCGTTTCGTGTTTGTTGTTCGAAAGGCCACGTATGTTGTGTTGTATGTAGATACTCTGGAGAACTATGTAGTCCTCTTTTGTGAAAATATTTTCGTTAATTTTGCTCTAAAACTTTATCTTGCAATGATTTCCTCAAGTAAGTTACTGTCTCTGCCAGTAAGTTTCGAATTCTCATATCATTGGGTTTTTAAACGATATACTTATAGAAACAATCTGGTAGATAGTTTCGAAATTTCGGAGCGAAAATATTGAATAATTTACTATTCTACTATAAATCAATTTAATACTGGAACTTTTCATAAAAATGACAAATTATTTTTAAGGATATATTTTTACGAAGTTTGGGAATTTTTAACATATTTAGCCATTATCATATCACATATTTGCCATTATATATAACATATATAGCCATTAGATATAACATATTTGCCATATCATATCTTAGTATCGCCTTGTTTCATGTAACACCTCAATAAGATACCTTATCAAATGATTATCTAACTAAATAAAGAAGATCTGTCGGCTCGAATTAATGACATAAGCCTGAATTCACTGTTATAAAAATTATAAATTATTAGTGTATTTTCAGTTGACGGAGCGTTAGATGCCAAATGTACATCAAAGCGCCAGATGCGGTAGCTTGCTCATTTCGCGTCCCGAATCAGCTGTGCAATGGTAATATATATAAAATTTAATGTGCTTAATTCTGAAGTTCTACGTCATGCCGAATTTGTGCACGGCGCCGATGCTGGACAATTCTCTGAGAATTTTCCAAGCGAAAACATCGGGCATTTGCATAAATTCGACATTCTGAACAAACTGGGCATGCCGTACGTTAAAGACTATATATGTATATACGTTTTTCATGATACATAAAATCGTTATTCTTTACATGAAGCTTTATGTATCGCTTGAGTTGACGTGTAAGGATTTTAAGTTTTACTAACGTTTATTTTATTTTAAATCTTTACTGTCTTCCCTTAATTTCCATTTCCGGCCAGAATAAGGGCGAATAGATTTAGTGTATGCAAATGAGTTTGCAAACTTTAGAAGTATTTAAGACATGGCGTTTAGCCAAGAAGAGAAAAAGAGCGAATTCTCGCGGCCTTTATCACGCGTATGATTTTTGTTGTCTGCCTTTAAGGCCAGAATTTAGTTCTTGCTGATATTGGAAGATGTATTGTAGCCTTTGCATTCTGCTCACTACATATGTAAAGGGCCAATCTTCGCGTTACTAGTCTGTGTAAAGCATCTTAGTTCTTATTAAGTTAATTCATTTTCTTATTTTTCTACGTTCTCGACCAAAAGTGTTGGTCTTTGTATCCCGGAGTGCGGGAGCAGCTGTACGCTGTGTGAATAAAGGGTAAATTTAACCCTTCTTATCTTTGTTTTATTTTTTACATCCGAACGAAGACATACGAACATAGCTACATACGAACATACATACGAACGTAGCTTTGAGTAAGCTCCCTGTTCTGGCTCACGGCTTTAAATTATGCTTGAAAAATCAACTAGAAGAAATAGTAGTCCCGACGGACGCAATCTATTAATTAGGTGCCGATGTTTATATTTGGCGCTAAGTGGTATAGTACCCTTTTTTATATACTATACCTGTAATTTTTATTCTTCAACTTGCAACTAAATAACGAACGATCTGTGTCTTCAAATTTACGTCAGAATGATGGGCACAAATTTGGAGAGATTTCCTTTACCTTGCATGGCCGGCGAGAAAATAGTTAAATACCAATTAATATATTTACTTATTCATCTCAGGTATCCTTCCGGACATTCAGACTCTTGTGAAAGACTGTATTTACTGATAACAGGGTATGGTATAAATAAATCACTGTTTGATGGCAGAATCTTATAAAATTACGCAATAAATCTATTGTTAAAAAATCACCTGGACAGTATTTATTGTTTATTATAGACTAAATGCTAGATATCGCCTTCAATTAGATTTGGGTTACCCCCAAAAAATAATGGAGTGCCTTAACTGTTTCTTTTTGGTGAAGTAGTTTTAACAGCCGGTACTTTGCTTAACGTTTGACTTTCTGAAAAAGGAAAATAAATTCAGGGAAAGATTATTATATATGAATTTTAGAAATCGTGAAATACTATAAATTCTGAAAACTCTACTTTCACAAGCGTTCTACAGAGTTATCTTTGTTTCTAAACTAATAATAATCTCCAAAAATAATTTATTTCTTGAGAAAGAATTTTATTTAGAGTTAAGGCTCCAGAGTATAAGAAAGTTCATAGCACATTTAGAACTGTGAAATTTCCGCCCTAAACATGCAATCCTTGCTTAGAACAGTTTTGAAAAACATTTTTGTGATAATCCTTTGCATGGAAAATTGCATTCTAGTATAAAGCCACAAAAGATATTATATAAAATACTCATAACTGTGTACACGAATTAGCAAAGCTATTAAGGAAACGAATATATAAATTAGTATACTGTTATTACATTTTTAAGCACGTTACATTGATTAATAAAATTTAAGAGAAAAAAGTTTTGTTTTTACCGGCTTACAAGTGACCTGGTGGCTAAAGCTACACACGGGCGGTTGTAATTGGGTTCGAATCACTGCGAACAGGCTGGTCATATGGGAAGTTTCGTGAACATAAGCCGGTTTCCCTTAAAAGGTCCTTTTCCGAAACAATCATCCTCCCTTAGCCATTTCGCCATTACCTAATTTGTTACAATCCAATCCAGTCGAAGGCTGTTTTTAAATTGAAGCAGACAATTTGGCTTTCCTTTTCATGATTTCTAAATTTGATAGTTTCCTGATAAAGACAAACATAGGTATTTTCAACACCATGTAGGAGAATTTGGGCTTATTTCTTTCCCCGTGTCTTTGGTTTGACACCAGGGGAGACAGAATGCTAGGGAAGTGCCAAGAAGGACATCCTATAATTTCAAGACAAAACATAAACCCAGTATGGATTAAAACAAAGCTTAAGTTTCCTCCCTTTCTTTTTGTGAATACATGTTCATCAATTTCTATAATTTTGCTGCTTCCATTGATTTTTAACGTTTGGATGACATAACAAAGATCTGGCACCACATGCTTCTATTATGTAATTATTCCAGTCATCTTTATGTTGTGACTCATTTCAACAAACTTTAGTTTACGACATTAAAATTAAATCCTGGAACGAAAAATGAATGAATAAATGTCAATAACGAAAAGAATACGTATTGCAACAAATTCAAATTAACATTTTAATTTCAAAACTGTTTTTTTAATGTGTTTGTGTATGTCAAAAACAGCTTTCTTTTGGGGTGGGAAGGGAACTAGATACACATTTCTTCTCCTATTCGTGAATCCCAAATTGAGAAATCTGTTGCAGTACGAAAAACAAATAAAGATTAGACGTGAAATGTGAAAAGCGAATGTCCTTAAGGTAATTGTCACCAGGAAGGAAACCAAAGCAAATTGTCCATACCTAAGAACAGCAAAAAAAAAAAAAAAAAAAAAAGAAAGCGTCGAATTTCAGGATTTTTGACGAAGAAGTATCCTAAATTTAAGTAGATGGAAATAAATTGATTAACAAGTTTCTACATTGTACAGAATTGTTAAAAAAAGATTAATTTTTGCATTAACTATCTAAAAAATAGATTATTAGCGAAAATTCTTGAAAGCCCTAGTTTTACCATAGACGGAAAAACATCCCCACAGGCAAATTGTTCTCTGCTATTTGAACCTTGATTAAATTACAGTGTTCAGCATTCTTCTCCTTCATAAATTCCTAAGAAGGGAACCATTTAGAAACAGAACAAATGCATCATCATAATCCAGGAGTAAGCATAATCTTGTTACGAATTTTTGTATTTAGATAGGTAACTTTAGTAGAATTATAATTAAAATTGTTGTATTTTTCTGTGTAATGTAATGTAGCATGGGAAAAATTTTAAGAGAAATTTTATGTTTTAAGTAAATAATTCTAAGTTATGCCGGAAAAGTAAAACTACAGGGGCACCTGCATTTAACATTGAGTAAACTGATATCTCGGTAATTTGTATTGAAATTGGTAAATGTAATTGACCACTACGTTAGCTGTAACCATAATTACACACTCTTATTGAGTTCCAGTAATTTCGAGAAATTGAGAGTACTAGAAATATTCTTGGGAAAATATTTCTAGAAATATAAAACAATAAAAGGCCGGAGAGAGAGCATTTGAGTTCAGTTGCTTAGTTACTGTTGTTGTGAGTTGTTTAATTCCGCGTGAATTGAGATATCCGAGTTGGCTTTCTCTTTAGATGCGCTTTTCATTGCGTTGTATTTAACGTTCTTAGTAACTTAAAGTATAACCACTGGTTATACTGTGAAAACTTTCACGAATATTTCTGTCGAAAATTCCAGAGTTCTGAAATATTTCTTTTGATAAAAATTAATTTTATTAACCTATTATCGGGCTTGTGCTTTCAGTCTGTTACGAACCCGTACGCACGCAACAGTATAAATGTGATGGAGTAATATACAGGGTATTGGCTAATGAACCGAAATTTCCTGAAAATCATTGAGGAAATTCTTAGGAATTGAAATAATTCGTTGCTTTTAGTTACTTTTTATGATTTTGTTGTACAGGTATAAAAATATAAATTTTCATTAATTTTCTGCGCATTCCATTATTTTATCCTGCGTCATATATACATATGGCAATACTTAAAATGCATTGTAAATTATGCGAAAATTATAAAGCTTTGTACCTTTACATTTTCAGTTTTCTCTCTCTCTCCACCATTACCCAAACAGCTAAAGCTGCTACACTTCCGCGGATCGCCCTAGTTTTTCTTTCTAGTTCAACGGCTAGTGGATTTGCTTCATATATGATGCAAAAATGAAAACATTATTTTAAATAGACCCCAAAAAAACGTTCCTACTTTAAAACAGAGAGCTGTCCAGCACTTTTATATTCTAACCAACCTACTTTCTGTTTTTTGTTCTTATTATTATTATTTATTTTATTATTATTAATAATAATTTTTATTTTGTTATTGTTATTACACTGGTGTGCAAAACTTAAGCAACAATGTAAAAATTTAGCAGATAGCCATGAAATTGCAAAAAAGGAGGTCTGGAAATCAATACAATGAACACGTAAGTCAGTAGAAACGTCATGCGTATGCAAATATCAGGAACGAAACGTCAAAGGCGGCGTGAGCATACACAAAACGCGTGATGTCGGCGTGCGCAGCTCAACAATAGAATAAAAGGAAGGACGGAGACGCAATTCAACATATTCGCTGAAAGTGCCAGTGAGTCAGTTCGTGAAATATGGCTAGAAGAAATCACCTGGACGACTTCACACGTGGAAGAATGATAGGAAGGCTGGAGGAGGGTGTACTGTCACCAGTATAGTTGCAGAGTTCGGAATCCACATAAGTGTCATTTTGCGCGCTTGAAAAGCGTTCCAAACCACAGGTACAGCTGTTAGAAAGGTTGGTGGTGGCCGCCCGAGGACGCCATATGCAGGGGATCACCGATATATCGTCCTGCAGGCGAAAAGAGGCCGACAGCAGTCAGCAAGCGCCATTGCTCAGCATCTCTGTACAGCAACGGGGCGACAAATATCGCGGTTTACTGTGGCCAAACGCCTTCACAAAGGGAGCCAATTTGCCCGCCGTCCTGAACGCTGCCTCCCTTTAAAAGTTGGCCACCGACGCCACCGTTTACAGTGGTGCAGAAAGCACAAAAACTGGGCAAGTGATCAATGGAGTCGTGACCCGGTTTTATCCCAGTAACATCAAGGAAAGACACCGTAAAAGTGGTCCTGGAGTTCTTGTTTGGGGAGACATTATGCTGAACGGGCGAACTGAGCTCCACGTTTTCGACAGAGGGTCTGTAACCGGGGATCGCTATTGTGAGGAGGTACTCCTTCCCCATGTGCGTCTGATCCGAGGTGCCATTCCCCAGACTTAATTTTCATGGATGACAATGCACGGCCACATCGGACTCTTGCTGTTGAGGAGCTACTGGAAAGTGAAGATATCACTCGAATGGAATGGCCAGCGTACTCCCCAGATTTAAATCCCATCGAACATGTGTGAAATGCTTTGTGGAGACGCATTGCAGCACGCTTACATCCTCCGGAGAACACCCAACAGCTCAAACATGTGCTGATTGAGGAATGGGCACTCCTATCGCAAGAAATCTTGCACCAGCTGGTTCTGAGTATGCGGGGACGGTGCGAAGCAACCGTTGCAGTGAGAGGGGAGGGCATATCCCATATTAAGGAACATCTGCTTGTTGTTCTTCCTCTTGGATAGACAATCATGAGTCACGATACTATGCGTTCAACAAAGCTTGTTCTTGTTTGATTCTATACCGTATGCAGTGTATTCATTTTTCAGCTCCGATGCTTTCGTCATCCTTTACGTACATAATACTCTTCTTCATTTCTGCATTTCATGTATCTCAGTTGATTTCTCGTGGAGTTATGGCAAAAAACCCTGCTGTTGCTTAAGTTTTGCACACGAATGTAATATTTTTTTAATTTTACTATTGTTTATTTTATTATTAATGATAATTTTTTTCTATTATTACGTTTCTGTTGTATTATTATTATTTTTATTTATTATTATATCTATTATTATTATTCAATATTTTTTCAGTTTTACCTCTTTTAATTAAAAGTGCAAATAGCTATAGAAAATTACAGATATTAAAACATTGCTGTTTCTAGAACGTAGAAATATTAATTTAGCTTAAACTTATTTTATTATATCCCTGAAAAAAGAGCAATAGGAAAACCATTAGATATTATCATGCTGCTTAATGAATAAATAATGAATAATTCTGTATGAATTGTTAATAAATCATCAAAGGTATGCTAAGAAACCATTATTGGCTATTACCTAATTTCCTGCATTCAGGGGAAATTCTTGGAATTAAGCATGGAAATAAATTTATTTCAAGATTAATTATGGTCTTTTATCTTTAACTGCACGAAGAAAAGACCACTGACGTTGTAAAAAATTATGTGGGGTTTGCAGTCTGAAGAAATATCAGAGTTTGGTTATTCAGCTTTCAAAATTAATTAGCCGTTGCAACCAAACTGATTCATTAATTTTTGAAAAAGATAAAAATAAGTTATTCAGCATACGGCTAATGAATCGGTCGTGTTGTTTATTATATCGTTTTCACGTTATTGAAAGCATGATTTATCGTTCAATCTTCTACGCTTAAAAACGCGCAAACGTTGTTAGAGAAAGATGAGAGATTTCAAAAGGTCAGGCTTCCGCTGTTATTCAGTATTAGACTGATTTTGATTTAATATATATTTTTACTCATGCGTAATTCCAGTTACGTTTTACGGATATTTATTTTATAATAAATTTTAACGTATGCATTTTATGTGTTCCTGAAGGAATTTGTTCCTGGGGGAATGCATATTTAAAACGATCTTCCACACATATTCTCAGAAAAGGTCTTAATACGAGTATGCTCTAGAAAATGTCTCAAAATTCTATAGATGAATTTTAAACGGAGGCAGAAAATACTGATATAAACTACATTCTTATGGGACAGCATGACCTGACACGACATTCGTAGGAGATAGAAGAATTTTGTTTTGGTTTAATTTGGTTTGGTTTATTTGGATTATTAGCAGCTTTAGCAGCGATGCGTTCCTCACACCAACTTTTGTAGACTGTCGAATTTTCGAAGGTATCTAAAGTATCATGGATCAATCCTCGTGAAAGACGCATAGTTTGCTTATTATGTCGCAAGTTCTAATGCATAAGCCGCAGATGGTAAGCCTAGAGCGCTGGATGCACAGCGCAACCTATCCGTTTCCGATCCTGTTTTTCTCCGTGAATTATGACTCACGTCGATGTTTTCTACCTTTTCTCAAAGCTGTAAGTTGACAACCTATATTTAAACAGCAATATAATTTGTGGTCGAGTGGCTATTCATATTGATGATATTTTTAGTAAGAAACTATAAACCAGACTTAATCTACTTCCCAAAATTTAGTCTAATTTCGTCCGCCTAAAACTTCGTACATTTAAAGGTAGTGCTTCTGAACTAAAGAGTTTGCTGCAGGTTAATAATTTGCAAACGTTAGACAACATTGCGTAAGAGATGCATGGGATCCTACGGAATAAATGACAAATGTATTTGCAAAAAAGTATCTAAAATAAGTCCCGTGTTTACAGTCTAGGATTTTTGGGCATAAATGTTTATTTTCAGCATCTGACAAAAATGTCTTTAGTGAACCGTCTGCTATTTTAACAGTGTAAATATTATATATATATATATATATATATTGAATCATCTCCTGCGATTACCTCTAAAAATTGGCCCTATTTCTCATAACATAAATTATTTTCGATATTAAATATCAACTTTCTAAAACTACTATTTTTAAACAAGACCCAAAAGTCCGAAACCGTAGGTTGCTGTTTTAAGAAATATCACATGTATATTATGTATACAAATATTTCACTTAGAGTTTATGTTTGCAGAAATGTATTTAGTGAAATTTTTACTTGCACAAAACTGTCAAGGGACTCGAAACAAAGGGATAGGCATTTCATATGATAAGAAAAATGATTCGTTGAACATGATTGCCAAATATTTATTTGTTCTGAAATTAAAAAATATGAGTAAAATAGAAAACATGGGTTGTAGGTCATGGTCTGTAAGTAACGGCTTCGAAAAAAATAGGTTTTCCTTTATATTTTTAGGGCTTGTGCTTGGAAAAGGAATAATAAACAGACAGACTATGTTACAGGCCTATTACCCTTTAGAGTCATTCCGTTTAATGTCTTGAATCCCTTCTTGGGTGTGGGAAAAATAATAAAGATAGTCGGTCTCTTACAGTTAAGAAAGACAACCATAGTTAAATAATTTTATTCCGTCCTCCATGGTTCTACTTGCCTCACTAGGACGTAGTGCAGCATACCCCTCGTCCAATGTGAAATTATGTGAGGCGCGGTTACGTCAAGAGTCAGTTTTAATTGATAAATAAGAAAATAAATAAATATTGTAGAAATTGTAAATGATAGAGGGATTATAGAAAGGGGAGCCGTAAGAAGCAGGAGAAAAATGTGAGTTCGGGAAAATGCTTTGACGTAATTTTTGATGTGGAAGAAGAAGCGATGGAAAGAAAAGTACGAATAATGAAACAAGAATTTCTTTATATAATATATATGTATATATATGAGAATATGGAAGATTAACTATCGATATATTGGTCCGTTTGAATAATGATTAACTGAACTGTTGTTCGACACTGTTGTTCAGTAAATAACGGAAAATAAATAGGGAAAGTCAGTTAGTTCTCCTTTGACTAAGTCAGTTCGAGCTTGAGAAGATTTGAAGTTTCTGCTTCCAATTGTGACGCAATGTTTGAAGCAATGTTTCTATAGAAATGACCGTTTCTAATTGTGTTCGTTAATTCGGGTTTTGATGCTTCGATTTGCTCACTGGTGCCCTTAGTCGATTGTGTACTTTCGCATCCTGTTGCTTTTTCTGACCACCGTTTGCGTTTGAGAAAGTTTGGTATTCTTCAAATCCGGTTGCTTTGTTTTACGGCCATCTTTCTGAAATATAAACTATGGTGTGTGATGAATTAGAGAATCCGCCTCAAATATTGTGTTACACTCACCTGCTATATTTCAGGACAGTTTTGTGGAAGAAATGTGAATTTATCGTCCAGAATATTAAACATTACTTTACTGAAGCTATTGATTAAAACCCATATACGTTATGTTATCCCTAAAGTGTATATAACGAAATACAATTCAGTTGGTCAAGTGCTTCTATATAGTTTCCGAATTTGAGTTGTAAACTTTTGTTGATTTATTTAAAACTTGCAGGCTTTTATTTGTTGCTTGTGATTTTCTAAGAAATTTAAATAATAATGAATACTAGAAATGTTATCAATTTTAATCCAATATAGCGCGTTTGTATCTAAAATATTTGTAGGTAGAAAGAACAAATAAGAAGAAATTTTTAAGAAGGTGACTTGAATATAAGCTTTCATTTTGTCTTATCTCTCCCTCAAAATTCCATCTTTATTTAGTATACGAAATTCTGTTATTTCCGTTAGAACCTGACCTGCGTCTTAAGAATTTAGACTGAAATTTAAATGCTAATTTATTCCTTTTTTTCGCTTTCTCCTCCTCCCCCTCCCTATAAAAAATTGTTAATTTAAGTTATTTGCATTACTGCCAAATGATGTTTTTTAAGCTCACTAATTCATTAATGAAATTAAATATCGGTGTTAAGATAAAAAAATAAGTATATAATGAGGCATAAAAGGACGTCTTAAGTCATTCTCAAAGAGTTAAAAACAGTGCAGAAAAGATCCACTGTTAACATTCTGATACCATAAATTTCATTCTACATTTAAGAAAACGCTGCATATTAAAAAAAGTGGTGCGAGCGTGTTGTTCACTTATATGTTGGTACTTGACACACACATCTAGTTTGAAGATTGTTTAAATTAAAGCAGAAAATGTTTCAAAAGCATCTTGAACACTGGGGGAGGGGAGTTTATAAATACAAAACGTATCTTTATACTGTAGCGAAAATTGTCTCCTTCGATGAGCACGTCATCGCATAGCGGGTAAGACGTCGGATTTGCAAGCCGAAAATCCCGAGTTTTAAACCCATCAAACGCAAGTCGCCTAAAAATTCCTTTTTCTTAAATTTTCTTTTTATTAATTTATTTCCATTATGTTAAACTTATAGTAGAATGTTCTCCATTTTCCAGAACCTTCTAAGTTTGGAATTTTCCAGAACCTTTTAAGTCTGGTTCAACTCGTTCATCTCGTAAATGGTTACTTATTGAGTTCGAATAATAAAATCTTGAGGCTTCAGTACTTTCTTCTTCATTTATCTTAACATAATTCCTTTACGACAATATGCACTAAGGAAAATGTTTCCACAGGGCAAAATGCCCTGTGTCAGTAAGATGTTCATAATAGTAATATGAGCTAAGATACACGTGTACATAACGTATTACGCGTTATGATTTATTAAAACATTTAGTCCCATACGAACTTCAGAAAGATAGATCATTTTTGTACCATGTTTAGTATTACTGGCAAATATTATTTAGAAGTCTGTAACTGAAATTTAGAGAACTCTTTGTAATCAGTATCAAAATATTATTTTTTTCATGATATTTTATGATAAATTTATTTTACATTCCTTATAATACTTATCGGGAAAACTGTTTAAAACACGTGAAGCCTACCCATTTACAAAAAAAGTATATTTATTACTAATACAGGTTTAACATTCTTAATCCAAACTGCTCCAAAAAGTGTGAATATTTTTAATGCCAGTATGATGCCTCGTACAGCTTTCTGTACGTAGCCTTCTCTTAAACTTCATAAAATTTCACTGTACAAATGAAATTAATTCCCCTGTAAAATATCTCTCTATTGTGAAGTACTTAAGCAGGGAAAGGTATAGGAAAATAATTACTTATTGTTGCCATATTAATTCAGAGTTTAGAGTCAGGATGAAGGCAGACAACTGTACATAAGTGGCTGATGAAACAATGACTTTTCTCATTGGTTGCAGCTGAAGAACATCATAGAATATAATCATTGAAAACACTTCTGTTAAAATAATGTTGAGCGTCACATAATGTTGCTTTACCAGTATCTTCCAGATAGTTTATAATGTGTAAATAAAATACCAACGAATTTGGTGTTTAGCCTACGCCTAATCCACCGGGTACCCCATTATGCATACGGAAATATTCCCAAATCTGAGTGATTTGGAGCTTTTCTAGCTCTGAATGTCAAAAAATATTCAGCCTGAAGGGATTTTTTAGGGATCAACCATAAGCATTTTTCCAATAAACATTACAGCCTCACGTAAGATACAAATAATGATTTCGAGAATAACCACGGTATCACATCTCGGGAAAGAACACAAAGAGAAAGAAAATCGCAGATGGTATCAGCTCTGAGATCGACGACTCACAAACATTGGAAATCGGATTATTCTTGGTTTGGGAAACGCAGATTATGAAATGCGGGGCTCCAGAAATGAATAACTCCTGGAAAGAGCTTTTCGATTTTACGCCGCTAAACAAATGATGGAAGGAAATACAAGAAGAAACATCAATCTAAAAGCGAATGTTTTGGGGAACAAAAATAAACATTTCTGTAACAAACTTCAGATTTAATTTATTAAGGAATACTGAGTGAGGCTATTTAAAAAAGATCTTTATTTATACTAGCTTTAAGATCTAAGATCTCCACCACATTAAAAATTGTATCATATTACTGAAAATTATTCTGCAAATAGCATAAACGCCGTTTCATAATATAAATAGTAAGTTCATCTAGTATTTCAAATTTGGCATTATTCTTGAGAAATATTTCAGCATTTTAGACTCGGAAACAAGAAAGAAATTTGCCATGTCTGAGAGTAGTGATGATTTATAAATGACTCTTATGTATCTGAAGATATTCTCATATCGTTTGTCTCATTCGCAACCGAGACCGCATACAGACCATAATCTCTACTTTTACACTTACAGTTTTCTCTTCTTTTGTCCTCTTAGAGAAGATTCGTACGTATATTGCTTATTATAGAATTACATAATGAATTTACGTTACTCAAAGCGCTAAGAATATGTTAAAGACTGTTAGATAAATATGTATATCGATTTGCTATACTAATTAATAATATTACGAATTAACTACGAGATAAATAACGAACAATGTAGCGAAAAATATTTGATAAACATTTCCCTTTTATTTAAGTTTCTAAAATACTGTAAGTAAGTAATATTTAAAAGTAGAAATAAAGATCTTATGCAGTCAAATAAAAGATTTTTACACCAGAATGTTTTGACTGCTCGTTCGATAAAATGTGCCTTATTGACGTCCTATTTCGGTTATGCATTTCCTTTACTAAAGCACATTTAAACTCATAAAATTAATCAGCCATCTAATTTTTATATTCCGTTGGTCATTATTTCCTACGAATTTCTTTTGCTACACATCTTCAGAAGTATCGCCAATAATATTTAACCCTGTTTTTAAATTTTATTTTTTGTTTTCTTATTTAACATTATTTTTTGTTTGTTTATTTTGTACTTTGACTTAAATTTATCAAAAATCATAATCCGAAGTTAATCACTTAAGAATTTACGAAATTTAATATAAGTAACCACACACATATATGTAAAGAACAAACAATAAATAAAAGAAAACGCATAAACAGCTTGAGAGTATGACGAATCAATTAAAACATTTTGTACCATAACCAAAGAATTAAGCCTATATAATAAGCTATTCAACGCTGAGAAAGATGATATTTCATGAAAAGTTTCAGTACTGTTTACTATAAAAATAGTTTTATTATAAACTAAGAGTTGGAAGTATAACGCATTGATTTGATCAGAACCTAAAATATTTTGATTTGGTACTTAAATTTTGATTTGGTACTTGTGATACATACTTTCTTATATATAAACAAATTTACCTTTATTTACATTCTCAGTGAATTATTAATTTAGATAACGACCTCTAAATTCAGTTTTATTTCTTAACTCGATTTAAGATACCGCGAGTTATAAGTAGCTATTTTATGGTGAAACGTTATTGAGTTTAAATTTCTTCTCTCTTTCAATTTCATCTATTTCATGTTATTTTATTAAAAAAACAGACTCTTTCGGGGGGGGGAGAAATAAACAGCTTGTAAACATATATCTAGGGTATCTGATGGTAACTAACTAGTTATTATAATTTTATTCTTTACTATAACTTCTTCCTTCTCTATTCCTTCCCAGAATGTAAATTAATTGTGAGTATTCAGAATATTTCTAGTATTGATCGTGAATATTCAAAATGTTTTAGTATTGATTGTAAGTATTCAATAGCAGACTCTAGCCACTTACACACGTTGGCCACTGTTAAGGCCGGAAGCGGTGGATCTTCCTTATGGAAGATTTAATAGGGTCACAGTTGCCTCCTATGAAGGGATAGAAAAATTACATCCGTACCTTCTACGGGAGATACGAACCTTCGGTACGGCAGTCAGAGACGCTAACCACGTTTTCGTTTCGGCGGGTAGTATTCAAGCTGAGGTTTTAGGTTTGGTAGAGAGTATTTCGGGCATCGTGTGTGCGCTACGTAATTAGTTCCTGCCAACTCTAATAGTTCTAATTATTCGGCTGTGCAGTCTCTCACTGCCAACACTTTGAATTTAGTGTACCGGTCAAGTTCTTGAGCCAGCTTCTAGTATAGTATTTACTTGTGTAGTCAATGACTGCTATTCAAAGTTAATTTTAAAGTTGACTGCTATATTTATTTGCATTACTACGAATTGTGGTTTCTATAACAGAACAGTGTGCACTTCTGTTCAGAACTCTGTTTAAATAAAAATGTTATTACAACCTTCTAAAGACTTTGTTCTTGCTCTCAGACATAATGATAACTCGCTCCAAGCTTGTTAGGATTACATGACAACTAACATTACCAGAGTAAGTGAAAACCTGTAAATTATACAAAACTCTCACCAAGCAAGAATGAGCTAAAACGCAGCGGTATTACAATACAGCAGACCAGCAATTTCAGTAGCGATAAGTAATGCAGCTTTCTCCAAACTTTCGGGTATGAGAATTACATTAGAATCTTCGCTGTTGAGGGTTGACATTAACATTTCTGGGCACCATATATACCAGAAACAAAGCGAAACACAAATAATTAGTATATAAACTGTAGAGTTCCTTACTTTTATCCTGTCAGATTAAGTGCCAAGGATCCTAGTGAACTGATAAGCGAATAATCGCTTAAGTTCAAGAACAGAAACGTAAATTCAAGAAGGGTTAACTCCCCTTTATTTGCTCAAAATAAGTTTAACAGTCGGCCTCTTTCTTTGGGCGTACAACAAAGCCTCCACTTGGCTTGACATGTAAGAAATTAGAACTAACTAATGACTACCTAAAGAGATTTAGCCGAAGCTATCAGAGTTCTAAACTAGTAGGCCCGTAATCCCAAATTATCCAGGGAATATGAAAAGGCACGTAATACGGCCGAGCGTAGTAGCAGCTTAGAGAGACGTAGCCCAAAAACAGACGCGCGTTATTCAGGAATCCTAACTCTCTCTATCGAAGTCAGTTGAGTTTGACTTATTCTGGTAGGGAGCTATATATTGAAGCTAGGTAAGATAGGAACGATACATTAACTTAAAATAACTGTTATAAAATTCCCTACGACCTTACATTACAAATATACGTTACAAATTAAACACTATTATGCACATTCTTATTGAAGTTTGGCTTTATAAGCCAATCACATTCTAGAAACACATAACGTTGTTATACTATATCATGATTATGATTTCGTTGGGGCCATTTTTATGCATTGTATGTACAAAGAAATAGATTATCTAGTTTTTACTTCGTAAGGGGTGTTATCACCTGTTATAAACTATTCACGCACAGATTTTCATCGTCAAATAGCATTTTAAGAAATGTATTCGGTATTAAAACTGTTTGTCGGTACTGACTCACAACGCTGTGAGATTTTAAGTATCTTCAGGAAATAATAATTTTTTTTGTCTCACATTCCCGAAATCCAGCATAAGTAAGAACAATTCAGTCCTCTAATCTCGATTTTGATGTAGGATAATTCTCCAAAATAGTTTTGGGGAAATAATGAAAAGTAGACATTTTTAATTATAAAAATAATGTAACAGATAGAATAAAAATTAAAATAATCGGAAAATTCTAGAATTCGTAGAAAAAACCTATATTTGCGTTCTTAAATATATCCCCTAAAATTTCCGAATGTAATCCTACAGTTTAGTTCCGAGATAAATATACTGTCTTACTTGTGATGGAAAGAATTATTTTTATTGCATTGTCTTTCCTTGAAATTATGCATGAATTCATTCTACTATAGAGTACACAAATGACAGGAGAATCTAATTTCTTCCCAAAAGTAAGCCAGCTTTTCATAATTGGCTCAATTCATTTCACTCATTACTTGACTGAGCACAGTCCTTTTATGAGTTACACATATCGATTTATATTACGTGAAAATAACTAATGTGCATATAGTATGGCAGGGGATTGGGACCATCACATACTTCAGTGCCAAGGGACAGCGGAATGCCATCTTCTTTAACCTTCTATAGATCATAAATAATCTTACATGATTAGAACATACGTGTAAAAATTCTTATGCGCTCGAATATACGTAACAACATTAGCATCGTTACCCAGGAAACTGGAATAAAACTAATCTCGCTGTTGTCTCAAAATACTGCCAGCTCATCCCTTGCATAAGAGAGCTTTTTCGCTAACTTTAATATATTTTTCTACCCTTGTTTAAACCTTTCTAACAATTGCATGTGGCAATGACATTATACAGTGTATTATTTTAAGTATTACTGTAGCATAAATGGGTACGTTTCAGCAATAATTACTGCATTTTTTTAAATACTTGTATTAAGAGCATAATATGTAAGCCACATAAGCATTGTAGCAGTGCACCTTACATTGCATGTTTTTTAATTAGCTTTAGCTGCATTTGATATTTGAGCGTATCTGCATTGCTTATGGTTTCGAATTACAGTCTGGTGCTTTAAAATAGTCATTTCAAGGTCATTTGTAATCCGATTTGCCTCGTTACCGTAGTGTTGATAGTGGCAGAGCAGATTGTCCATTCCCCTGATTATTGTTTCTCACACATAATTTCTTTTACCATGTTTCGCTTTGAGAAAAGAGCACGAATGAAAGCTGACGTTAAACTATATCACAATGACATGGATAAAGTGAAAGATGTGCCATGATTACTCCATATCTGAAATGAAGAAGTTCCTAAAGTAACAAACAATAGTTTTGGTCTGTAGTTAACAGCATTACATATACAGAGGCTGTTCGCACATTTTTAGACGATGTATATTGTATTCACAAAACTAAATTACATAAAATTCTTGTGTTTTAAAAGTTCTATCTGACATCCCTTATTCTGAACTATCTTTCGACACCGCAATGTCCAGGATAATAATGCCTTTTGAAGTGTCAGAAGAGGTATTCTATCCCATTCCTCCCGAACAGTTTTCCAGAGTCCTGTTAGGGTTTTGGAACAACGTTTGGATAATGCAGTTTTTAAAAGTGCGAAAGCACAAAAATCCATAGGTGACACATCCGGAGATTTAGTAGGGATATCAGTGAAGGGTATGGCCTTCATACCAGTTTTTTGTTCCATTTCTTTTAGGAAATTCACAGTGGATTTTGATGTGTGACTGCTAGCTTTGTCTTGATGGAGTCTCACAGATTGATGGAAATGTGGGTAAAGCCATGGTACTTCATTCAAAAAAATTGGCGATAAAATATGTTCCTGAGAGTATTTAGAGTTAATCTTGACATTTTTTTGCATTCTCTTTCTTTTTAACTTGCCATTATAAGCAACAATCATGAATCCATTTGAAAAACTTTCTTTCGATTCTTTGAAGCATGTACTTAATTTTTTTCTTCCCTTTTATGATAATAAATGGCTCTTTTTTTGTTACAATCATTTAAATACACCCATGCTTCATCTATTGTGACAACTGTTTTCCAGTTTTCTTTGGATAAGTGTTTCTCATATAGAATTCTGCAGCGTGTCCTGCGTTGAGCGATATGCTTTGGAAGAAGACGACGCACATTGCGTTTTTTCGCTTTCTTAAGATTTAAATCAACGTTTATCATTTTGTTTGCAGTGGACACCGAGCATTTTAATGATTTTGCAACTGTCTTTGACTGAGGGGATTCTCTTTTAACATTAAACAACGTACCCTTGCAATGGTCGAAGATGTCCGTTTTTTCCTTGGATACTTGTTTGGAATTTTTGACACACTTGAGACTCCAATTTGACGTTTTTTTCCTTTCTTGTTGATGATATTACCTATCGACGCTTTAGATATCACAAAACCACGACTTTTACACCGTTTTTGGATAACGGAGTATGCACATTTCTCTTCGGAAAGAGCGTAAATGTAGCCTTAACCACTGCTTTGTTAAATTCGCCATTTTGAATAAAAACAAACCTTTCAAGCCACAGACGATAATTTTGACTTTTAAAAACATAGTACAATTGCAATTACTTCTTTTGCAGCAAACGATTTTTTATTTCCGCTTACCAAAATCGTCTAAAAAATGTGGGAACAGCCTCTGTATAATTGCTTTCTGTGTATTTTACAATCTATTTTTTATATAGTTACTTATTTCTTCCAAGTTTAGTGAGCTCAACGCTGTAATTGAGCAAATGTGTAATTATAAACAGCAATTCAGAAATAAATGACCTAAAATTATTTTCGTCAAGGAGGTGTCTGTTAATCATGCTAATGACCAAATTGACCAACTGACCCATTAACGATGGAAATAAAGAAAGTGTAGGGTGTTCAGTAGGCATATCAAACACGCGGGCTGCAAGTTGTCCTTGACTCATTTTCTGCGCCCTATGGTTCACCCCGAGAAAATAACGAAATGTTTATAGTTATAATATATTAATAAAAATTGGAATTCCTCTCTATATTGAGGCTTATGTACAACCTCGAGTAATGAAAAGAAGTCCTGAAATGGTCATTTTACAAAAATAATTTCTCAGCAAACGTTACGTGCCAACTTATTTACGAACGGTATTAATAGAAATTCAATGCGACTCAGTTCTGAAGCAAAACTACAGTCAGTTTAGAGTTAGTAAAACAAACATTAGAATACCCCACATTTTATAAATATCTGCCTGCGTGATTGCCAGATAACCCCGAATGAACATCGTACGTGATTTCCATATCCGGCAGTAAGTCTTAGTGCGAACGACTTTTTTCACTTATTCATAAGTGGAAAAGCCTTCAGTAGAATAAATTCCCTCAGTCCAAGTTAACAGACATTCATCTGCCATCTGAAAATTTCTACTATGAGGGAGGGATATATCATCAGACGTATGAAAACGGTCATTTTTCCCTGGCGGTGCGCATTTGGTAGAATGATGGCTAATTGGCCCGCTTGAGATACTAAGCTTGACATAGCAGGTGTACAGTAATTCTTTGTTTCTACAGTCTGTTCATGATGGCTAAATTTTGGAATATGCTTCTTACGATAAAAAGGAAAATGTAATGTGCGATGTAAATATACAGTAAAACTCCCACATATCCTACTTCATTTAATATACTTAATCTCTTACTCTGTTTAATTTATCAATTACGCGTTACCAGCTTTATACATTCATAAGCTGCGAATACAGCGGTATTATTTTTTGCCATAAAAATTTCATGGTGACAGAATGTTAGGACATTTGCGTTTTTTATTTACGTCCGTGGCGACAGAGATAGAATTTTTTTATTCATGAGAATGTCAAGGAAAAGGTCACACATGGTCGAAGAAACAGAAACATAATCATACACATATCAAAAAGAAAGAACCAAGAAAAGGAGAAAAAATTGGGCGAGACGAAAAGAATAGACGAAATGGAATTTGCTTAGTACACTGGGAATCTCCGAATCTTAGGCATGACATGTGGGGATGTATTATGTTTCCTACGGTTTACGCACTGTTGAAGAAGCAGAAAAATTCCAGGAACTTTCCTCTTGAGTATTATTGTGAGAAGAGCGGAAGTAGAAATGTCCGAATTGGTATATTGCTGCTTGAAATATGCACGCTTTCTTTCTCTCCTCGTTTTGCATACAGACTGAGAATTTTAAATGAATCAAAATGTCAAAAGTAACATTTTCCAATTTAAAATATTGTACTGACCATGTTTCTGCTATTTTTCAATCTTCCATATGCGACAAATTTATCAGAATATTTCAGTGAATCAATTCGTACTCCCATACATATGCTTCATCACTAGATATTGATTACATGCATTTAAAAAAATAATTAAAAGCCAGTATTTAAAAAATAAAGATGCTTCGTTTGCAAAGTGGAAAATAAATAACTGAAAATATTTTTGTCTAAGTTCGTGCAAACTCATTAAAGATAAAAATAATGTTTCGTTGATCGTTTGTCAAACAATGCGCACTGATGTGTGACTTTGTGTACGTATGTGACTTTGTAAATTCTATCTATGAAACTTCCAAAAGTTCTAAATATTTAGCTAAGTTACCATTACTGGTAAGTTAGCATACTGGTGACGGAGGGTAGGGACGCTTGATGTCTAACATTTTAAACAGTTTTTTGAAATATTCTTCTTTATTAGTTAACCATTGTCAGCTTTCTCAGCATTGTGACTTCTGAGAAAGTTCAGAAGATTATGGGAAAAATAAATAAATAAAATGTGAAAGTTTTCGGATTTCATACTACGCCTAAAGGGGTGTTTTGTTCATCTACACACACATTTCGAGAGCATTTAGGCTAACGTCCCTTTCGGCTAAAACCATTTTAAAACAGCATATCTTTAGAATTTCTGATAGACAGTCTCGGGCGCTGGAGCTAAAAATGTTTTATTCCATATAGTGTTGCCCCTGCTCGCTTGCAAATCGTTAAGTCTGTTAATTAAAAATTCGTTAAAGGATTAAAAAAATACGAAATTGATAATAACATAGATTCGAAATTCAAAATTCGGGCTATTAAGTGTATATATTTGGGTGGAGGACTATATTGCTCAGAATTTGATAGCTCTAGGAACCGTCGCTTTTTTACAGTGCGAGAAATATACAATATATTGATGTAGATTCTTCGTTATTTTTTTTTCTTTAAATATAATAATGGGCTGTAATATTTGGTTTCAGCAATTTGAAAAGTGATTTGTCGCTTTTAGAGATTGGCCGCACGTTTCGAGATTAATACCCCTTCTGGACTAACTCCCCTTTGCGCTAAAAATAATAAATAAATATAATAAATAAATAAATAAAAAATCTGAAAGGTCTCAGGTTTTAAATTACATCCAAAGAGGCGTTTTTTTAACATTTTGTGTGTTACTTTTATTTATTAAATATCATTTTCTTCGCACTTTAACCATAAAATTCAGTTCAAGAGCGATATCGCAAAATAATTTTAAAATGAGCATATCTTTAGAATTTCCGATACACAGCCTCACGCGCTGGAGATAATTTTTTTTCTCTACAACGTTACTATTGCTCGCTTTAAAATCCTTGAGTTTATTAATCAAAAATTCGTTAAAGTTTTACAAAATATGAAATCGATAATAAAACAAATTTGGGCTTCCAGATGCCCTATTCGGGTGGAAACGTTCAATAATTAAAATTTGATGGCTCTAGGAGCCGTTGTTTTATCACGGTGCGAGAAACATATGTTCATTTATGCAGATTCTTCATTATTTAATTTCTTTAAATATAATATAGGGCGATAATATTTGGTGACAAAAATCTGAAAAGTGAAACAACGCTTTCAGTGAATCAACGCAAAATGCTAGAACGAAATTAATAGTCTTTCTGGGGAAATTGCCCCTTTGGAGGAATCTTAATGATGCATATTTTACTGCACTGCTGCTATTATGTTGCTACAAATTGTATTAACTGCTAACAATATTTTAATTTAAAATTTACTTATGCTTTATTGTAGTTGGTTTGCAGGCGTATATGATTTGAGTCTATTAATGCGTAATGGAATGTATAATTTTATTCTTGAGTTCTATAGACGAAGACTCAGATTCTGAATCTATTGAAGTATGCAGAAAATGGACCGTGACCTGTTATAAATTGTGTTAACTGTGGGAATGGTTGTAAGATGTGCAGTTGAAATGTTTGGCATAACGGTTATACGTTCATATTGTTTCATCGTGATCCCATTCATTTCGCCATTTTTTTGATTGCTTTTTCCAAAAGGGCAATTTATCTTTAAGTGTCAGCGCGGAGTTGGATAGATGAGTACAATTGCTTCAATCAGCTGCTTTTTTGGTTAAGTCTGTGTGTTATTTCATTATCTTTTATTTCTGTGTGTGCTTTTACTTCTTTTAAGTTTATAATTTTGTATCTACTGCTTCTTAGAGGTTGTTGTATGTTAATGAAGTTTGGTGGCGTGCTGGTGAAAGTATGGATATACTGTAGTTCAGTTCCATTTATTCGATTCTCTTATATGCTGTACAGCTTCCAGTAATGAAAACCCTTGCGCTTGAAAAACGCTATTATAATATGCGAAATGTGCTTTTCAGTCATATATTTGTTTATGGTCTTTAAACTTCCCAAATGCCCTTTCGATACCCTCACTTTCATCTATCCGTATAAATAAGAACGAATTTTACTTATCAGATAGAAAACTCCATTCTTCGTGAATTTTGACATGCAGAGCTATATCTTTAATCCCTAGATGGGTTTGATATTTCCTTGGCAATCACACGTAATTGGACTGTGCATGGTGACTTCAAATGTAGCGTTCTTTCGTAATTGAATAACTTTGGTGTATATAGCTCTTATGTTGCGCAAATGTGAATGGGGATCAGACCTGCAAGGAGAAGTACGGCGTTCATTGCTGTGGTTTAACAGGCCATGCATAGGTTTAAGAAAAATGAATGTTGGAGTATGAGAAAATAGATAATTCTCCTTCCCCTCCTCAATGGCTGAAGCATACACTATTATTTTTTCTCTTACTGTAGAGAATAGTATCTTTTGTAGATGTGAATTTTGTTCCCCGTTATTTACTTGGAATTTGTTTCGCATTTCTGACAGCTGTGCTTATTGTGATACATAGTTCTTAAATGTATGGGATACAGGTTAGTCACTGATCCCATTTTGATACTGAGGTATTTTAAGGTCTGGAATATTTTGTTATATTGTGCCTTGAAGTTTGATAAAGTGACGTCTTGTAATAATTGTACGCTGGTCATGTATAACTAAAGCAGCAGACTCTCTGTGGATGTTTAAGCTTCGATTTTTGTAAGAGTTTTTCAGATAGGGTGTAGACAGCAGTACCGTGTTTTCTAATTCAGCTCGCGGTCGTCCTTTCACTAGGAAGGTCGTATCGTTGGGATAGGCTGATATGGTGGTGTGATGTGATGTGGCGAGTTATCTTCCAGTTGAAAGTTGGCTCCATAGGAGGGTTGACTTTAAAGGAAGGTTTCGCAAGAGCAGGACCGCACAGGAACCATGTGGGCAACCACGTTCTTGGACTTTACTTTGCACCCATGTCGCAATTGTGAGTGATAATCAGTGAGCAATCTGTTAAATAACTGTTAAAAATGCTATGAAAATTTAGTGGGCATTGAGCCTCTCTGAGGGCCTGCAGAGGATATCAAATGGAATCTGTAATTCTATGAAAATAGCCATTGTGCATGTTACATCTTCTATTAAACTGAATTTCCTGGAATATTTTCCATAAGACAGTTTATAATCCATTACGAAATCCAAATTGTTTTGGACTGACATATTATCATTTTATGTAGATATTTCAGTTGATTGATAAGGAGTTTTCACAGATTTTATCGAGTGAGAGAAGTTGATAAATAGGACAAAGAGAGCGTGGATCTTGAGGAGCCTTATTTTTTTCAAGAAACGGTACAACTTGTCTGGTCTTGAATGCTTTGGGGAGTATTTGATATTACATAAGCTTATTACAAATTTTTACAAAGTAGATTGGACTTGCTTTATAGGCAGGTTTCATAAAAACACAATCCAAACCATCTGGTTATTCGGCTTTTTTGTTTGGAAGCATTCGAGACATTAGCTTGATTTTCTGGTCCGTGAAGAATATATCATTGTACTTTAATTGAATTTTAGTGTTCTGTTGGGCAAGACGCTGGGCTGGGGTATTTTCAGTTGCATCATCTTTCAGGAAAACTGTACTTAAAATGACGTTTGTTATGTTTTGCCCATGGCTTACAGAATGATCTGAAGCTGTAGACTGAATATAAATTTACGTGGGATAGAATATTTTGTTTGATGCTATTTTATGTAGGATCTCATAGAGATTAATATTTGCTATTATAGACTTTCCTCCAGCTAACGTTTTGTTGCGTTTTGTATTTTGCACGTTATGTTAAGAATATAATGAGATGATGAAGCTTATTAGATTTGTGTTTGTTCATTTCTAATTCGTCTTCATACTGCTGTAAATTTCTGTCCTTACTGATAATGCTTCTTCGTCTACCACGATATGCCTTGAAGCATTTTTGGCTAGCCGGGCTAAAGGAAGTCGTTCGCAGTGAACTGTTAATTTTTAGGAGACGATAAGTGTGTATTTAAATATCCTCAAGGTTATTACATAGGTTAATCTCATTGTCTTTGCTGAATGAGGTATATTCAAGTTATCTTGTTAGGAGACGCATTTTGCGGCTTGATAATTTATTTCTTCTGAGGATCTTTGTAGTAGTTCTGAAATGCATATAGAAAGGAATGTATTTAAGATCTGATGAGCTCTGCTGCTCATCTCTTACTTTTACTCATCTCTTACTTGCTATTGCTCGATACTGTCAAATAAGGCCAGCTATTTCGGTAATTGTCAAAAGTTAGAGGAGCATTTGGAGTGATGTGGATATGTAGCCTGTTTGTTGCAATACATTCTTCAAGCTCTTAACTTATAGAAGTGATGTCGGATTAGCCCCATATAACATTGTACGCGCAAACGTTGTAGACTCATAAGATTTTTTTAAGCATGAGAAAATACGGAATGATTTCGCCGACTCGTGACTGGAACTCTGTACCAATCAAAGAGTATACTTCCAATTACACCACAAAGACATGAGGAAATGAGGGAGAAAATATCTTATATATTCTCTCTTTTAAAGGGCGGATAGAGATTAGTGGACTCAATCGCCAAATCGTGGTGCTGACAAATTATCATCCTTTTATCCTCAACCAGACCTTTTAACGAAATTCGGAACTGGATCAAACTGCCAGTATTCAGTAGTCTCATATACTTGCCCACTGATCCGACGAATTGCATGCGAGCCGAATGCACAAACTAAATGAAGCTCACGAGTCGAAATTTTAAGCAAAATGCAGAAACATTTTATTAAAAAATGACAGCTTTCTGTAGTTAAATTTTAAATTTTGCTTGTTAAATATTCAAGAATATATATATATATATGTGTAATAATAATACTAACAGGCATGAATGAAAAATTTTCAAATTTATATTTATTTTCTAACATATGGTGATTTGTACCTGGAAGACATTTCTGTTAGTTACATTTTAAAAATCAAATGCACAGACAGTAAATATGTTAATAATTAATAATAAATTAATAAATTATTCATTAATTAATAAATTTTCAGACTTTTATTTAATTCAAGTAATTAATTTCATTCTTGAGTTAAATATTCATTCAATTATTAATTTCATTCTTGAGCTAAACACAAAAACAATATGGTTAAAAATATAAACGATACGGAAAGAGTTGGACAAAAGAATAAATAACGACAGCCTATTGTCTTTCTTTCATTTATTGAAATTTTATTCGACACATGCAGAATGTGCTTATGTAAATAAATATAACCGTGTTTATTTGTTGCTACCAACTGACACTTGATGACGTTTTGATTCTGGTCAGATTTGTTTTCGCCTTGGAGAAAAACGATTAGCAGCTAAGATTTAATACAAGCATACATGTCACGGTAACTTTAGTCTTTTCTTGCAGCTATTTATTCTGAATATTTAAACGGTCGGGTAAATTTAAAAAACACTAAATCACAGTCACGTGGTCTGTCATACAAACATAAAATGACAGAGACAGCAGCTCAGATTACTTATTGCATCTGCATTTTCTTCAAAAGTAGTCTCGTACATTAGCTTAACCTATATTAACATATACTTAACTGAAATGTAATTCACAGGCTATGACGTAAATCTGATTCAGGTGCCGGATGCGGCCAGCAGGCCATCAATTTGAAACCACAGCTGTACTTTACATGTAGATTACCCTTTTATAGTTTTCTCAGCTTTCGCAGACTTTACTAAAGTACTAGAAATCCTTGACTTAATACAGATGAGATATAGGTAGAAAATTACTGTAATATTCAATATACTTTACAGCACATTGTTTAGCAACATTTATTAAATGCAACGCAAAATGCTGTTTACATGGTGAGATGGTAATTCACAAGCCTAATTTTGCAATTAATCTGGACATTATGAATAAAAACCAGATTAACATAGCTTTCCTTTTTATAAGCCCATTTTAGCAACTAAAATAAGATTGTCTGCATATTCGCATAACCTAAGCATAACATAAACTAAATTAAGATTGCCTACATATTCGTGAAAAATCTTTCAAGGGTTACACGTGAACATGGAGCTTTACTATATTTAATTTTGAATGTAACAAAACGTTCTTTATATACGTTCTTTTGGAATATTTAGAACTTCACGTCTTTAGAAAGCATAAAAACGACCCCCCTCCAAAAAAAAAGAAATTAAAGATTCAAAAGAAATGTGACTCACCTTATTTAGAAAAGAAACTAGAAAAGTAAACTTGACTAGTGTCAACAAGAAGAAAATCGAACTTAACGTTAGCAGCTCTCAGACATTCAAGGTAAAAACTACCAAATGTTAGAAAAAAGCTAAAAGCGTTCCACATGTGCCACAGAAACTAGTCCTGGGAAAGTAAGGAAATGGAGGAAATGCTAAAATAAAACAAATAAATAAAATCATACAAGACGAAAGCTAGCTAAGAATAAAAAACTACCGCATTTTAAAATCGAGTAATCCTCGAGGATGAAGATTTTAGAGCCAGATGATTTCTAAGCGTATACACTAAAAATTCATTCTTCTAAAAAATGGTGGCATTTAAACTTGAATATTTGGTTCAAGGTAAGCCACTTTGCCAGCAAAAAGAGTAAATTCTAAAACATTTTTAGTATTATGTAATCATTCATATGCCGGTAGTAACTATGAAAAAGCATTTATCAGAAATGTAATTTCTTCGCGTTATGCCAAATATGGTTAGAATACGCGAATCTTGTAAGTTCTGAACATAATGCTAAATCATATAATTACTTATCTTGATATGATAAATAAAGCTATCGAGAAGAAACTGTTTTGTATTGATAAATTTGATGCCCGAATAGCTCTATGATATGGTGGGGCTTTCAAGATTAATTTGTTTGCTTAAACTATTGTAACTAGTATATAAAGAGTACCTGCGTAACGGAAAAGATGTTTTCCTGGAAAGCTTTATTACAGGGCTTGGCCAAAAGAATTTTCTAATAAGTTCTTTGGCTAATTAGTATTCGTGTTATAAATTGTACAAATCACAAAAAATGCCCATATATCCAGGGCTTTGACTGAGATCCCGAACTGAATTGGACTAAACGCTATATTCACTCGGCCACTGTTGCTGTCTAATAACTTTGATGTGCAAGATTTCCCTGCCATAATAAACTTATCATAGATTTAGCGGTGAATACTGCAACTGAGATCCTGTGAATGTTATAGTGACGTTAATGATGAATGAAGAAAATCAATGTATTCCTTCATCTTCTAATGGCACAAATTAGTAATGTGTGTGATGTTCTCCAAGGCTACAAGGTGGATAATCTTCTTCCTAAGAATTACGTATATTAACAGTGTTGAATGGAAAGAGAATGGTAACAGCAGGCTAAAGAAAAGGCAAAGAAAACATTGGTTATGCCTGTAAACATGAGATTATTAATCCTGTGACAAAGTGTAATCTTTCTGCTAGCCTTAAACATGAGTTTGAAGCTGAATAAATTACTGGAAGATGCACTTTTTTAATCTGTATCGTTCTTTGCTTGTATCGTGCTGAAAATGCATAAGAGAAAAGACTTAAGCATGAATGAAAAGGATAAACTGTTAAAAGATCTTGATATTCCTGGTAAGTGCAGCCAGAGAAAAACTGCATCTAAACCTGAAATTTCAATTTACTTAAACAAAGAATTCTAATAGATGAAGATATAATAAAATTGCAAATCTTTCAAGGTGCGCGGAATAAAAGAAAATCGAGAGACGCTGAAATTTTTCTTCTCGAATGGTTTCAAGCTATGAAACTAAAAATTACTTCTGTTTCCAGATCTATCACTGTTAAAGCCATGGAATCTGCTGAAGTGGTAGAAGCAAATTTTCCATAAACTTATAAATGCTTCACAAGTTGGAAAGAAAAATTCAACATTTTTCATTCGAAGCCTGCATGGCAAGACTAAAACGGCAGATAATCACGAAGTTGATAACTGGGTGCTGTTGATAACTTTTCAACGAGCTGCTAAATGAAGTGCTACCTTACAAGAAATTTGTAATACAAACGGAACTAGATTGTATTATTGAACATTATCAAAACATAAGTTAATATTTAAAAGTGAAACAGCAATTGGTATAACAAAGTGAGAAAACGTGGTTCTATGTTATTAACGTGCAATACGAAGTCAGCAATTTAGACTATAACACTGGCTATTGAGAAAAGCAGAAACCTTTGATGTACGAAACGATTCCTGAATTTATCTAGAATATATATCATAGGAACAAGAACTGATGGGTGGCAAGGAGTGTTTTCATTTATTTTTTTAAACAGGACAGCGAACTGAAAAATGAAACTTTAGTAATACGCAGCTGTGAAGCACCCACCTCTAATCTCTTTTTATAAACCCAGTATAGGCCCTTCCTGCAAATACAACTTATAATATTCAGCCTTTAGATCAAAGTGTTATAAAGCTTTCAAATGTCATGACAGCAACGACTTTCAAAAATGATAAACAGAAATGAATTTTACGAAAAGCAAGCGCTTTGAAATATATTTCTCTTCAACACTCTATGCTTATCAGCCAATTCAGGGGAGCAGTCTCTTAAAACACAGCTGGTTTTTTTGGTTTATTTAGTTACAGAAAGCACTCGATGGCTATCTGCCTAAAGAGTGGGATGCCGAAAAGTGAGTCGTATGCAAGTTACGCGTGAAGAAAATCCCGAAAATGCCCACGCAGCAAGCCCGTTCGCAAGATTCAAACATCCAACCGAACTATCAGTGTTCAGCGACTTTACCGCTCAGCCGCTGCTGGAGCCTCGAAACACAGATAAAAATTATTTCGGACGTATGGGTTTCCTGTAACAAAAACCTCAGAGAATTTGCAAGCAATTTATAATGATTTAGACATCATTAACAGAAGTTATGCAAATTCACTTTTAAAATATATGTTGACGATAACTTTGAGAAAATGTACGTAAAATTGTCTATGCTGTTGTAGAAAGTGTAAAAAGAACTGCGAAAATGAGACGGTAAAACGTATTACATGTCATCAATCGAATTTAGAGAAGCACTGCAATTTAACTTGTAAGTAACAATTTAACTTACTGCAATTTAACTTGTAACAATTTACTTCCAAGTAAAACTCTTGAACTGATAGGTGCTAATCAAAAAAGCTACCAGTAGGTTAACGAAACTGAGATTAAAATTCAAAAATTATTGAGGAACAGTACCAAAAGAACACGTAGAGACCAGTTGTTTGTTATAAATTAACAATTTCGTTGATGACGCATTTAAAAAAATTATTTTTGTAGATAATCTAAAAATAAATGTCAGATTTTTGTAAATAGTTTAAATTTTTAACCATTATTTTAGGACTAATTAGTGATTTACTAGTAAGTTATTAATTTGCTAGATAAGTGTAAAACTGAGCAAAAGAAATGCATTCCGCAATAAAAAGGAGTTACATTGATCAGCTTACATAAAAACGCATTATAGGAATTAAACCAAATTTAACCACATTTCCCAATGTTTTATTTCAAATTTTTAGTTCAAAAACTACCCTACTCAACCATTATGCCTTCAAAACAATAAATATAAAAGAGACTGTGAGAGAGAGGAAGAAAAGTAGGCCACCAAATTTATAAACAGATTTTCTTTCATAGGTATTAGGTAACTCGTGTAGTTGCGAAAGCCAAAGATTCGTCAAACGCACGGGCGCACCAGGGGCTCAGCTAAAGTGAACGAGCTAGCTGTATTGGCGCTTTCGTGGTTTTTGTCAGGCTACGAGACAATTTGCTTATTAATGTCTTCCAAGAAAGTAGTCATCCCGCCAGGCAGATAGCCCTCGAGTGCTTTATCATACTTTAATAAAACGATTTCGTATTTGTGTATTACTATTGTGTAATAAATTCTTTTCATTTTTTTTTACTTCTTTGTGCGAAGTAAAAAGGAAGTACTGTAATCGCGAAAAGTTTCGGGTATCCTATTTCAACGAAAATATCCATTTTGACCGCTATCGAATGCAATTTAACGATGTTTTTGCGTGACATCTCTACATAAAGACAGAATAAAAGACACTTTTCCTCCCCCAAAAAACTATAAAACTTATTTAAAATGGATTCTGAAGAGATTTTTCGTAGCGTCTGTGCGTACGTGGGGATGAATGTATCGCGTATAACTCAAAATCGAGTAGCGCAGCCTCAGAAGGTTGAAATTTTGTATATAGGACTGCTATGATATGTAGATGTGCACCTCCTATTTTGATTGCGATCGGCCGCACCAAAAGTATATAAACATATATATATATTCTGTTATTTGGTTCAGTGGCCTCAGTTTATTTATTCTTATATGCTTATAAATTGTGTATTTTTTGCTTTAAAAATGATTGAATTATACTGTTCTTATCTTTCGATTAAGGTGTTTATGCTTTTAGTTAACCTACATGTTATAGAATTAGTATTATCAACAATTACAAAGTTGTTTAAGAGCGGCTAAGCCTAAAATTTTGGCCATAGCTACCCTGCTTGTTTACATTTGAAACTTAGGAGAATAGTGGATTTGTTGCTAATCTGGAGAAACCAAGCTTCCCAACCACAAAGATAACGCCTTCTTTTATTATTGCGAATAAAATAATGCTTAATAAATTCTGCAATTTATTCAAAGAAATGAGTGTTAAGATTTACTTCGCAATTTTTAATACAGATATTTTGAATTTTTATGCATTTTTGTTTTGTCTGAGAACTGAATTAATTGATTGAGAAATACTGAATTGTCTCTGAAAAAATGTTTATTTTTTGTTTGTGTGTTTAATTCCTTTTACACATTATTTTAGATTTGTTACAGTATTTGAATAGAACATGTGGCAACTATGTAATTCTTCAAATGATATACGTAACTTTTGCTCATTCTGAGTTATAAAATGAATGAGATGTAAGGCTATTAAGTGAACCTAACGCCAGATTGTCGCTATGGTAAACACAGTGAAATTCAAAGAGTGCATTTATTCTCTTGTGGTTTATGCGCTATCGACGATGTTGATTTAATTAAATCTAGTAAGTTTAAATAAAATGCAAAATGAGTATAATTTAATATTCTGTACAAGGAAGTCACGTGGTGAACACATCAGATTTTTTATAACTGTAACGCGCAATTGATCAATAACGTTTCCCTCTGTCACAATTTAGCTACATCTGAAGCTTATTTTACGTCCGCGTATATTTTCTATATTTTTTTGTTCATTCTTTATAATTTCAAATGGACAATGTCTGTTTATAAGTTTGTAACTTAAAGGCAGATTCCTTTTGTCATTAGCTCATTTTAAATGTGGTAATTTCTTAAATGAAGTATATATACATATATCATCTTATATGTTTCAATGAATAAAGAATGAATAGAATGGCGTAATTTAAATAAATTATTCTTGATAATAATTCTTTAAAGGCACTGTTATCAGATAAAAGAATAATGCATTTAATTTAATAAACAATGGCCAATAAGCAACTGTCTTCCATTTACCTTTTTGTAGAAAATATTAATTGGTGCCAGTTATTTTACAACAGAAAACATCTGTTGCTTCCTCTACTGAACAGTCGCCAAAAACGAAACTCAGTGGAAGATTTAATGAAATGCAATTTCATAAGATTTATGCTGTCCTGTAAGGTCTTTATAGCCGAAATTTTATTTCAAATCTTTCTTTCTGTATAATTCGGGGACTTGATTTGGGAGAGATAAGACTATATTTCACCTAAATCTATTTCATTTGCTGTAATATTAACGTTATCTGTCCGTGTAGCTTATACTCAGTATTTCTTAAAATTTTATTTAAAAAATTATAAATACAGTTTTTAAAAGTGCCTTTTAGTTTTTCGTAATATAGCTTTTACATTTAATTTGTGCTATTGTTAAGAAACTTCGTAATGAATAAGCGTGATATGTAAGAAATGTAAGAATTTTTAACAAACGTTTGGTTACAAAGTTCTTTTTTCATTGTATTATTTTACATCTTAGAAGGCTTGAAATATTACAAAATATGTGTAATAATGTAAGAAAACATGTTAAAAATAATCTAAATAAAAATAAATGAATATATAATTTTCGAGTTTGACTTAGCAGGGTGAAATGATCTTCCACCATAGGTGAAAGGAGTGTATGAAGCGAAAAATGTTTGATAACGACAAGCTTACAATTTTGACACCATGAATCTTGCTTACAAAAAACAAAAAAAAAAGTTTACTGGAGGCTACTAATAAGGACCCCGTGCGTGATATTGAAGCGTTTCTTAAATATATATAAAAGCAACAAACACTGGTTTTATATCCTATATAAAACATTTGAAGAAAACACATAAAGAAGACAGTTTGACTTACAGTATGTCTTGACTTAAAGAAGACAATTTGCCTAAGTCATTTGTCGATATTATGTTAAAACTACATAGCAAATACCATTAATTACTTTGAATTGTTTTTAAGAAACAATGAACAACGACTCTTGAGTTCACTGCAACGAAAAGCCTATATCTCAGATTGTGATTTAGAATCTAGTAATCTTCAACCTCGCCATATTGTTTTCCTTTAATTATTAGGTATTCGATTAAATATGCCTTTGCAGAAGTATTCTGTTCTGGGAAACTGTTGTTTAGTGAGAGCAAAGATTAATGATGCTTCCGCATGCTGTTAAACATTATTGTAAATAAAAAACAAAATAATAATAACCTGAAAACATTAAAATAACTGCGTTCCTTTTTTCACTTAGGTCTTCCTCGGCATCGATCACCAATAATCGATAAGATAAATTTTGAAGGTTGAATTAAAGAAAAACTTTAATAATTTTTCAACATGTTCTCAAAAGGTGTCATTTTTTAGCAGACGCTGACATGAAATATAGAAGAAAAAATGAAGTGTTACCATTAACAACAGCTTGATCTGACGTATATTTTGAAATTAGAGCTATTCAACGTATATTTATTAACTTTAAATGTAATAGATAGCATTGTTCATTTGTCATTATATAGACAGCTTAGTGGTTCAGTCTGAAATGCTTATTTTGACAGTTATAGATATATTTCTGTTTTGAGAGAGATCTTCCATTATAATTTGTTCTTTAGTTAGTTTCTATCAAAAGATAAATATTTTGAATTATCAACGATTATCGCTTTTTTTATAGACGCCGTGAAGTCGATTTAAGGACACATTTAAGATTTTGCAAGATGAAAAAAAATCACTCGATGATAATTGATTGATAAATGAAAATTTTTCTGTCATAAGTTGTTTTTAATTTGAAACATTTTCCATTAGCTCTTGTTGAAGAATATCAAATATGCCTTTTCGAAAAAAAAATATGAATAGCTTCCCTTATTTATTGCTAATTTTCAGGCGATTAAACATGTTTATCTGCCAAAAATATGCGTTTCATAAATTTATAGCTTCAGCTGTTTGTCAACTGAATTATTCAAATTTAATTTTAAAGCAGTCATGTTTTCAATATTATTACCAGAAAACCGTTTTTAATTTTGTGTAATATGATGTTTACGAGTTTGAAATAAGGGTTTGTTGATATAGTAGTAAGCTGTTATACATAATGCTTAATACCTCTTTTTTCTGCTTTATTTAAAATAAAATAGCAGAATAATCAAGCCACTTATGAATTATGCAAGAGTTAATTATCTCTTTCATTTCTTTAAAGATTTGGTTCTTATTGTTTTCATCTAAATATAGCTTACAATATGCTAAGTAGTTTTTATACATGGTAAATCGGATTTTATTCGCATTTTTGGATACCTTCATAATACAATTTGTTTTTATGGGCCTCATTCTATAAAAGCAATATTTTTTAAAATATGATAATCAGCTTATGAAAGAATTTTATGTCTTATCTTAGCCCTTTGAAAATACTTAGACAAAAACCATTTCGATATTTATCTGTTTGAAGATTTCGAATCGGGTGATTTACTTTTGGTAACTGATGAATTTAGAAGCAATTAAACTTATACAGAATTATTCTGATATGCTAAGAATTATATCTGCTCTGTAATACTTTAAGAAAATGTAATAAATGACGTATATGGAAAAGAATGGAATTCCAAAAAAATGAAAAAGAGAAAAATCAATGTTGGTTGATGTAGATTTTATTTCAATGGAAGTGGTTTTCATATCCATAATAATCACATCTACATTAGTCAATAGCTCAAATTCTAACCCTCTTCTTTCGCTTATCCAAAAACAGACAATTTCTGATTCCATGTTCCAATACTAGATAACATAAGATACTTTCATTCTTTTCATTACTTTCTTTTTCCGCCTTCCTTATTAAAACGTTGTGGCTAACTCCTAATAAGTTAGTGAAAACTGGTCAGTTTCCATTTCCGTTTGTGGAACTTATATTGTATTAATTCCAGCTAAAGAAGACTGTAATGCTTAAACGTGCTTTTACTTAAATAAATCTTCTTCAATTAAAGTATTATTTTCTCATATTCAACATTATAGTAGTCCAAGTAAAATGATGCGCAGTATCCTGTAAGTTTCTTAAAATGCGATATGAATACTAGTCAATTTCCCTTGGTCGTAAACCGGAAAAACATTTTTCTTAAAATAAACAGCTTTCATGCCAAAATCATTACATCCTAATCCGACTAATGTTCGCAATATTTATTTGAAACTTAAGTGATTGGAGTTCATATGATAAAATTTTGTTTCCGCGTTCGTTGCTACAAGTTGGCACAAAGATTATTCTGGCCATAACTTCATTCACCAAGATTGATCAGAGACCACCTCTTAGAAGTTAAGAGTTGCTTTTATCTATAAATATTAAAGAAAGCTAAATTTAAACAAGCAATATTTAGCTGCTGAACAATCATTTAACGACATACGGATTACCGTGAAATATTAAAAAGGTAAGAAATTAAATCCGCAACATGCTAACAGCCCTGACGTTACGAAAATATACTTTACGCTCATCTCAAGTGTCATTTTACATATGAACATTATATTAAACTGATATACTACATACATTATGGAATTTGAGATTCCATGGAAAATTGCAAATCCATTTAATTCGTTTGTACATAATCATGATAAGTAAACTAAACATCTATTGCAAAATTCCGAATATAATGGATCGAATTTTGCTTAAACATGTGTCAAGATTAGGTTAGTTTATTTGAGTATGGCAAAGTACTCGAGAATTGTCTACCTATGGATAAAGTTGCTTTCGTGCAAGAAGTTTTAAGGGATACTAACTTCTATTCACTCTACACATGAGGATAGCCATAGGGAAAGTCTCTACACATGGGAAAAGCGCCGAAAAGTAAAGAGCCACTCCTTTTTCTGAGGATCGAACCCGGGACGAAGTGTCCATATTTAGGTATCTTGATCCCTCGACTACTAGTGGGGTAGCATGTCGTAAGGAAATAAGTCAAATATAATCATTGTCTAAGCAAAAATGCCAATCTAACTAGTCATTATCCTTTAAGTAAAATTCAGAAAACTAAGCACATAACTAAAGTTGCAACCTCTATTTTGGTCGAAATCTTTATCATTAATGTAACTGTTTGTAAACATGTCACGTTTGCCCTAAACGATAATATAGATTAAAAGTAAAAGTAAATAATATGATCCGAAAAAATGTGCTGTATATTATAAAGATTAGCTTTGTCACATTCTCATGTTTTATTACGTAATCTTTCAATAAGTGCGAACTGAAACTTAGAAACTAGCTACTTTCTTCTGAATATAACAGAATTCTATATTTCCCTAAAGTCCCCTTGTGAAAATAACGCCCTTCTTATTTCTTATTTACAAAATGCATAAATCTAATACATTACCTGTTCCATATTTTTAAATAAGAACATAAATCACTGGCACTTACTTTAGTTGCACCTTAAATACTAGTAGTACTTAGATCACTAAGTTAATTTATTCTAAGCATTCTTATGTATTCGACGAGGGGTAGGGTCTTCGACCAGGCACCCTATGTAACAGCACACACTTTTACTTCAGATACTAGATCATTAAGTTAATTTTCTTTTAGAGTGCATTCGTACACCGTCTCGTCTATTAGAGGTCATTTCATATAAAAGTTCCTTTTTATCTTGCATAGAACGTGACCATTAGTTAATGAGCGTTTCCTGTTGTTCATAATGCGGCCATTAATATGAATTTTTATTTTAATATTGGAACATAATATAATTCTTAAGCAGATAGATATGAGCTTCAAAATTCTACATCGTCATATTTGTTAGGCTATCTTTTATTTGGAGAAATACGGTATTATGAAGTACATAAATCTTGTTGCACATTTTATACAAAAATAAGTGTAAAGTTTCTTTTAATACTAGGAACATTCATAATCTGTTTAAGATATGTTATAAAGTGTAAATTTTAAGAGATATTATAATATGTTTTGTTATAAACCCTTTACCAGCAAATAAGTTTGCACGGAAATTTCTCTCTTTGTATAAGATATTTGGCGATATGTGACAGTGGATGCTTATTTGTTAAATACTAAAAAATTTAAACAAGATCAAAATGAATGAAAAGCAGTCCTCGAACAAGAGCTGAAGATGGTTACATATGTATTGTAAGGATACAGAGAGCTTCAAAACTTCGTCATTAATGTAAAAGGTAATACGATGTTCTCCTACAACAAGAAGACAATAATAAAAGCACTTTAAATTCAAATGGCTGTGTGTAACAGTTTAACGTAATACGAAACTCTAAAGTGGATTCGAGGAAAGTTAGTTTTCGCCATAATTAAAACACGTTATTATTTTAATTATCATGAAAGGACACTTTCCTCGATTCCTTCATTAGAACGTTTCGTAAAAGGTTTCGTAGCTGCAATAGTAAGTATGGTTTTCCATTCAATTTTGAGAGATACCTGCAATGTTGGCTCATCCTCTAGTGGTGAATAATATGGAAATAATGTACCTAAAATTGTTCGGAGACAAGAGCAAAATACCTTTTTGGTAAAATGAAAATTACAGTTTGCTCTCTATAATTGTTCTAAGATATGTTCGCTTCTACTTGCATTTAAATGTATTGTAAAGAGGATTTGAAAATGAAAACATTTATTCGTATGTATAGCATTTATACCTTACTTCCAACACCCGAAACTTTTATTTTTTCAAAATTCATTTATATATAACCTCAAGATTCCGGCCATAAAAATTAACATTCACATGAAAGAACTCTTGTTGTCTCTAAAGTAGTTCCTTTAAAAGTTTCCGTAACAGAATTGCATTGCCAGGGTATTATATTTATTCGCCCATGAGAATCACTCCCATACAAGCAAGCTGCAAACACTGACAATTCCTTAGCAATGCAATTATTTTAAGGGACTGCCAAAAACCATCGAATCTCGTTTATAATATCTCTCTCCTAACATTTCAGTAACGCAAGCTAAACGCTTATTTCCGGGCTTTCCATTTTTTTCGACCGCTTCCGTACGTGGTGAATTTTAGGCATGTGATGTATACGCAATACAGAGGGCGGAATCTAAACCACATGCGTGACGCACTATGCAGTGCTAGACGTTAATAAGCCTATCAGATTGGCAAAGTTATAGAAGCATTCACTTTCATGGAAATTGCTTCTGCCATCACATTGTCTTTACTGTTACGCGTGTACTAATAGTTTGAAGCAAATGAAGCGAAATATTATCCACAGATTCCGTTCGAAATTGATATGAAATAATGAGCATATTTTTGGTTTTGGCAAATATAATTTTAATGTAACTATAAAATTTTGTATATGTGAAAGCCGAGATTCTGATAGTTATAAAGTGAGTATTTATGTATGTTTCCTTAGAATAACATGGATTAATAGTAGAAATAAAATGTTCATTCAATTACAGTTGATACGACAACAAAAATACTCAAAATACATTCGAGCTAAATATAAATATGTACTTTACATATGATACTCAGTATACACATATAATTTTTACTTGGTGATTGAAAACTAACTAGACAACAAATGTCTAAGGGGGAGGGCTAAGGTACACCGAGACGGCTCGGAATCCTATTATAGCATTACAAGATCGGAAATGCAATCATCACGAGATAAGGGGAAATATTAGACGCCCTCTGCATGAAACCCTCATCAGCCATTCTTAGAGGTATTAGGATAGAAAATCTAAATGCATCGTGATCGCAAATATAACATTTAAATACCGTAAAAATAAGTGCTGACTTTCTTAATGATGAATGTCCCCGACATTTTTTAACGTGGCTAAAGGCATGGAATGTCGCACGTTTTGAAATGCACTGGGCGTTTCGAAATGGTGAATCTTCGTGGCTATCACGGACATCTGACGGATGACCGGCATATTTCAAAACATCCGAGATTCCATGCAGTAACCACGTTATGAAACTTCGGACAACTTCATTATCAAGAAAAATCATGACTTATTTTAAGCTTATGATCTTTAATGTTAATTTGCGATCACGGTGTTTCATATTTTCCATCCTAATAATTTTGCGGATGGTTCCGACGATTTTCTAGCGACAGCCTCCATTATCCCCCACATCTCTTAAAGAACGCTTTTTATACCTTGTATTGTTAGTGGATTCCGAGTCGTCTAGGTGTACATAACCCCTCCTAGAGGTTTAATTCTCTAATTTTGAATTACCCTTCATGCCGAGCTGTAAACATACAAACGTAGAACATGAATTTGAGCAATGTATGGGAGAATCTCCTTTCAGCTGTGGGGTCCACCAGAGGCCGGGCGTTAAAATCGTTAAATATTCGTAGCTGAACTTGAGTTCGATTCGAGGCGAACTGGATGGCTGCATGGCGTTTTCGTGGTTCTCCCCAACTATATTGTGTACATGATCCACTTTCCCTTAGAAAGTCCTGCACAAAGGCATCCCTTCCTTAAGCAGATGGCCTTAGAGTGTTTTGCCATAATCAACTAAACCAAGCTCTTCAACTCCAGAAAAAAAATTACTGAATCATTACGCATCGAAAAAAATAATTAAAGGTGTTTAGATGTTATCTCATTTCCTGTACAGCCAAAAAATATTACAAATTTTAGTTTTACCTTCATATTATACAGCGTACAATAGTGATTTTGTTGTCATTAAGCGCTTTTTGTATATGTACAACTTACGCTATTGTGGCAAAATTAAGAAACATGAGATTGTTTTTCAAACAATTAAATCAGCATCGGAGATGCAATCTAGTAGCTTTCCGTTCACTAAGAGATAAAGGGCATTTATCGTCTTCATCTGCAGAGTAAAATATATACGCATTCTTAATTCTGTACTCAAAGCAGCTGATGGTTAGAGTGATAATTGGTAGATGGTTAGAATTTTCATATTTCCTGTACTACAAATCTTTACATTTATCGGCTTCCTCTAAGCTGTGAAACAAGTATGAATTTCCCGATTTTCGACTTCCCTTTTAAGATATCGTTGTAAATTCATATAACTCCGCCATTTGTCTTCCTTAGCAAAACGATTGCATTTTAAAACCATATCCTCAGGCATTAATTTAACTAAAATCGCAAAAATAATTCCACTGTAATTGTTTAGGTCTACACAGACTGTTTGGAGACTTCGAATTTGGATAGAAATTGTGCACGGAATTGTCTCAGTTCTTTTAAATTACGACATAATTTCACAGCGCTTAACGCTAACAATTTGCTGACATGAGTATATGTGACAATTCTGCTTTTACAAAATTATTTTTTATTAGTTAAATTAGTAAATCGTAATTACTTTTTTAATAATAATCGACTGAGCGGCAATGCCGCTGAGCGCTGAGCGGTCTGAGGTTAGAATCCCGCAAACGGGATGGCTGCATGGGCGGTTTCGTGGTTTTCCCCATATGTAACGTGTATTCGAGCCAGTTATCCTTAGAAAGTCCTCCACGAAGGTATTCCTTCCGTTAGGCAGATAGCCTTCGAGCTTTGCCGTAATCGCATAAATCAAACTGTCCCCAAAATTACTTGCAGTTTTCTTATTTTCAGCAGAAAACATCTATTTTTAATTTTAGAATTTGATATTAGGATATTAATAGTATATAACTTCTTTATTAGTTCCAGATGATTCACTAGATACATCAATTTTATTTTCGTTTTGATGCTTATATTTAAAGCACCTACGAACTTCCAATTTAGAACTCGCAGTTGCGGTATTCTTGTTAATCAGAACAACATGTTCAAAAATTTCTAAATCATCTGTAAAACTTTATATTTTGAAATCTAGCAAAAAGATCTGCTTAACCTTCTCCAGTTCTTCATTTACTTGATCATAGTTTTAGTTTAAAATGTTCTAATGCTTTTTTCTTTTAATCTTTAACCCTCTAATTCAATAAACTGTGCCATTTTGAATTGCTGCAGGTTCCGGTTATTTCGGTATCATAAATCGGAAGTTTGACAATCAACAATTAGTTCAAATGAAATATAAAATTCCTAAAACGTTGTTAATCTCATAAGCGCTTTAGAAGAACAAATTGATCATGGTTTCAGACAATAACGCTTTATTTGCGCAAGGTAAACAATTTTGCATTTTTGACTGTGCACAACGCACTTTAGCTAAACTGAAGACCCAATTAAAGTAAAATCCATTTGTCGTACATTAAAACGTCATCTAGTTTTGGAGTTTTTAGCAGGGATGCAGTCACTGTCAGTCACTGTTAGACTTTGAATAAGAGCTTAAGAATTTCAATTACAAATATTTGAAGAAGCTAATATTACGTGTGTATATAAATAAAATTTTATACACAAATATACTTCATAATGTTTAATTTCTCAAGTAATGCTCCAATGACATATTGAAGGATAGTCGTTATCCTGCATTGAAGCAATAGACTGCTTCGTTTTGCAAGCTACATTTACTCTGCTCGTCTTTCATAACATTTAAGTAATTTGCATATTATTTGAACTTTCTATCAATTAAAATATTAAGAATAATCAATTTATAGCTACCCGATAGTCTTAAAATATTCAAGGACGAATTTGCTACATACTTGTTCAAAATAATATTATTTAATTTTGTTTGTTATTAATATTCTCAATCTCGTTAATTTACATATTTTGGGAATTAGCAATATTTCAAGGCATTTCATACATTCAAGCCAGTTATTTATTTTTTTATTATGTTACGTTAAAGTTAGAAATAGCACAAATACCGGAAATGAAAAGGACATTCACATATCTCTTAGTTTCAATCCAAACTGAGACATGGTTAACCTTAGGAAGAAAAAACAGATATTTCGGATCTTCCTTACAGCGTTTTGTTTAGAATATATTTTAATCTGGAAATAAAACTGAACATCAAGAAAATCCAGAAATACACTGCTCATTTGAAAATGTTAGACTAATAGTGAAAGCAAAGATCTTAAAGTAAATTAAAAATGCCTCTCTAACAGGTGAACAGTTTATAGGAAAATGGAACAGCCTTATTATTTTGTAGACTGCAATGTGTGTCTAGTAATGGAATTACAACAGTGAACAAAAAAGTAATGGAATTACAACAGTGAACAAAAAAGTAATGGAATTACAACAGTGAAAGATATTGCAATGGGAGGCTATGCAATGTAATGCAATGTATTTAGTGCAGTGAAATATGCGCTTTGTAAAATGCAATGGGCTACTTGTAAATTTAGAAAGGAAGTGAACTTAAATTAAAAATGATACTGCAGATAAGCAGTTTATAGTAAATTAAAACAGCCTCAGTGCTTTGTAGAATGCAATGTTTACTTTTATA
The DNA here is from genome assembly GCA_000611955.2 of Stegodyphus mimosarum. Classification (NCBI taxonomy): domain Eukaryota; kingdom Metazoa; phylum Arthropoda; class Arachnida; order Araneae; family Eresidae; genus Stegodyphus; species Stegodyphus mimosarum. The sequence continues at coordinate 1,067,632 of KK119093.1, read as the reverse complement.
GACAAAGAGAAGCGTCAGATTCACAAGAATCACTTCACTATAGCACTAATTTGATTGCAGTGGACTCCAACCGATTCCGGAGTACCTTAAAATGAGCTCGTACATTTGCATTTATATGGAAGGCGATAAAAATGGAAAAAATAATTCTATTTAAGCATATTTTATGTTTTCAAATCAGACATACATTTACAAGCTTAATTACAATATATTCCTACTTATAAATATTCTGTTGATATGAGGTGGAAAGAAAGAATATGAGAGTATTTTTAAATCAATATCTGGTAAGAAACTCATGTTGATGTTTTGATTCGCTTTATTCACGATGTTCAAGTATTTGCTTTAAAAGCATTTTTGCCCAGTTTTTACATACTCTAGAAATCTGATCTGTATGAAAATTTAGTCTCATCCATACGAAAAATTAAACAAATTCTAATTTCAGCAACATGGACAGAAACACATAAAAGTCAAAACTGTGAAAGGAAGAAAAGATTTGTTTTGAGTAGGGTGTTTAGCATACCAATAAAACGTTTTATTTATATATAAATATATGTTAATCACAAAAATTTCATATTTTAAAGTTGCTTTCTTTACCACGCTATCTTACTCCCTAATATTAATTTTTAGTTTTGTTAATTTATTAGTTAATAATATTAGAATAAAATTTGATTGCTTAAGCGTGGTCATTGAATACGGAAAAAAAGAAAATTTTCAAATGTGTATTGCTGTACATAATTTGATCCCAAGATCCTGTTTTCATGCAGTATTCCTAATAGACAAATTACTATTTTTCCGTTTTTGACTGGTAATGAATCAAACGATTCCATTGGGATTTCAGTCATCGCAGCGAGTTTGCATTTAGAATTACTAATACTAAGCGTGATTCTAGAACAGACGTTGCAATCCGCTTTGATCTAACTTCACCGTGCTCCCAGAGTTATTTGAATCAGTTTATTTTTAAAGCATGATTGAAAATGCGCGGCACTGTAGTGAAAGAACATTCGAATTTATTCAAAAGGCAATGCGTTCCACACGAGATGACAGAACATTTTTACTTGCATCCAATATATCAAGGTTGCTTTCTTTCTTGCAAGGCTTCAAAGAAATAAGTTAACATTCATGGAACACACAGAAGATACTGATATCCGATAAAAATGTATTTACAGAAGACAGTAAAGAGAAAAGTTTTTATAATGCTAAAGTGATATATCACTCGGTGAAAAAAAAACAGCGTCTTTTCCCTATTGAGATTCTTAACAACCATTTTTTATTCATAAATTTTAAAGTAATTTAAATATTTTAGATCTGTACAAAGTTCCGGATTTCTTATTACCTGATGGGCAAACTGATTAACATATCTGGAAGAGTAATTGTTTTTTTAAATGAGTTCAAAGGCTGAAAATAAATTTTTGTTTAAGAGCTACTCAGTAAGCTGAACGTACAAATTTTTCGTTTTTGATACTAAGAATTTCGTCTCGTTCTGGAGTTATTTAGTTAAAATACTGATTTTTTACACTAACATAATACAAATTAAATTTATGTTTTATTTTGTCATACAAGTATCTAAGAAACGCAATTTTGTTTTGATATAAAATTCTGTCTTAGAGTTAGTTTTGTGAATGTCTAAGTTACTCACAAACTTAAACCTTACTTAACTGAGGCGGGTCAACATCTTCACTGCTAAATTTCATGTTTTATTAGCAATAATATCTCAGACGAAAAGGAGAGCATTTATGTTACTTAGGGCTTATTGGAAATAGTGCTACCTAAAATGCAAAATAACTGGTTCATCGATGTTTGCGAGAAATTATAAACACATTGAAAATTTTCAATCAAGAGAAAAATATCTAGCCTAATCATAGATTTCCTAAATACCAGATTAACATGTATTTATATTAAATATTAAATTAAAAACAACTCGCTGTCACCAAGTGCAGTTCTTGCACAACTAAATTCAATGCAAGCCAAAATTTACTGTTCAACAATACTGAACAAGTTACTAGTTATTTAAAATAAATATTTGTCAAGGGATAAAAACCAGATTTTTTCTTAGTTAGGTAGTTCACATAAGCAGTAGTTAAGCTAATCGTTTCCTAAAAATGTAGTAATATTCTAACACTAAGCTATGCACGTGATTGCTAATACTCGAGCATTGTCAATATGTACTTCTAAAATGAATGGCTTCGCAACGTTATCGGACACTAAGCTCAGACATTAACCCCATTCATATACAGTGAATTTATAAACATACCTGACGGCGATAATTCGCCAAGCTTCCAGGGAAAATTTTTATTATTAAACAATATTTCTTTGTTCGACCTAGAGGACTTCCACATTGATACAGCTGAACTCCTCCCAATCTCTGCATCTAAAATCCATTATATAATTACCGAAAGTTAGAATACTTCAGATTTTAGGCTCACTGAAACAGTTTGATAATAGTTGGACTATAATTGCGCGTGTAAAATACATTTCTTTTTATTACAAGATCTAAATCCGTAAGAAGATATATTATGCAATCGCCAGGTGCATTACAGTTATAATAAACATACTGGAACGTTATGTACTCAGAAAAAAAGAAGAAATTAACATATAAAGACATATAAAGTGGAAAATATTTTATTCAAATAGCTGATACAACCACGATCTGAAAAAGAAGGAGGAAAGAAAACTAAAACTGAAGCTCAAATAATTCTTTGTTGCCAATGGAAAATACGTGAATAATGTTCACTGAATAACCCACAGTTTGTATAAGTTTCTGATGATGCAAGAAATGAGAAATGCACGCAGACATGAGAAACCAATAAAGTTCTCTAGAAATAATTACATGTGGTAATGGAAATTGTCAAGACAAAGTTAGTCATGAAAATAAACTGAATGAGGACCTTTTTATTTTGAGTTCAAATTTGGGAAACCTGTCATGAATGCAGCCAGAATATTAATACAGCATTCAACAAAGGACTAGATAACCGAATGAAACATTCAATTTTGATCTGAAAAGCTTGGAATAAAAAATAAGTCTCCAGAATAAGTATCGAGTTTATTTCCTTTATTCTCGTTATCTTGCTGAATTAAAAAGCTAGTTAAATAAGGATATATACTTCAAGTGCATGTAACCTTTGATTATTCAATGTTTGAGAATTTCTCCAGACATTACTAATAAACAATAAAGTAGCAAAGATTGACGCATGAATACCGGTTATTTTATCGAAAGAAGTCAAGTGATTGAAGAATGTGTCCTTTTTTATAGGAATAGATACATGAATACTAATTGATTAATAATTAGATCTTACATGATAATAGCTGGCAGTCGTGTAATATTTGAGTGTAAGAAATGCTTCAGAAATTATTCTGAGTTTACTTTTAAATCAAAAACGTTAATTAAAAAATTACAATATAATGATTTTTGTCTAATACTGTTTAATTTCTGTTTTAAAAAAAAACAAAATAGCAAATGGTTACTATGTAAGAAATATTGCAAGTTATCAAAATCTGAGTATAGGACAGTTAACTCTAATTATAATAGACGTGCGCAGCTTGCTTCTTCAAGATAATACAAAAAATCATATCATGGTGAAACTCATGTAATATAACATATTCATGATTTTAAACTGTGTATCATACTGCTGAACTTCTAGATATGTTTTTCAATAGGTCGCCTATTTCGAATAACTTGAGAAAATTTTAGAAGCATGTTTTATTTACTCATCTGTCAGAAAGACGAAGATTTCATGAATCTGTCCGCTCCTCATTTACGCAGGCGTTAGTAAATCTGCATTAACGTTGTGTTTTTAGTAACAATATTTTGCTTATATACGTTATTAGTTTCTTCTTTGCTTTGATGTTTCATGTAAATAACTTCGAAACTGAACACGGAAGATTGACCAATGAAAGACATTTGTTGAAACTTGTTTTTTTTGGGGGGGGGGGCCGACGCTGAAACATAGAGTCATGAACATCTATTATATAAACAGGAGTACACGGCTAATACATGATGATCTACGATATATATGGCCATTCAATGGCGTACTTCCTTGCCATTGAGAGTATTTTGCTTTTCAGTATTGCTTAAGAAGCGTTTTTGATGACCCTAAGGCGTTTCTATATCATCGGTTTCGATTAAAAATTTTAGCAATGAAGATTAGTTTTTTTATGCTCAAGATTAGAATGAATCGATGCACTAGAAGATTGTAATGAGAAAATTAGAAGGTTGAGTAGTAAAGCCCACTGAATACTGATAATTCCATCTGATTTGTGTTCCGTTCCAGGCGATCGGGCTGGCTGAATTGTTGGGTTTGGCATTTTTGCTATCTGTAACTGAATACGAGCAGTGCCTCGCAAAACGTTCTACACGAAGGCATCCCTTCTCTTAGGCAGATACGCCTCGTAGCTTTGTCATATTCAAATAATCTAACCTAACGTAAAGTAATCTCGAAAAGTTTAAAATTCCCTTTGTGTTTAATATTTTGTAGCTCATTCAGTTCATTAAGTATGATTTTGTGTTTAGTGTATTCAAGGATCGAAACACGACAGCATACACTTTAACAACTTCCCTGACATTAAATTAAAATTATTTTTTCTGTAAATTAAACACTCATAAATTCTCCAATTGTGCAAAAAAAGTCCGGGGAGTCCTCTTTCCGTTATGTTCAAATACAGAGGCTGTTCGCACATTTTTAGACGATTTTGGTAAGCGGTAATAAAAAATCGTTTGCTGCAAAAGAAGTAATTGCAATTGTACTATGTTTTAAGAAGTCAAAATTATCGTCTGTGGCTTGAAAGTTTTGTTTTTATTCAAAATGGCGAATTTAACAAAGTAGTGGTTCGAAGGCTACATTTACGCTCTTTCCGAAGAGAAATATGCATACTCCGTTATCCAAAATATGCATACTCCGTTATCCAAAGACTCATGGTTTTGTGATATATAAAAGGTCGATAGGTAATATCATCAACAAGAAAGGAAAAAAACGTCAAATCGGAGCCTCAAGAGGGACAAAAATTCCAAACAAGTATTTAAGGAAAAAACGGACATCTTCGACTATTGCAAAAGTACGTTGTTTAATGTTAAAAGAAAATCCCCCTAGTCAAAGGACAGTTGAAAAATCATGAAAATGCTCGGTGTCCACTGTAAACAAAATGATAAATGGTGATTTAAATCTTAAGAAAGTGAAAAAACGCAATGTGCATCGTCTTCTTCCAAAGCATATCGCTCAACGCAGGACACGCTGCAGAATTCTATATGGTAGAAACATTTATCCAAAGAAAAATGGAAAACAATTGTCACAATAGATGAAGCATGGGTGTATTTAAATTACTGTAACAAAAAAAGAGCCATTTACTATCATAAAAGGGGAGAAAAAAATTAAGTACATGGTTCAAAGAATCGAAAGAAAGTTTTTCTAAGGGATTCATGTTTGTTGCTGGTTTTTCTTATAATGGCAAGTTAAAAATAAATAGAGTTCAAAAACAATGTCAAGATTAACTCCAAATACTATCAGGAACATATTTTATCGCCAATGTTTCTTAATGAAATACCATCGCTTTACCCACAGTGCCATTAATCTGTGAGACTCCATCAGGACAAAGGTAGCAGTCACACATCAAAATCCACTGTAAATTTCCTAAACGAAAAGGAACAAAAAACTGGTATCAAGGCTCTTCACTGATATCCCTACTAAATCTCCCGATGTGTCACCTATGGATTTTTGTGCTTTCGGACTTTTAATCCCAAAACCCATTATCCAAACGTTGTCCCAAAACCCTAACAGGACTCTGGAAAGCTGTTCGGGAGGAATGGGATAAAATACCTCTTCTGACACTTCAAAAGGCATTATTATCCTGGTAATTGCGGTGTCGAAAGATAGTTCAGAATAAAGGATGTCAAGTAGAACATTTAAAACACAAAAATTTTATGTAATTTGGTTTTGTGAATACAATATACATCGTCTAAAAAATGAGCTGCGAACAGCCTCTGTATCACAGAGAAACATTTGAGTACAGATTTACTTGTGCTTTTGTTGCGGTATTGGCAACACTGCTTTCATATTCGGATCATATATTTTTACCAATGCGTGAACGGACATTCTTAATCACGCATGTTGAAAACGTGGATAATACCTCAGCTGCAAGAAAAGGGACTTAAAGGCTCATGTACGGGTACTAGAGGGTTTATGTACGGGTATTAGAAGGGGCATCAGCCCTTATTGCTCGTCAGATATGTAAGATTGCCTTAAATGAAAAAATGTCCAGGCCACTGGATTGGGTATGGTTTTCCAAAATCTCCATTCCCATTGAAATGGCCGTCTTTCAACTCCAGATAACACACTGTTGGTTGCCTCGGTAATCAAGTTGCATTTTCTTTACATCGATATAGGATAGCTTAACAATCGCTAAAAGTGCGGAGAAATCTTTTCGAAAGATAACCTATTTATATGCTCTGCAACATGTTAAGAAGAACATGTGTGTACTGCACGATGGAGCATATACAGATCCACCGTATTCTTAGCTCGGACATGCAAGTACTCAGCTATATAGTATACACCAAATAAATAAACTAAAATTACCCTGAAATTGCGGTATGTGATAATCAAATTGGGGGTACAAAGACTTCATAGGCACCGTGCAGAATTGTTAAATATCTTGCTCTGACCTATCGCGAATTTATTTCTTTTACATTTAACCAATGCTGTATGAAATAAAGAATGAACTGATAAATCCTTTTCCGAATTATTAATTGCAGTTCCGAAGTATAATTGCATGAATTTATAGCTCTTATTTCAGTATAATAATTCCTTCGGTATTTCCTAATTGAAATAAAATTTATCCTGATTGGCTTTTATAATTCCTAACTGAAATAAAATATATCCCGATCGGCTTTTATAATTCCTCAATCAAGAATTGTAAAATTTATGAACACTACGTGTTCTTATAAAACTGACGGAAAAAAGAAACCCGAATTGTTAATTCCACGAGACATTGCCTTTAAATCTGGCTTTCTCCATTGAAAAATCGTCCAATATGTGGAAAAAATGTTACTAAAGCATCCGCCGCTGGAGGGAATGAGACGAATCAGAGAGATAAAGGGTTATTTGTCACTTTCTTTATTCTCTGACATCAACTGGAGGTCTGCCAGTTCTTTCTCCTATCTTCTGTCTCTCTACGAAATTCAAATATTCTTTACACGCACTCGTTATTGGATTGAGATACTGCAAATGATCATTATATACCGAAAATGATTACATAACATATTGCTCTGTCTCTTCTAAGAAATGGATTTATGAGCTAATACGTACAAGCCTTGAACTATAATAATATATTTTCTTAAACGCATTGTTATTTAAAAGCGATGATTCTTTCCTTTCATGTATATTTCCTTGGGAATGAGATAAAATGACCTTTATACGTAAGAATAATTTTATCTTTTCGCTGAATGCAAAAGCAAGCGAATGATCCGATCATATCTTTATTTTCTTCTCTACAACGAATTTTTCGTAAGGCGTCATTCTTAAATTCAATTAGGCATCATTATGAAAAATATATTAGATTCACTCGGACTCAATAGAATTTATCAAAACACATAAGCGCTAAAGGCTAAGGAAAGTGATGACTTTTTGAAGGATTTTCTAAGGGAAAATGCCTTATATTCACATTACACATGGGAATATCCCGAAAACTTGCATATATCCAACCCATTCGTCTGCATTTTAACCCGGGTCCAATTATCAGTATTCAGGAGTTTTACAGCTTTGGCACTGACGGGAATATTCGAAACAATTCATGCTTTTAAGTAAAAATATGTTTGTAGGGCTCAATCAGCTAACTCATATTTATTCTTTGTTTCTGAAGGTATTTACTTTACATAAAGAAGGTTTATAACATTTAAAAAATAAATTTAACAGTGTAGTGATTACGGTGTTCAAAAACTTATATTGCCATGCATTAATGTAATATCGATTAAATACAGAACTCAGTTTCTTAACAAGGAAATGAACTTTAACGTTTTAAAATTCTTTTCCAAATATCAGCTCCTGTACCTATGTATGTAGGTTAAGCAGAGATAATATACGAAATCTTAAATACTGCAAAACTATATGCTAGTTTTTATTTGCTTACAACTATTTATTTACGTATCATATACGTAATGCTAATAAAAACTTACTTAAACAATTTTAATATTTTATTTGAGGGTTTGAAAAATATATGCTCGTCTTTTTATTGCGTAAAGGGAACTTATTAGTTGTTAGATAATACCACGTTTGGATCTAGAAGAGCAGAAAATGTACTTATTTTTTTCTTTGGATACTTAGAACAAGAGTCAATTGTTGATGGTAATTTAAAAGGGTATGGGTGCCCATAGCGTCGAGCAAGATATTTTAACATCTATTTCAATTCATGATTAATTAATAAAAAAAGTTTTCGGTACTCTGGGAGAAATTGTAAATGTTTTTGGAAGATTTTATGCGAACCTAAGAAAAAGTTAGCAATAACGAACCTGAAGAGTGTCACGAAAATATTTCGAATTCTGAACGAACAAAACATTTTGAAACATTTGCTGAAAAGTAAATGTGGCCGTTAACATCCAATAACAAAGGAAGGTAATGTGTTATTAACTGAACAGAAGTTCATTCGAAGACGTGGTTACATGTAGATAACAATAAAAAAACTGAACTAAATACATTTCCTTTTAAGCTTTTATTTCCACTTCTGAATTTTTAGTTTTGCAGGCTCGATAACTTTTCTTTCATTTTAAGAATATGCTTCCTTTTCTACTTTTTATTTATCTCTTTGCTTAACTAATGAATTTATGATCAAATTAAATATCATTTTTAATATTTAGAATGGAAAATATGAGAATTTTAACACGTTTGTCCATATTGACCCTTTTCCAGGTGTTTATTAGTGCAGTATGTAGATTTGCGTTAAATTACTGAACTATTTCAGCATAAATTTATTATCTTTCATTATAATCCCATTTTCAGAGAAAAGAAATTAGTAGAAATGCAGAACGAATGTCTAATTTACAAAAATGCTGTGGCACTAATAAATATTTTATTGTAAAGGTAAAGTGAATAGTAACTGACATATGTTAAAAAGTACGGCTTTAACTCAGAATTCAGATACATAAAGACACAATAAAAGATTGTTTTGTATATTTCATACCTGTGACTAACAATCGTTTTTCCTGTAGAATCATTTTAAACAAGATGAAAAGAATTTCTAGCACTTACCTGAAAAGAAAAAGAAATTACCTTAGTATTATAACAATATTTTGCAATCTAATTACTTTCATTTAAAATTCTAATTAAAATGTATCAATGCAAAAATTTACATCACACTGATGTTCAGAAAAATAGCAAGGTTTTTCTGATCGGGACGGCGGTTTTCGGGAACAATAATTTTTGACGGGATCTTTCTGATTATTGCAGTTGTGTTTAGTCTCTATGACAATGTTAACGCACAAAATATAGGATTTTAGTCGTCACAGACCTATTATTCTTTTCATAAAACACACTTGCATAAAAGGAAAATTGGAGTGGAGTTAGATTTGTAGATCCCATATTGGTCGTACTTTATTCTTCGAAATAACATTGATTCGTGAACGTCAGTGCTAAATTTCCATTATTTCATTAGTGAAAAATTTGTATGCAGGCCCACCCAGTTGAAAAATCGCTTCTCTTCTTACATACCTAAACTACCTAAAGTTTAAAACCTAAAGGTCTGTCCACCTAATACGCTCAAGACGTTGTTACCGCTCCTTTTAGTCCAAAAGGGCTTTGTCCCTGAAGGACTATTGTTTTCGTTTTGCGATTTTGCGTTGGAAACATTAAATGTCGGTTCACATTTCAAACTGTTGCCACCAAATATTGCAGAGTTGTATTACATTTAAAGAAATTAAATAATGAAGAATGTGCATAAATGTATGTATGTTTCTAGCATTGTGATAAACGACGGTAGCTAGAGCAATCGAATTTTGAATGACGTAATGTTGCTGCGAATGTGAGCATCTGGAAGCCCAAATTTGAATTTTGGAATTTGTTTTATTATCGATTTCATATTTTGTAAACCTTTAACAAATTTTTGAAAAACAAACTCAAGGATTTTAAAGCGAGCAATGGAAAAGTTGTATAGAAAAAAACATTTTTATCTGCAGGGCGTGAGACTGTGTATAGGAAATTCTAAATATAAGCTCAGTTTAAAATTATTTTGCGATATTGTTCTTTAACTGAATTTTATGATTTAAGTGCGAAGAACATGATCTTTAATAAATAAAGGTAACACACAAAATGTTAAAAAAAACGCACCTTTGGACGTAATTTAAAATCTGAAACCTTTCAGATTTTCTTCCCCCCCCCTCGGCGTAAATTTACATTACACAGAGGACGTAAACCTATGCTCGTGTTCAGCTTCTTCGTCCTCGACATGAACGGACGGCAGTAGTTGACTGAGTTTTGATCACGTGTCATAATCTGAAAAACTTCTTGTTTATGTTTTTCAGTATGGCTTTGGAACACATAGCAACGATTTTTTATTCAAAGTGAATGTAATTGCCTACATCATCAATAAAATCATCAGCATTGTTTACGGCATCCATAGGTTTCTCAAACCATTTATTGGTAGAAATTTCAAATTCTCATCAAAGAAAAAAACTGCATATTTATAAAGCAATGATATGTCAATATATTCATATGCTTTACCTGTATGGATCACCGTAAGCAATAAGAATCTAAATAAATTGCAATTTCTGCGAAATCAAATTCTCTGTCTTACAAAATTCTCTTTAATTATTACAGATGCTCGCTATTTTATGCATAACAAGAATTTCTATAAGTATATCAATATCAAATACATGAAAAACTAACTTCAAGAAAACCACAGCTTATAAAAAAAACTGTTGTGTATAAAAGTATTTAATAGAATATTGCTGCGAAATTTTCGAGGACGTTACAACCAGTATGTCATCAGCTTATTGAATATTAATTAAATTACCATTGCAATGACTTCTACTGCTTCTATTCTTTTTGCACTGCGTTGGATTGCAAGGGTCGTGTGTTCGGACCTTCCTCGTGACCACTGTAATTCAATTTTTTATACCACCTGTGCATATTTCGGTTTGCCACTAGCATTTCTCATTTTTTGGAACGTGTTTTTAACGTTTGATTATGAACCATTTTATTCCTATTTTGTTTGTTATTATTATCATTTTCAATTCTAGCTTAAATTCGGGTAAGTCAGCAGATTTCTTCTAGCATACTTCAACGACATGACTTCAACAATTTTATATATATATGTAATGTGTGTGTGTGTGTGTAAGGCATAACAAAATACGATGGCTGCTTTAAGAATAATTGGCGACCTCAAAATCAGCTACTCTAGATTTGGTGCTATCTCCATAAATTCATCTGTTCTCCCAAATTTGTGATCCTTCTATGTTATATAACAAACTAAAATTAACCAATCATAGCTTAGAGTACTTCCTACCTGCATGTACTTGGTATAACTATCGCTTGCAAGCTAACTACGTCTTCTTTCCTCTCACTAGCTTCCGCCGCTGCTTATAAAACCCGTTGCTAGGCCCACTTGCCTAAAATGACGTCGTATTCCTCTAGCCGTGCATAGAAGTAATTGTGAATGATCTAGAAATATTTCATCCACTAAGAAAATGATTTGATATGCTTGAAAATAAAGATTGGTGATGTGTCGAAATCCTGTTTCGCTATCTTCCCCAGTACGCATTCAACCGACGGCAGTGACGGCTGCAAGCTGTTAACGTATCCGGATTCCTCCTACGCATTAAAATTATCACATATATATTCCCTATGAAGAAAATTTTAGAAACATTAACTTCCAATATTTTTTCTGTCAAACAATGTGTATTTGGAATCTTATATTCATGAAGGGAACAAGAAGGATGTTCTGAAAAATATCTAAGAATCTAATTTCTATACATTTCCTTTTCTGCTAGAGATGTCTGACAAAATTAATTTGAAATATAAGTGTTATCTGAAAATTTTCACTAATTTGTTTCTTATATTGCTACAACGATTATCTAAATCTTTCTCTAGCTATAACCCAGGCACGCATTTAAAGCATGGTTTTTCACTCATTAATATAAAGCCATAAATCAGTGTAACGAAAATAAAGGTCATCAGTATAAAGCCGTACAACACAGTAGTCCATTCTGTGTCACCACGAGAAATTATAAAACTTCCGAATTTTTGAATTACTGATTATCCTGTAAAATCGACACTCCGCCCCCCCCCAAAAAAGGTTTGCATAAACTTTCGGACAATTTTCTGTCTAAAAATATTTTCGAAATAAGGAGTAATATTTATGTGTGTGTGTGTGAATACGTGAATAGTAGCTTAATTCAATATGAATTAGGCACTATAGAAAATTTAAGAAAATTGATTATGTTATCAAAGATGTAACACATATATGTATATTGTATAAAGTAAATCAAAATAATTTTATGATATCTTAACAATCTATTTATACGCTCTGATATATGTCTTTGCAACCAATATATTTAGAAAAGCTTTGTTTACATATAAAAGTAATTTTTTCTAAATTGTGTACTGTTTCTAAAAATTTGGCTTAAGAAGGATATAATTCTTCCAGTTTAGAGAAAAATCTCCTGATAAAAAATTTAATTTTTGAGCAAAATAAGTCAACCGCCTAAAACCCTAGCTCTGGTATTGCATTTTTGTTCGAGTTTGTTACATTTAAAAACACGTATACGAGCTGGTTTCCCTCAGAAAGTCCTCCACGAAGGCATCCCTCCTTTAGACAGATAGCCCTTGAGTGCTTTCCCACAATCGAATAAACCAACCATCCAACTCTACCCTGCTACAAAACATTCTTTGTTACTTAAACTGTATGTTTTGATTTGTTGTTCGTCAAGTATGAATTACAGTGCAACATTGACGCTATTGAACCCTTAAAATAACCTTTGCAAACTCTTAGAATGCCGATCAGTATGTCTAAGAAACCTTCTCAAACGTCTGAAATACCATTTGAGATTCACAACAATTTTTTCCACCTTCCTTTCATTAACGAACAAAGAGGTGTGAAGTTTTCAAATGATATCTTTTCTAATTCCTAACAAAGGAGGAAGTTCGAGTCTATATTAAGTCACATTTCACCTTAAGATAAGGAACCATAAAAAATTCTTTTAGGACAAGACCTTTATGCAATAAAAACGAACTGATGCAATGCATTTGGAAAAGCTACACTTTAAGTTATTGTGCACTTCAGAGAGAAATAATAGATGGGAGTTCTTAAAGTGACTTAAAGTTCTTAAAGACATGACTACTTGCACAGAGAATAAACAGTGATGCCAATAACTTTAAGTAAACTTTTTTCCTTATTTATTTGTAATCCAGTAGGCTGATAAAAATCAGTCCATCAAACAAATAATTCTTTTTTTCTTTTTTTTTATTTTCGCGTCCCAAAATCAAGATACTACTTATAACATGCGAGTGTCTTATGCAAAAGAAAATACGGTACTGGTAAAATGATGCCGATTTACCCCTAAAACGTTTAGGCTGTTTTTTCACTATTTGCCAGAAACTAGGGAAATGGTATTGTATTTTCTAGTTACAAATGCGTAACGCCAAATACCTGCATGATAATTTTACTTTATATGCGTGATAACTCACTTTATATGAAATCATGTGTAATATTAAAGTGAGCCAGAATCTGTTTAGGAAATTTTGTACCCGAAGAATTCTGCCCTCAAAACATAGCTCTTTGATGGCTCGACTTTAAAATTTGACGTTTCTTCTATCATAAATAACTTAGCCTAACTTGAAATTGCTTTAAATATATTTATCCATAAATTCCAGAAAAATAGACTTTGATGAGGTATTTTATGTCTCAATGCATGTAAAAGATGACCTTGTAAAACTAAATTTTCCAAAAGACAAAAATAAATATAAATGATTACATTCTCTACCTTTGATCAATTTTCAATTAATTTAGTAGAGAAATATATGATCTGGAGTTCATATTGAATCCATGTTTACAAAAATTTTTTTCCCTTCCAAATAATATTATTTTTAACAACACCAAACCAACGACATTTATTATCCAGCTGGATTAAGAGAGAAATACGCCATCTTATTTATTTATTTTTTCAAAGCAAAGTTAGATTTTTTTATATACACTTCCAATACAATGAAAAATAAAATCTTTGACAAATGTTTCTTTTCCGGTAGCATGTCATCTTCTTTCCCCTTTTTTCTTCACCTATAGCCTCAATCTGTTTGATTAATGACATTAAAAAATATCTCCTGCTAGGAAAGTAATACGTACGTAGGAGGCTAATGCACTCTTCTTGACGCTAGTAAAGTATTCTACAAGCGTAAAACACAGTGTTTTCTTATCCGATAAAAATACAATAATGCGGAAAATTGTCCATAACTTCCTGTGAAGTTAACTTCTTTGCTAGGGAGTTGATCCTATAATCCTTAAATGTGAAATACAGTTGCAATTTGTTACGAACTGCGATTCAAGCATTTACTTCACAGGGTTGTACGTCTTAAAATCTTTTAAACAAAATGAATGAAGTTTGGATGATTTCGAATAGACATTTACGACTTCTAGTTACAGGTTTTGGTGTACAGTTTGATTAACGGTTAAAGCACAATAGATGGCACTTCAGCTCAAAAACCATTTACAAAGAATTGATCGAATAAAATAAAATTTAAACATGCTATTTATCAGAAACATTTCATTCTTAATTTTTGTCGAACGGACTTTTGTGGAAATTCATATTTTTCAAGCATTGAAATACAAATGAGCATTTAACATTTCATGCATGTCAATTCCCTAACATCGAAGCGCTTACCATTTTACATTAAAAGAACTTAATTATCCATAAATATCATTTCAGTTTAACTCATTTAAATTTCATTTCTTACTTTAAAAAGTGTTTACATAATTATCTGATAAAAATTATTTTTATTTTGTTTTTCTTAAAGTTCAGTTTTGTATGATTAATTTTTAAGATTCTCAATGAGAACAATATACAGTACATTCTGAGTGATAACTGAAAAATAAGAATGCATTTAGGTGAGGGAAAATGTAAGGAGGCATAAGTAATCCTAAAACGAAACATAAGTAAAAAGGAAAATTATGGAGTAAAAATAGGCCCATGTGATCTAAAATGAACGAAAAAAATTTTTGTTCAAAGGAAAGGTAAAAGAAATAAGATTTATAAACCTTAGATTAAAAATTTCGAGACAATTGCAATGTTTAAATAAACAGCCTTTCGTCACGAAAAACTTAGCAAAGAAAGCATATGAATTCTCTGCATCTAAACTATTATAAAAGAATATACAGTTATTCAGTTGAGGGACGTTGCATGAGGAAAGGTTTTTAGAATGTGATTCATTAAATAAAATTTATATTTAGACTCTAACCACTTCTTCCACATCTCCTATTTGTGCTTCATATAAAATATTTAGAGACGAAATATGATGACAATTTAATTAGCAGTTGATAAAAAATAATTTAGTTGACCCTGAACCAGGAGGAGGAAAAAATAATATTTATTTATATTACTGCTGCTTATATATATGTACGAAACGGATAAAAAGTTATTATTCATCAAATAATTATGTAATACCTAGCATTAGAAATGTTTTGTTATGTACTGTCTATTCCTGTAAATATTTATAAGACAGCAATTAAATATATTGAAATTATATCAAATGGATATGTTATTAAACAGGAATTAAATTTAAAAAAATTATTAAATAAGTGTTGTCTAACAGAACACTTAATTAACAATTAATATATTAAATTATTAATTAACTGTTAATAAGTTCCTTTGAGTTTAGCATAATATATGCAATATACACGCGAAATTTAAAATGTAAATTGAAGGACGTTTGCCTTACGAATACCAACAACTTTGATAGCAAAGGACGTGCCAAATTAATGAATGATAGACGGGAATTACATAATGGAACATAAGGTAAACAATGTAAATATTTCTGACTGCTAGTTCCGATGTTTAAAAAGCAAGTAGCAGAATTTTCCAACATACGAAAATTTTGTACATTTCTTTTTATAAAACGTATGCACTTTCGAAAGCTTTAATTTGCACTAAAACTTATTGAGAGAATAGGATGACCAACTTCCTTCTACTTCTTTCTTTTCTTCTCAAAATTTTGTTTCTTTTCTACTCAAATTGTAACTAAAAATCTGGAATCTACAAGGAAATGTAGACACAAAACAAAATTAACATAAAACAAAATGCTCTTTATTTTCCTTTTGAAAAGCTATAAGAAAATGCTGCCACATTATGGCAGGACCTTCCTTCTTTCTTCTAGAGTAGCTGCTTCCTTCATTCTGTTTTTTGTTTTATTCACTGCTTCCTCACTCTGTCGCCCCTCATTTTCAACGTTGTTCAAGTTCCTTACAGTTTCGCAATACTCTGCTTCATAATTATTACCAAAATAATGCACTGTTTTCTCTCTAACCCATGCAACTTTCTTATGAGACATAATTAAAAGATCATCAAACGCGTTCTTTTCTAAATAAATTGCTTTAGAGTTCTCACCATACGTTGAAACACACTTATTTAAAATTGAGAGTAGCATCTTTGTTTCTCGAATATAAGGAAGAAAAAATACCATGTGATTTACTGTCGAGAGACACATGTAAAGCTTATACTAATCGAAGAGAATCAATAATGAAGTAGATAATTCGTATAAAGTTAAAAGCTCGTGTACTAAACTCATGTACGTTGAATTTGATCTTACAATACAAAGAAGAATTTAAATACAGCATTTGCTTTTTTAAGGCATGATTGTTGAAGTTTTTTTAGGTATTTTGTTCTGTCTCACTAATGTAATTTTGTATTCTAATTTTTATATTTCATTTATAAGTGCCAATTAGAGCATAACAGTATGGTATAATCATTGAAATTATTGCGTACACTTTGAATATCACAATTACACTGTAGAGTATAGGGATGAGAAGTATGATATTGATAGTCTTAAAAAGTTCTTTCCATCTGTGGAAGAGACATGGTTACTTCACTTCCGGAAAGTTTCTAAGAAAACATTATAAAACGCCTAAGAAAGAATGATTAATGATTTTCGTGTGCGTAATGACTAATGTTACAAGTTGAGTTGAAAGGTAAAAATTTTTCACAACATTATAAAAATAAAATATTTCTTGATGGTGATATAATATAAAGGGCAAATTCATACTGTCCGCTTTTTTTGTAAACTCTATAGAGTTTACAGAGTTTTCCTTTGTTGTTCTTAAAGGAAAGGTCTTAAATTAAGGTAAGATATTTCAAGTGTACAACGTGGTTTATAAATGAAAACTTGCGTTCGACAGCATTATTTTCAACACCCACAAAGAAATTCTAGTAAATAATTTAAAATTTCCTCGCGATTCCTCTGTGAGACATGTTTTAACCATTTTTAATCTGTCTTTGACCTCCCAAAATTAAACTTATCAGGCTGCCCAAGTCTGCATTTTTACTATTTGTAAAATTACATTATTCGTCAAAAGGAAAAGGAAAATTAAACTCGGAAGAGTTTTACTGTTACGTCTAGTCTATATACAGAGTTCTAAAGAAGAAATTTGAGAATGGAGTTTTTTTATACTATTTCTTCCCTGATGATTAATTTGGCGAGAGTACTTTTGCTCTCATCAGCACCAAAAGAAGAAATTCATTTATGAGAAAAAAATCATCGTTCCTTTCTCTGAAAAAAAGAAAAAGAGAGAACTTAAAATACATTTCTTCTTTACAAACTATTCTTTTTAAAATAACAGGGCAGGTAGTCTTAAATTGATCTGAGAATTATTTTTAGTTAGAGAGAATTTCAAATCGGACAAAGAACATTTTGTGCAGAAGCTTCGACGTATAAAAATGCATCAACTCATTTCATTAATTGTATATTCATCACATAAACTTTAAATACTGCTAAGAAGTATTTA
This sequence comes from Stegodyphus mimosarum, assembly GCA_000611955.2. Classification (NCBI taxonomy): domain Eukaryota; kingdom Metazoa; phylum Arthropoda; class Arachnida; order Araneae; family Eresidae; genus Stegodyphus; species Stegodyphus mimosarum. The sequence continues at coordinate 1,049,674 of KK119093.1, read as the reverse complement.
CAAAGTTTTTGCACTGATGGTTTTCCTCTACCCATAGGTCATGTAATCTTATTATTTTAAATTTAAATAAAGTTTTTATGTTATGGGAATTGGGAATGTTTCATAGACGGCAATTTGCCAAATATGCTGAAACCTAATGCAGTTGAGCAAAAACAGAGGCAGGATGGTTTCTTCTTTTGCAGTTTTGAAGTGCGAATTGCTCTTTTTTAACATTATTAAAGAAAGAAAGCATAACTTTATATGATGAGAAACGTGAAAACATTAGGCTAACTTTTTAATGAGAGTATTTTAAAGTATTTAACTCATGTTATTACTTTTATTCCCTCCAATGGGTTCTGGAACTCAGTGTCATGTTCAACTGAAAAATATTAAATTCTTGCCATTGCACTCTACGTAAAGCTTTCCATATATCTTCCAAATTAGGAAAGTGCACTACTTATCAGCTTAATAAATAAAGCTTCGTATTATTTCGCAACAAATTGCTGAAATGTATGCAGTTTTAGGGTAATAAATACGACATTTCTGTTTCTAACGTTATGAATCCCCGCAAACAAATATCTTTGCATCTTGTGCTGGTGAATTGACATTTATCTCTTAAATTAAATTCAGTGATCGTTTGTGTTTAGTGTGTATTTCTAGTTGTGAAACACCAAGCGCCTTCGAGAGATCTCTACTCAACTACTTTTCCTTTTTGTTTTGTCTTCAGATTTTATAATAAATTTTTGTGTCGTTAGTTTTTATAATAAATTGTAAATTTCTTCCTGCTTATCTGGATTCACTATTTACAGAAATATTAAAACCTGGAAACTGGCAACAGTGTATACATATAAACAGAGAGACTAGAAAACACCAACAGCTAAATTGGCACATGATATACGTATATACATATTCCAGAATTTTGAGACTGCAGTGTCAAGAATAAAGAAATGTGGGCCATACTATATTGTTCTTGTAACACTCCAGGCCCTGATGTCATTTCCGATCAGGCAAATTAAAGCATATCGTGATGCGATCTCGCAGCAGCAATGCCCTACATAATGCATTTCATAGTAAATGCTCAAATTTCTCAAAGTTTACTTAAATGCTAGCGGCTTTGCGTCGTTAGAGAATGCACGGTATGATATAAAGACTGACAAGTGTCTTTCGAGTATTGTCAAAGGTTATGCGAACGCGCGGGTTTCTGTGTTATGTTTCAAGACTCTTCTCATGCACTCTTGATTGCGCATGGCCACATAAACTAATATCGACAGTTTTAAGTCTGGCCATATCTACAAAAGAAATATGTCAGCGAAAATAAGTTATGGATATCTTCGTTCGATCAGTCGAAAAGGATGTTACGAGATTTAAGTCGCCAGTCTTCTAATGGAAGGGGTGTATCGAAATCATTTTAACTGCATTTTGGGTTTTAACCTCTCGAATATGACAGGTAATAATGTTTTTATGAAACACTTATCAGTGGTAACCTGAAAGTCCTTTCATTGAGGTTGGTTTGGTTTGGTTTAGTTCAATATGGCACAAAAGAGCTATCTGTTTAAGGGAACGGATGCCTTCGTGAAAGCCTTTCTAAGGTAAGATGGCTCGTATATACGTTGCACATGGGGAAAACCAAGAAAACACTCTTGCAGCATACCCGTTCGCCAGGATTGGAAACCCGGACCAAAATACCAGTTTTCAGTGACTTTACCACTCAGCCGCTGCTGGGACCCTTGCAATAAGGATTTGGATCATTAAATTCATTATGAGTTTGAGAATTAATTCTTCCTTGTATCCGTTGTTTGTTACTATGTATGTTAATATGTCAAATGCAAGACTTTTTCTAAGATACCTGCCATGAATTTATTCCTTTCTTAGATAACTGTTCAATACATCCAAGGAATGAAGTTAAGCACACCATTTGATTAAATTTGTTAAATTAAACTGCGAATACTTCATTTGGATTGAAGCAATAAAAAATCAATGGATTCAGTCACTGTACACTTTTGTATATGAAGAATAATGTTTCAAAATACAAAACTTTGAATTTTTTACTACCCTTCGGTCTAGTTAACAAAATGAAAACTGTGGTCGAGTCACTCAAATGAAAACTGTGGTCGACTCAACCAAATGCCAACTTGTACTTAAAGGTTAGATTCCTGTTGTGTAGATTTCTTAAGTATTATTTTGCAGTGCTTAATAATTTTATTATTATAGTGCATAGTGAAATTTTAATAATATTGTTTGAGATTTAATTTTTAAATTTTACTGTTGTTTAAATTCTTTCATTTGATCGGGGTAAAATTCTTTTATGTTAGCAGAAAAGATTGTACAGCAATAGGCAGATTTTTACGTTCTCACGGAGAAGGAGAATTTTGGGTTCAAGGGTTGGCGGCCAACTGCATTTTTTCGTCCCCTTATCCTGCTGTGTCGAACATGTCTTTTTCTCGTTCAATGGCGAACTGCTCTAGCGGCGGCGATTCTTGGTAGAATGTAGAGTAAAAGTATTTAGGGTTTGTCTGAAGAGTCGCAACGTTAAGTGATTTACCTCGTAAACATCCCTTGATTCTGAGCTTGAAAATAGAGGATTATCACTGTGAAAAGAGAGGACTGATTTTCTTAGAATTTTGGTTGGTATTTATTGCTTTGATTCTAGTGGCTAGAGAAGGGTATCGTTTTGTGTAGGATTGGTGAATTTTAATTTTATGGATTTTTTTGAACCAATAGTAATTATAGAGGCGATCCACTTTTGAGCGTCCCGAGTTTCTAAAATTGGTCGTACACGAATATTTTAAGGATTTTGCTGAGATTTTCGAGACTTTTTAAGGCCAGGCCTCTCCCTCTCTCAGGTTTCTCGGGCCCGACGCTGTCGGCAGTACGGTTGCGGGTGTAGGATAACATGTACGGTGCGGGTGTAGGATAGCATAGGCGCGAGAACCTGTCCGAGTGCTTTCAGGGCCCCTATTGATGCATCTTCGGTGAAATTGACTGAAATCTTGCGGCTACGTCCAATTCTAAGACGCCGGGGTCTGTTTAGTCGCTGATGTGTTTTCTCTTTGGAAAAAATCGTGCTCGAAAGAAATGGAAGCCTGCTCCCGTTTGTACTTTTCTTCCCGTTGTCGTCATCGGTGAACATCGAAAGAATGGTTTTTCCCTTTCAGAAAAAAAGATTTTTCAAAGCTCGCACTGAAGCTCCAGATTAGTATGGAAAACATAAAAGATGGGTCGACCACCCAGTTTGTATTTTCCTGCCGTCATCCTCATCCTGGACCTGGAAACAAAAGGTAAGGCTGTTCCTTGACTGAGTACAGTGCTGAATTATGAAAACTATTCCACCGTTGGAAGGAGCTATTTCACAGTCGAAAGTTTTCGACATTTGGTGCTATAGAACAGACATGGTTTTCTGCGATTTCAAGAAGTGCTCAGATAGTTCCTCAGTCCTACATTTGGTCGGTATGCGGCTTTTCGGTGAGTGATTTTTTTTTCTCTCTCGTTATGTGTATTACTAATGATCTAACAAATTTAAGGGAGTGATTTTTATTTTTTAAATGTTTAATTGCCATGAGTCTTCATTTTAATTAAGGGAGAATAAACCTGAGATTCTATCAAGAAATTTAATTATATCTATATGTCCGAAGATAAATATACCGAGGTGGCACAGGTGAAAGAATAATAAGTTCTTCTAAATTAGCTTTTTGTGTGATCTTAAATTTCCTGAATAACTATTTAAAATAATCGTAATTGTAAAGGGTTTATTAAGATTTTGGTAAGATTTCTAACAATTTAAATATTGAAAAATTGTTTGTAAGTACTTGATTTGTGCTCAGTGGTAATTACACAATTATTTTAAAGTGCATGACTAGTAATTTCGGGTACAATTCTGATAGTCGTACAGATTGTCTTATGAGAACTTTACGAGTAGTGTTTTGGAAAATGATTTTGTAGAGGTAGTCTGATCAGCTATCCGTAATTAAAATTTTGGAAATATTAAATAAATGCATGTTATTGATTTAGTATTGTATGTTTTTTTGTGCGTGTTCTTAGCTTGTGGTCTACTGTAGGTCACCCATGTGATCCTTTCGGAAAACATGGTTAAACTTCCATTCGAACCTGAGTAGTTTACTGCGGGCGCAGGAGAAATTAATGATGTTTAAAACTATACGATCAGATTTATTAATTTAATTGAACTGGTGATTTGATTTCTTAGTGTGAGATTTATCTTTTACTGGTGTTTTAATTTGTTCTGTGCTATGCTTAAATGAAAAGTGTTTGTGGCTAAAGTTATATTGAAATTTATGTGTTTTCAGAAAGGAGAGCGGATTAGTTAGTTTTAGTGAGAGACAGAATTTTGATGCATTTGTTATGGTAAAGCAATTTTAGCTGATTAATAATCATTTGACTTCAACAAAGCACCAGGGAGGATATTTTCATTTTTTTATCCTTAAAGTTGAGAGTAGATATGATAAACTTTAATTTACAGTGTTAAGGATTTATGAAAATGTGATCTAGCTTAAAGTAATTAGTTTCAATCACCGATATCTTTGAATTGATTTAATGAGTTCAGTATATTTTTACGAGAATTTTAGTATTGTATTTGTAGTTTTTGCTGGCACCAAATTAGAGTTAGGTCAAGCTAAGAGTTAAATAAATGTAAAAATCAAACCCGTAAAATAATTTTTGATTCACAACATTCCCTTAAACATACCTGCTAGAAACACTGGGATTCTTAACCTCCATCACTTGTAGTATGAATAAAAAAAAATCTGAAAGATTTCAGATTTTAAATTACGTCCAAAGGCGCGTTTTTTTAACGTTTCGTGTGCTACCTTTTTTTATTAAATATCATGTACTACGAACTCAAACCATAAAATTCAGTTCAAAATCAATATCGCAAAATCATTTTAAAATGAACATATCTTTAGAATTTCCGTAAGTCTCGTGCGCTGGAGATAAAAATGTTTTTTTTTTTCCGTACAGTGTTGCCATTGCTCGCTTTGAAATCATTTAGTTTGTTAATCAGAAATTCGTTGAAATGTTACAAAACATAAAATCGATAATAAAGCAAATTTCAAATTCAAAATTTGGGCTTCCAGATGCCCATATTCGCAGTAGGATTACGTCATTCAAAATTCGATGGCTCTAGGTTTTATCACAATGCGAGAAACATGCATACATTTATGCAGATTTTTCATTTTTTAAAATTTAATGCAGAGCGATAACATTTAGTGGCAACAATTTGAAAAGTGAAACGGGCATTCAGAGTGATTCAACGCAAAATCGCAAAACGAAAGTAATAGTCCTTCGGGACTAAATCCCTTTGGACTAAAAAAAGAACGCCCTCTACGAAGATATCCTTACAGGCAGAACCTTCACGATTATTGCTCTCCAGTTCATCACTGCCCTGATATCTATGATGGCTAGCGAACCTGGCTGCCATAACGATGGGCCCGAGTTCGAATCCTGAAGACGCTGTGTGTAGTGTCTGTGCGGCATGAAGGCACTTAAAATATTAGCGAGCTGCATTGGTTAAGTGGTAGGGTGAAGTCCTCTCTATTGGTTAAGAAGTAGGGGAAGAGAGTGGGAGACCTTTGGGGTTCAAAATAAGAGCGGAATTGTGCAGTTAGTACAGTGACGACATTAACGATTAATGGTAAAATTCCGGTGTCCTGCACATTTGTATCTATACACGTCAAGTCCGTCAAACAGCTAATATGTATCTAGGTTCACCGAAGAATTTTATGCCGAATAAATGGGCAAATTAGCATAAATCCACCGCAGCTAAATGTGATGTTAGCTCTCATGCGATTTGCTGCAAATATATTCAGTATCTGTAATGGATGTTTGATATAATCTGATATTACATTAAATAATATAGTAAAGGAATTATGTTAGTTATAATTCATTTTATCATCTCGTGCTTCCTAGTTAAGATAATAATAAATATGAAATTCATTCAGCTTCTTATTAAATATTATTTTGGTACACTGAAAAAGAAAAAGATGGTCTTCAAGATTTCAATAATAAAGAAATGTTAACAAACACAGAAAATATATGAGTAGATTTCTTAGCCATATCGTCAGATTTCGATAAAATATTACTTGCAAATCGTTCTCGAAAATGTATTAAATGTACCGCTACAGTAAATGAAACAAAGCAATGTCTAGAAAGAGGAGCAAAATTACGAATGTTTCTACCTCATTACCGAAATTCTTTTAAGACTTTACATATTCAAATTCTGCTCCTTCTTCCCTCCGCTTGAATTTACTACAGTATATTAAAATGCTTTTCTTCTAGGTTTTAATCTGCATTTCATTAAGAAAATTGTTAGTTGGGAATTGCTTTTCTCCCTTGTAACAAATACTTTAACGTATGAAAAGAAGTAAAATTTGCTGAATGAATTTTTTTTTCACTATAAAGACCAAACATTAATTTTCTCAGTGTTTACAATATGAACAGCACTTGTTTTCTCTTCAGATATATTTATGAGAAGTCCATATAATCAGAAAAAGGAAAATAGTATGATTATAGAACGTATTTCTTATATAACGTGAATGCTGTTTTTAAGTAATCTAATTATATAACCTTAATATTAAGAAATTCCTCATAGGCATATTTTTATTATATTTAATATTTTCTAAAATACCTATTATAATTTTAATTTCCCTGTAATAATTATTAAATAACATTCTTTCGTTTTCAATAGAATACTCAGATACAGAAAATTTTAAATTATTCAAAGTGAATAGGGAATAATGTAAAAATGATAATTTCATTGTCTGTTATTTGCAAAGAAATATGTCTTTCCATCTTCGAGGAGCTGCATTTCGTCTTTCATCTTAACGTAAATGTACACGAATCTTCTAACATGTAAAATTAGATTCCTCTATATGAAAATTCTCTAGTTTTCTTCTCTGCGTTTATTTTTATTTCCAGTAATAAATGAAGAGTTTCTGCATACCGTACAATTACATATGTATGTTTAATTGATAGTTATACTTTATGCAAAATTTTTTAAGTATATAAGGGTGTTAAATTGGGCTTGCTTTACTAGCTCTCCAGATACTGAATATTATATTCTTAATATTTTCGCCAAATAGTATCACGTATGGTGGCTTTTCTATACCTTAATAAATTAATGCAAGGAAATTCCAAAATTATCTGCATAAAAGCGCACAAATGACTCGAAATGACTCGAATTCAGGTTGTACATGGCAAAACTCTGAAAATGCTAATGCGATTAGTCGTTTTGGCGCAATTTGAACTCGAATCGAGTAATCAGAACCGACTTTTGCACGCAGACACTGTTAAATGACAGCTTTTTGAAGTCACATAAACTTTTGTAAAATGACGATTTATTAGCAACTTCTAGTAATATTTATAAATTTCTAAAATTTTTCCGTTGCCACTAGCTTACATAAAATAGCAAACCAAACATTACCGCAATGTCGGATGAGTTCATTCAAATTCAGCAACCGTGTATATGAGGCATTTTTCGTTGGGAAGTCCTCTACGAAGGCATCTCTTCCCTTAAGCAGATAGGTATGGAGCGTTTTGCCATAATAAACCAAACCAAATGCAGCAAGATCGCTTGCATCTTCGTCACAGGAGTTTCATGCTATGTTTCTCATCGTACGTATCCTACCGCAGTCCTCATTTTTGAGTTAATAAGCTTTTAGATTCCCTGAGTCTCTTTACATTTTATTTCCGTTTTTAAAGTGATTTTCACCTTAATATCTTTGTTCTTAATTCTAATGGAAAAATTTGCCATACTTATTAGCTAACTTAATGGGTATATCGTTTAAAAGCATAAATAAATAAACGTTTTTGTTTTACATTTAGGAAGAAAGATCATAGAAATTCAGCTGCAAAAGAGTGTTATAATGCATACTGTCATTGCTATGATACATTTCACAAAACACATAAGTAGATACACGTACGGAAATAATTATTCAATGGCTTTTTGGATTTTTTCCGTCTCTTTTAAGCAGTCGGTATAGAATTTTAGTCAGTGTTGTGCATGCATATTTTCAAGTCAAGTGACACAGTTTACGAAAGCAATTTTCCCTTTAATGAAGGGGGGAAAATTCTGCATTATGCATATTTTAGGCTCCCCAGCGGCCGAGGGTAAGAGCCGCTGAACGCTGGTGGTTTGGTCCGAGTTCAAATCCTGCGAACGGGCTGGCTGCATGGGCGTTTCTGCGGTTTTCCCAATGTGCAACGTGCATGGGAATCAGTTTCCCTTAAAAAGACCTCCACGAGGTATCCCTCCCTTTCCCCATAGTGCCTAAGATGGATCATATAATAAGTAAACAAAAAACACATATTTTTAGAATGATGCTCCAAGTGACTATAATCTGTTATCTGATGTCTTTATTTTGGTCTCTGTAAAATTTCGATTTTTTAATATATTATTAAACCCAGCGACGTTTGAGTCCTTACAGTGTACCTCAAAGCATTTATCAAGTTATTTCACTTTGAGAAACCCTGGTTAAAATTCTAGTTGCAAGCGTTGAAGTTTATTAAATGTTAAAGCAGTTATAATAATATAATTATTGTAACTTTTAGTTTCCTTTTACACAGTATTGTGCTTTCCTTTAAGGGTACAAATTAAGAACAACACAGTTTATTAATATTTTAAGCATAATGGGATTACTTTTGTTTACGAAACGCAATATTTCTATCTTCCAAACAGTGATATAAAGAAGTTAAAAAAAAGATTCCTTTGAATAAAGGAAAAATCTCGTATTTCAAAAATTAAAATTGAGTCGAATTTTTTATAATATTTTGAATTCAGAATAACGCCTTGGAATTTTAATAATAACTGGAAATCGTCATCTTGTTCAATTCCTTTTTTTAAGACAGCTTTATTTCCAGAGCAAAAAAATTTCATTTATTTCTGAAAGATTAAATTTTAAAAATTTGTTTGTTGTATTACATTTTACCCTGAAAATATATGCTACAAAGAGTTCCAAAGTAAGAAGTAACAACTCGGGTATTATATGAGAATTTCTTTGCTCTAATCTGATTTTGAGAGACAATATTTCAGAGAATAGATCAAATTTATCCTGAGGAAATCCTTAAACACATTTTCATTGTTGAAATCGTCTTTTAAATTTTCTTTTGCGAAACTCATGACAGAAACAATCATTACAGGAAAGTTAATTGAGCATTTGCATTCCACGTAAAAATATCATTTCCTTTTTTTTTCAGTGTGAAAAGAGAAAATCATAAGTTGAATTTCTTTAAAAGAACGAAAACAATTACACTTTAAACTTTCCTGCTCTTTCCAAGCAGAAAGTGAAAAGTGAAGAAATATTCTAGAGCAAGATGAATGACTCTGTCAGACGTTTGCAGTTCATTTATGCAATATATATATGTGTGTGTGTGAGTGAGAGAGAGAGAGAGTATACATATACTAAAAACAATGTGCGCAAACTAAACATATTACTTTGCAAAGTTCCAAAATGCGTTTTCTTCATCCTCATTTAATCCTTCATATATTCCATTTCACTTTCTTCCGTCAACATTCTTCAAACTACGTATATCTTTGATCTTTTATGTAAACTACTTTCCTGTTATCTAATATAGTTTTACCTGATGTAAAACAGAAATTTATACATAGGCACAATGACCTACGATAGTCTTAGATTTCATTCGAAGCAGGAAATGAGGGTGAAATGCAAAAAGGAAATAAATAAATTTTCCATTAAATGGAACAAAAAAGCCATTATACGTATATGAACAAATCTCTAGTTTAATAACAAAATACATATACCTAAAAGTACAATTTTCTGCTTATTTGGTTTATTATTTATGCGAAAGCCTAAAACTTAATGTAATGTTCTTCATAAAGTGAAAGAAAAAGGTATCGCGGAATAAAGAAGCATTTCCGATTTACCCGAACGAACTTGATTTTAATCGAAACAAACAAAACACACTTCTAAGGTACTTTTACTACATTTTCATTTGCTGGATTTTAAACAGTAAAACGTTGTTACAAATTATTGTCATTCATAAAACTAAAAATTCAGTTTGGAAGCAAATAAGCGCTGAAAACAGATAGATTATGGCATATGTTATTGTTTTTTATTGATTACACATCTTCAGTTAGAAATTTGTAATGAATTACCAAGAGCCTGAAAACAATACTATACAAGTAACTGCAAAAGCGTTTCTCAATGTAAAAAACAATCTACAGTAGGATTTTCTAACTTTTTTATGAGAAGGGCTCTCAGAAAAATATTTGTAAAGAATTCGTAGGTGCCAAAGGCTTCCGCGCTTTCCCTAAAAGATGCATATATATGTGAGTGCGTGCGTGAATACGTACGTATTAGAAACGTAAATTTATTTATTTACTTTTATTCATTAGCTAGTTATAATGAATAGAATAAATGAAATAGGCATTAAATTAGTAATGAATTGCAAATTTACATGTTAATAAAAATTAAATTATATCATTATATTCACAGTGGTTATATTTCTTCCTTAAGTCCAGTGCAATTCCTGATTTTTAAGAAATGTTTCCTAGAAGTTTTATTTCAATCTATCGATCTCGGAATATTTTAATTCCAAATAATACAAAGATGACCATATTGAAAGCTTTGGAAGACTGGGATATACCTAGGGGATATTTAACTTGATGTAAAGGACCAGCGGCCTCATAATAACGCTTCTCTATGAGGAATAGACAAAACATTTCTAGTCCACATTTGCAAATGACATTTGGGTTCAAGCATTTCTTCTTATAAGTAATTTAATTTATTCATTTATATTTATTTATGCCGTCAAGTGCACTGTTTCGCGAAGTACCGAAATTGTTTAATCTGATTAGTAGGAAAATCTTTATTTGATTAATGTTACAAGCTAACATAATTGCGCGTTATTTTTATACAGTTAAACGGGTAATATCTATCTGTTGTTCCTGTTTCATTATTATAAAACAAAGTTAACTTTTATCAGTCTCCTCATAAATATTAAATGCGATTCTTCTCAGGTAGTTGCCTGAGTCAAATATAGTATCCGCCTTGATCAAAATATTCCTAAAAGTATCAAAACTTTTGAAAAAATACCAAAATATCAAAATATTTCCAAAATATCAAAATGAGATAAAAAAAACAAGAATTTACACACCTATTTGTTTATTGAGTACCGGATTTAAATAGTTTCATTGAATAGTATAACTTAAGAAAAACATTAAATTATTTTCGCCAGGTATATTATCAGTCATCAAAATTTCCATAGACCCTTTTCTGATCATGCAGTGTTGTGAAAAGTTGTTGGGTTTTGAGGATAAATTAGAAACTTAATTGAAAGCATTTTAAAAGTTGTGTGAACGTTTTCATCTAAAGCTTTTATCTCAAGATTTTGACCCCAAATTGACGAAATAGAAAAACTAGGAGAAACTTTCTGTAACATTACTTCACGTTTTCTATCGCAAAATAACGGTGTTGATCATTTGAAAATCTCGCAGTTTCTGGTTGCATTCACAGAAGTCAAATGTGAGGAATATTATCTAATTCTTTACTTGTGTCTTTTGGAATGTTGTCGTAATTTTGCTATCCGATGGTGTCAATAATGATACCGTTATTACACGAAAATAAGACCAATGTTTTTATTATATTTTTGCTTTAAAATTTGGAAGAGGACTGCAATTAATTCAAATGTCAAAAAATTCAATTTAAGAATGAGATGATAGAGTGTACCATAGAATACTTACACTGTTTAAGCACTACTGTACTGAGTAATTACTGCGTATGTACATAAATTTAATAACTGTTATAAGGCATTTCTCCCACTTTCTTGTCATGCCATTGTAGTGTAGTGGTCAGCACGCACATCGGGTATTCGAGAGATCCGTGGTTCGAGTTCCGGCGAGGGTATTGCTCAATTTTTATGATTTCTGCTTCCAAATAATGTAATTACTTTACAACTGTAGCTAATTACAATAGCCGCGTCTAGTTGAGCGATTTCAGTTTAGAATTGCGTCCTCTATACTACTCATTGAATTTTCTAATTATTATTTCTATGCCATAAAAACTATTATATTTAATTACGCAGCTTACTTTTCATTCTCATCAGAAGATATAAATTTCAATCAGAACTATGACCTTATGAAATATTCATTTACATTAATCTTCTTAAAATTTATCTTAAAATATTAGGGGAAACGTATATTCGATGGCATCTTTCTTTCGATTAAAGGCAGCGATAAGAAATGCTTTTCGTTTTAATATACGAATGACAAACTGAACTAAGGAAATTGTATTTTCTCTTACTAACCTTTATTTAAATCTGTGACAGGAGAGAGAGAGAGATCGAATAAAAGCAATTACAAATTACGTTTGTATACTTCTGTCCATAAGCAGGCATTGTCTTCAAGAAAGCTGTGACATCGCATGTATAAAATGTTACACAATTTTCATAATTTGCATTTAATTTAAGGGCACTCATTTCTTTCTTTTTGTCAGACATTCATCCCTAAACAGGCTTTTTTTATTTCTAAACGCTCCAAACAGTTTAATTTCCTCAATTCATATAAAATGCAAATAAAATCAAATTCTCAGTTGCAAAAACGAAATACCGCATCTTCATTTATGGGCAACATTTTGTAACAGACTGTTGCGTATATGAGACAAACCCGAAGATCACTAAATTTCCAGTTAAGTGAGTGCATCCCCTTTGTGAAAACGAAAGAAGCGATAGAAGTAGCCTTTCTTGCTATACCAAATTTAGGTTAAAGCTAAAAAACTTCATTTTCTGGGTCCGAAATTATTTTTTGCATTAATTCGCCTCTGGAAGATTAACTGGAAGATTTCACACTTTTTATATATATCAATCTTGTAAATAACGTAGCTTCCTCTTCGTGCCATTTGAGTCACGGAAAATTTACTTCAAACAGTTAAGTTTCTCTTTTCGACCACGTATTTCATCTTCCGAGTAAAAGACGAAAACTTCTATAGTCACCATAAATAGTAAAACTTTCATTATATTGGGCTGAGCTCGATAGAAACATCCTTCAGAAATATTTGCATGCTTTATTTGTGCTAATTTTTACATGCAAGGAAGTCATCACTTTATTATAAACATATAATGTAGTTTTTAGCTTAACAAGTGTTATTGGTCTTAAACTTCGCCTTTGTCTGCATCACTGTAATGTAAATATCAATTTTCAAATGCTGCCACCAAATATTATCCCCATATATTATTTCTAAAGAAATAATATAGCAAATAAAAAACAATATGCCGATATTTAACATTCTATAGGGAATTATAAACATATCCGAGAATTGATTGGACCTCGCCACGCGCTCCACAAATAAAATATGTATTTAACTTCCACTGGCTAGTCTTTTGCCATTCGGCGAAGGAGATATTTAATTTTTCTTTTAAATTTAATCTACCTGTTTCTGATTAACAAATTAAGTGATCTAAAAGCAATAAATGCACTTCTTTTTCTTTTTTATAAAGCACTAGCAGAAGTCGTGAAATAATGGATTTGCTAACTGGATTTATTAAAAACAATATATATTATATTTTATATAGAAAATCTGTTAGATGGCTGGTCAAGTCAGCGGCATATTATTTGAAAACTAAAACGAACAGCAACAGTGATTCCATACAAAAGTGAAATCCGAGAATAATAGCTCTTCTGGATTAAAATATGTATAGCAACACTAAACACTGTGCAGGAAATTCTAAGATATACTATTTAAAAAAAATTGTGTCATATTCCTGTTGAATTTTATGAGATGTAAGTGCGAAAAAGTGATGTTTAATAATAAAGTTAAAAAAGTAAAAAATCAGGAGTGAGTCAAAGAGCAAACAGAAGAAGTGCAAGCTCAACGAGAGCATAAAAAACCTTAACGTACCTCATAATACCACATTAAAATCTGAATCATTCCAAGTTGCCTTTCTTTCTTTTCGCTCAACCTCAAGTTGCTATCTAACTTTTGTTCAGACGTCATGAGAGTATTCTTGTAATTTTCAAAGGTGTTTCAGATAAAATAGATTATGGAAACTATTTGTTGGATCAAGAAATTCCTGAAATTTACAATGCATTTCTCTCTGAGCTCAGCACGGATCTTGGAATAATTCGTTCGACATACTGAGCTTCGCATCATATGGGTGAAAGGAATGCTTTTAATGTCTTATAATATCTTGCTACAGCAATTTCGAGTTTAAACCATGGGGAATGAGCTGTAAATCCTTCAGAGCAGATCAATACAGAGCATGCGTAAGTAAACAACGTGGCTGCTTTAGATCAACGCATTTATGCTGAGCATTACGATGTTGCGCACTTGCTCATAAACTATTTTAAAGAGGGGAAAAAACTAGACATAAGCACAATATTAAATTAAAAAATTAGTTTAGTTAATCAAGTTAAAAGGTAAAATGTGCGTTTCTAAATCTTCATTCTAAAAGTGATAACACTTCAGGTGCATCTGGAATTGTCTCCCAAAGTATATTATTGCTCACAGAAGTAGGCTATTGGATTTCAAAATACAGGCCTTTTTTATATTTTTGTTGCTCATTGTCAGAGGATGAGCTCTAATAAAAATATACACTGCTCTCTTGGGAAATGGATAAAATGCATTTTGTATAAAATCTACCAATTACAAGGATTAATATTACCGTCCTTAATCCCTTCTAAACCATTTTCTTTCTTAATCTCTACGCCAACTGTTTGGTAAGGTTGATTTCAGTATAAAAAGAATTCTATGATGAACATACCAATGCAAAAGTAAAACAATGTCCATCCAGAATTGAAATGGGTTTCTTAAGAAAGTAGAAATAAATTGAGTTAAAGTAATAAAAATATATCTTTTCTTTCAATGGCACGGTAGGACTGGGAAATGATTTTATGTAATTATATGTATTGTTTTAAACTTAAAAAGATATTTCTCCCGCCTTCTTAGCATGCCTTTGCGGTGTAATGGTCAACACGCTCGGAGCATATTCGAGAGGTTCGTGGTTCGAGTCCCGGGAAAACATTGTTCATTTTTCATGCACTCCAGTTTCAAAAAACCCTAATGTCTTTATAACTTAAATAATTATTTTACGCTGTTATGTTGTATACATAAGTAATGACAATGTTTTATTGTTAGCAGATGTAGTATGATGGAGCTTTAACAAGTCATCTTTACTGAACCAAAATGCAATGATTAATAATAATATAGTAAAGTATACACAAGCACATTTTATTCATTCATTGAAATGTAACTGATGATAGAATAGATGTGGCATGTACGGCTGTACAAAGGCAATGAACGAAAAGTACGCAGATTACGATTGGGTAAAGTACTGATAGAATTTTTACTGTTACATAAGTGCATGTATCATAAACGCTACGTAAGAATCATGTGACAGGGATGAATTCTGAGTAACATAGTTCAGAAAGATTTATTACAAGCAAATTATTGTTTTTAGAAGAGAAAGAGACATTAGTACGTTATAAGAAGAGACTTAATGGACTATTAAATCTCTTTTAAATAATTAAATTTACATATAATCATAATTTAATAATTTAAATAATTATTGAATTAAATTTACAGTTTTATCTTTACCATTATATATATATTCTTTATTTTACAAATATATGTGTATGTAACTATTTTGCCTAAT
>KK119093.1:991368-1034042 GCA_000611955.2 Stegodyphus mimosarum | reverse complement strand
TCAAACTTGCCAAAATTGAATTGCTGTTCATTGACTGCAGACAAACAAGAAAACAGAAATTAATGAAAGTGATATATTTATAAATATATAAAATATATAAAATACTAAAAATAAATATATAAAATTTTAAGTAGAAAAACACATATATCCTTTGCATTATATCTAAAATATTCGAACATACCTAGGAAACTAAAAGCTAAGGTGTTCTAAATGTTATATTTGTAAGCCACACATGTTGCAGTTTTTAAGATGAATACCCAAATCGAGCAGATGCTGGGATAGAAGTGATTGCAAGAAACATACTAGAGCATCCCTGTGGGAATGGAGCCTGGAAATCTTGAGAATTTTTTTTTTATCTTTGATCTCGTGATCAATGCATAGAGACTCAAATGTTATTCGATGACACCTGAAATTTGTCGTATATTAAAAATAGCAGTAAAATACAGATAAATCTTTTTATTTATTACGAAGTTTAAATTGGAATAAGGCAACCTGGAGTCATAAATAAATGAACGACAGAGAATGAATATGATTCATTCTTTAAGGATGTAACACTGTTTAGAAAAATAAAAAGCCATTGAAATAAAATCATAGAATTATCTGATATTTATTACATAAACGCAATCTATGAAAACGTAGAAAATGTCCTACGTAAACATTCATTTTCGATACAGCTGTATTTTTAAATAAAATCTAAATGCAAATTTTAATAATAATTTATTTCTAAATAAAAATAAAAGAGATTGCATTATTCTTCATACTGAAAAATTTGCCTAGTGGGAGGAGGAAAACAGTGGGTGAGGAAGTTACCGAAACATTCTTAAAATAAAAAATCTTTAAAAAATTAGATCTTCGAATTATTGGAATCAGCAGTATGTTGTTTTAAAGCTTACAAGACTGCATTTTTAAGACGCTTTTGCAAGTAACTCTCAATCTGCGTATTCCTGTGCGCGACTATAATGCTACTTATAATATTATAATGCGATTATAATGCTTTAAACCTAACATATTGTTTTCAAAGTGAAATATGGCGTGCATTTGTTCTCACATTTTTGAGTTATTCTTCGTAAAATGGGAAAAGAAAAAAAATCAACCTTTAGTTTTAGAACAATCTGCGTATACAGAATTTTGATTTTAAAAAGTTTGCTACTTAAATACTCGAGTAAACGCCGTGTATTTTTAGCCATTTAATGGCTGTTCAAATTAAAATTCGTTTCTAAAGCTATCGGCTTATAATGAATTTTTACAGAGTTCATCACTTAAATACTAAGGTAAATATCTATTATTTGGGGATACTTGATGACACATTTAAGAGATTTTATACAAATTCTAAGAAAGCAACACTGTTTATAAAGTTGAACATGGCTCTAAAAAATACCATCACGTGGGGGAACTAAAATTTCCTTCCAGTAATCTGAGTTGACTAACTCAGTCGAAGAGTTTTACGTAAAGAAGTTCAATATTTTTTTCTCAATATTATAATGAAAAATTGATATACATGCTAAGACTGCCAGAAATTACTTCGCACATTATCCATCTAAAGCTCAAAATGTTTTATACTTCTGATGCACTTCAACATGAAATCCATTAAAGATGAGGGGAAATGCATTGGTGTTCCGTTTTACATTATTTCTTCAGGTGCATTTTGTCTCGATTTCTGAAATTTTGAGAACACTTACTGAGACCAAACAAGGGTTCTTTTTCAATGATCGGTAAGATGACGCAAGATGCAATAAATTTTGATTCCCTCCCAATCCAGTTTTCGATGATATCTAGGTCACATGGCAAGTACAGTCATTTTAAAATATGCGAACGAATTTTTCATCCGGTCGAAAACCTGTTTTGTCATGAATCTCAAAATTGCATAACTTTGTAAAATACTCTAATTCAGTGCTAGAAATGTTATTAGGCGCGTCGAAGCGAAAGACAAAAATACTGCTGCGCTTACTCGAAGAATCTAACTACGATTTTTCCAGCTTCTAGCTTTTTGTACTCACTACTACACCTTAAGGGTATATGGAAGAGTAATACCATAATTCTTTACTCACATATTATGCTTTACGCAAACGCGTAAAAAACTGCTCATAGATGCACTCCTTTTTAAATTCCCTATTTGCTTTAAAAAGTGAAACATATCGATATTTCATCTTCTTTAAATGATAATTCGTATGTTACGAATAAATTCATTACTTTATTTCTATTTGTAAAAGAAAAATGTCTGTACTTTCAGAAATCTTTTTTTGTTCAGTCGTATCTATAATATTATCAAAAGTAAGTTTTGTAATTTCCTAACCAAATTAGCTGTTAATACTTCTATTATAATAATTATTACTTTATTATATAAGTAAAAAGAAAACATATTTTTTAAATTTAAAACAGCAAACAGCACGTATACAGTTCTCTCACCTTAACAAATCAGTTCGTTCTGACAAATTATGGTATTTAATGGTATTTAAGTATGGCTTCAACTGCATTAGAACATAAAATGCACACAGCCTTAACATAAGTCATGTAATAAGAGTCTGTTTTATTCCAAGTGACAAACAAGATAACATGTTATGCAATAGGAAGTAGAGATACTTTTTATATTCCTAAAGAAGATTTCAAAACACTGAACTGAAACTGCGTAGTCTGTTGTCATTGTTTTCACCAATCTCACTTGTCTGTCAATGGTCAGCACAAACCCACGACATCCATCGTGGCAAGGAAATAAATGCGCCTGTCTCATAGGTCATAGGTCATAACTTTATTAAGTGGTGTACTACTTCTTGGTCTTTAACACTCTATATTTGTCCCATCGGGACTCATAAGTAAGAAAATAAATTCCAAAAACTTTGTAAAATACAGCATTGAGCACTATATGGCTGACAGCCCGACTTTAGCTCAGTTCCGCTCCTAATTTTTAAACAGAGCATCCGGTAGGGACGGGTCCAAAAGGTCTCCCACACTTCTTCCCCTACCACCTATCTCTCGAGAGGACTTTTTGCTCGTTACATTTTTAAAGTGCACACATGCCGCACAGACACTATACATTTACAAACATCCATGCCTTCTCCTGGATTCCAAAGTAGGCAGAAAAACGTCTTTTTATTTCCAAGGTGGATCAAGCATTTCAGTAAGGTTGTGAAGACTTCAAGGATGAGACAAGGTCAGGATGACCACTGATCTTCTGTATTGAACACAAGTTTGAAAGTATCCTGTGAGTTGTGCTTTCCGTAGTCGGTTAACTGTCTGGATGACTGCTGACCAACTGAATGAAGGAAACTTTTCTGTGCGTAAGATTTTAAGAGAGCTTTTGAAGTCTAGAAAATTGTACCAAGCTGCTAACAGCAGACCAAACCCAGACGGACCGAATGCTGCACCGGCTTTAAAAACTCCTTTTAAACTTCCGGCTTCCTTGAAAGGATCATCACTGGTGACAAATCATGGTTGTTGGAGTAAGACATTGAGCTGAAATCACAAAGCAAGGAATGGAAAGCAAAAGATGAATCATGAACAAAAAAATGTCGAAAAAGCTGATTAAAAATTTAAAAGTCATGCTGCTCTTTTTTTTTCCATTTAGATAATCATGGTTTTGTCTACTATAAATTTCATTATGAAGGATAAAGAGTGAATGTGGCTTTCTATGTAGAAGTTCTCAAGCGTATGATAGTTCATCTGTGTCAAGTGTGACCAAATTGGTGTGGTGGTGGTGAATGGCTGCTTCATGAAAACGCGTTTGCACATTTATCAATTATTATCTTCGAGTTTCTAACCCGTAATTCGATCACAGCTCTAGACCATCCTCCATGCTCATCAGACGTATCCCGTTGCAATTTTTGTTTGTTTCCGTCATGTAAAATGGTCATGTGGGACGGCACTGAGACGACGTGGAGACAATAAAACGTGAAACAACAAAAGCCTGACTTCTGAAGACTTCCAATGTTTCAACAATGGACACGGAGGTGGGACAAATGTATTGCTACAAATGGAAATTTATTTTGAAGGGCATAAGATTGATGTACCTTATTATTGTAAAATACATTGTTTACGACATCAGTTCGCGTATTTATTGGACAGACTATGTAAAACTGATTGAACCTTTTTACAGATCTGAATATAATTAATTCAGCTATTGCTTAATATTGTACCAAAATAAAGCATTTGAAAATATGTAATAATTATGAAATAAAATATATCAGAACATTCTAGTATTGCGGTAAAGTTTTGCTATTTCCGAAATCAATAAACAAGGAAATGTATTCGGAACAACCAAAGCCTCAATGTATCGGAAAAAATTGCTTTCATTTGTTGATGAAAGTTTGCAAGTTATATTAATGTTTCTCTCAAGTGATGTACAGAATATTGTGACATAAAATACTTTACAATACTAATTAGTTTTTCAGCATTTCAGTTTGTTATGAATTGATATAATCTTTCAAATTATTTTTTACCTTGAGTGTTGGAAGCTTAGTTTTTTCACTAGCCCCGTATACTCGTATCTGGAAAAAACTGCACTAAATCTACAGCTTAAAAAAATTTTAAAAAAATCTAGGTAATATCAATATTTCTAAGATTATGCATTAAGAAGAAAACACATGCTTAAATAAATTTTGTTATTCAGCAGAAGGACATATAATACACTTTATGACTATTTTGCAATGTTGCACTACAGAAAATTTTGTAATATGCAGCATTTTCACACATTCATAATGTCAGAAAGTATTACATTTTAACTACTTGTTGACTACTGATGAAATATCCCTAAGCTGGTGAATTTACAGAAATATCCATAGCTTCAGTAAATTTGCTGACTTTTTTAAAGCCACTAAGGATCAAATCAGACCTACCCAAACCATTAATTCAAACGTAGATCCAGGCGGCTGATTGGAAGGCTACTAATTATTGGCAGTTTAATCAAGGCTCGTTTAACACAACTCAGTGTATTGGCTGGTCAGGAAAACTCTTAAAAGCATTCCAAGCCCTAATATATATTTCCAATATTTTCCATAAGGAGCACCGAATAAGATTGGTCTATCCTAGTTCACTTAACACTTAATACCATTTAATTGGTTACATCAGGACTCAAAGAAAATGTCAGCATGGTTGAATAAACAATTCATTTTTTTCCGAACTATCACTACACGCCGCGTTGGTTGATTGCCGCCAATTGTATTTCCATTAAGTAAGTGATAATGTCGTCCAGACTGACGTGTTACTGACAACATCGTCAACTTCCTATGGCTTTATTATTTATCATCACACTGTAGGATAGAACGACAACAGTATATTTCTTGAAGGGTCATACTTCTGTGTTTTTTCCTAAGAACAGGTGATTAGATTTGAAGAAAGGTACAAAAAGAAGTAGCACTGAGGCTACTAATCATTAAAAAAGTGTCAGTAGCATAAAAGTGCGCGTTTTCCGGATACGAAACAATGACATATAAATTGTTATTAAAATATTATATAATGTTAAAATGATATACAGGATATTATAAATGATAATTTATATTTATTTATTTATTTTATTAGATCCATTAAATTTGGCATCACATCTGCCCCCTCCAAACAGAAACGACTTCTTTTCAATTTATTCGACTTTTTACCTGTGACTAAATTAACCAGAAAAATTCAGCCTTTGGATTATTTTTTAATTCCAGACAGATATTTAAGGAAAAAAATAAAAACTAATGAGCGTAAAATAACAAGCAATTTATTTTCAAACAGATCATTATTCTATTGGATATAAGAAAATAAATTGATAGTGAACTTGTTTTGCAAATTTTGGGATAACTAAAAATCGTTTCCTAAATTCATTTTCGCAGTACATCAAGTAGCCAAAATAATGAAGTCTTTACGTCAGAAAAATGTATCTAATGAATGACATGAAAGCGTTAAAAACGTTGTCTTGAGAGAATTAGTTTTTCAGTGAAAGTAAAAATATTTTGAAATTAAAGAATATTAAAAAAGATAAATTTTAACATTCTTTCAGTTTTTTAACACTATTTCAGTTTCACCGGAATATGAAAAACCATGCTGACAGGGTATCCTACAAATTCTCCAAGAAACAATCAGAAATTGGGTCTTCAAGAATCGATCAACAAATTGTACTGATAGAATAAAAACTGACATGGAATTTGAACTTCACAAGAATGTGAGAGATATTGTAAATGAGCCGCCCAGACGAGAAATTGGTTAGTGACTGACTCCCGTACCGAAGAACCCGGGTTCGAATCCCGGAGAAGCCAAGGATGTAGGTGGTTTGCCTCTTCATAGAAGGAAACGGTGGCAGTCTATTAGGTGCATCCATAATAATATGGCCACCGTTTCCGCCTCTAGTAATGACCAAAGTCTAAAATGGTTAGTGTAAGTCCCCCAAAAGTATTGTAAATAACTGAAAGATGAAATGTAATATCTACAAGTTTATTATGATTATCTAAATAGCAAAATTTCTTTTTTAATGACATGTCGAAAAGTTTTCATAAGCTTTATTAACGCCAAAGAGAAAATCCTCTTTCAATATCAAACAGTTAAATAACTGAGTTCACAGGAAAGCAAAGATTATGAAAAGCAAATACCTCATAATAAAAATAAACCATTTTTTTTAACAAAATGACAAGATTTAGCTTGTATGGGCAAACGCATGGAAAATGGTTGATAGTAAAGTAGTAGTAACTAAACCAGATTTAATGCTCATAATTAGAATGTGATGGAAAGAAAGAGAATTATCGCATTGAATTTCGAAAAAGAACTGGATTGCTGGATTAATCGAATTTGTAACAGATAAATTCTTGAATAAATTTTTATTACTATCAAAAAGTGGGAATGTGTCATAAATATAATTATACATTTTCGTATATATCGTTATCATGCATTCGATAATATTAAAAAAATATTGTCTGTACAAAGAAACGAATCGAAATCAGTCTCCATAATCCACCTGAGCCCCATTCCTTGTGAATAATTATTAAATGTATTTTATATTTTATTATTCTAATCTTCATACATAAACTCATATGAATTAGAAGTGAATTTCTTATATTCTTATTCTTTAATACAAAATAATAGAACAAGTTACATAAGAAAATTATGAGGATATTCCTTTCCATCTTTTTTAACAAAATTTGTTGCTTATTTCAAAGAATAAATAAAGCCCTTTCTCAGTACAATCTATGTGACTTCTAAGTCATTCTTTCCCCAAGCAACGTTTCCTAATGAGAAAACATTGTGCTTACACTCGATGACAAAATTATTTATTTAATGTATTCGTAATTTATTCTGCCACTGCTACATGATTTACGTTTTACTAAAAGCGCCTTTATAAAAATTTCGAAAAATAGAATTTTACTAAGAACGTGCTGGAGTAACAGTATTTAGAAGCATTCATATTTCTGATTAAAAAACAGAGAGTAATTCTTAAGT
This sequence comes from Stegodyphus mimosarum, assembly GCA_000611955.2. NCBI lineage: Eukaryota > Metazoa > Arthropoda > Arachnida > Araneae > Eresidae > Stegodyphus > Stegodyphus mimosarum. The sequence goes on along the minus strand of KK119093.1, from coordinate 1,026,641 downwards.
GCTCCATTATGCTCGTACGGCGAAAGAAACTTTAAGCAATAAATATAAAATTATTGTTTATTATGAATTATAAATGAAGCATTTTTTCTGTTATATCATATTATTATGGGCTGACTAATTATACTTGCAATATATGTTTTACGATTTTCTTCGTTTTAAAACTTTTCATGATGAATATTAATGCGCAAATAAATTTCATTTTTAATAGCAATGCGAAAAGAATTGTTTCAAATATGCAAATGCATGTTAATCAATGTATATTTTTTAGTAAACAAATTAACAAAGCAAACTAATTTTTGTCAAAATCTATAATTTATTTCATGCTTATTTGTTGGATACCGTTTCCTATTTAATGACTTTTGCAACTTGGTAAAATTAGTAATTGTAAACTGAAGTATTATAATCTATGAAATATGCAATTTAATGGTAAAAGAGATATTTGGGAAAGAAATTACTATTTACCTAAGCAAACTGAAGTGTTATATTCTACGGAACATGGAATGTAATGATACTGTAGATATTTTAGCAAGAAATTACTATTTACCTAGGTAAATTGAAGTATTATATTCTATGAAACAAGGAACATGGAACGTAATAGTACTATAAGTGCTTTAGCAGCTATTTACTTATGCTTTAGAATCATTGCTCTAAAGCCATGGCGTTAAATAGATCTCGCCGATAAGCAAGAAGAAGCCATTTAGTGACACATTACAGGTACTGAGCTCGTACAGAAGAGTCTGGAATTTTTCGAACTGCGATTTCATTCTGCAATGTCCCTAACTTACGTTTTTGCAATGGAGATTTCATATCATCTTGACTTCTGGTACGTACCTGGATTATTACGTCATTTACCACTTTTTCTTGGTTAATTTAGACGGTATTTATAATGGAGCACAAGAACTTAAAATTCTTTAAAAACAAATTTCGTGAAGACACGAATCTTATTCCTACACCTGAACCTATTCAAACAAAATTAAATCAACTTCATACTTGGAAATTATGTCATGAACTTAAAGAATCTTTTAACTGAACCGGTCCCGGAAAATAGCCGCGGAAACGAAATCGACGATGAAATTGGCGATTTGAATCTACTCCTTCAGGAGCTATAAAACCCAAATCAAAAACACGAAACTACACAAACCTCAAAGGAAATCATTAATACTACTAATAACAAAGAAAATGACCCTACTTTCACATCTAAACCATTTCTGCCTTCTTAGCATGCCTTCGTGGTGTAGCGGTCAGCACGCCCGGCGCGTATTCGAGAGTTCCGTGATTCGTGTCCCGACGAGGACATTTCTCATTTTTCATCCCTCCTGCTTTAAAGAAATACCTAATGTTTGTACGAGGTTATTTTCTAACATATTTTATCAATTAAACAACAAAATGTGCATAAAATGTTGGTAAATACCAAAACTTGAATGAAAAGAGATTTACAGTCATGGATTAAAACAAAATACTACACTGGTGTGCAAAACTTAAGCAACAGCAGAGTTTTTTGCCATAACTCCACGAGAAATCAACTGAGAGACATGAAATGCAGAAATGAAGGAGAGTATTATGTACGTAAAGGATGACGGAAGCATCGGCTTTATTGAACGCATGGTATCGTGACTCGTGATTGTCTATCCAAGAGGAAGAACAACAAGCAAATGTTCCTTAATATGGGATATGCCCTCCCCTCACTGCAATGGTTGCTTCGCACCGTCTCCGCATACTCAGAACCAGCTGGTGCAACATTTCTTGCGGTAGGAGTGTCCATTCCTCAATCAACATGTGTTTGAGTTGCTGGGTGTTCTCCGGAGGATGTTTCCCCAAACCATCCCACACATGTTAGATGGGATTTAAATCTGGGGAATACGCTGGCCAATCCATTCGAGTGATATCTTCACTTTTAAGTAGCTCCTCAACAGCAAGAGTCCGATGTGGCCGTGCATTGTCCTCCATAAAAATTAAGTCTGGGCCAATGGCACCTCGGAACAGACGCACATGGGGAAGCATACCTGCTTAACAAGAGCGATCCCGGTTATAGACCTTCTGTCGAAAACGTGGAACTCAGTTCGCCCGTTCAGCATAATTCCTCCCCAGACAGGATTTCCAGGACCACCGTTAAGGTGTCTTTCCTTGATGTTACTGGGATAAAATCGGGTCTCGACCTCTCTCCAAATCAAAACGCGTTGAGAATCGCTTCTGTTACTGAACCGACTCTCATCCGTAAAGCGGACACTACTCCATTGATCAGGTTTCCAGTTTTTGTGCTCTCTGCACCACTGTAAACGGTGGCGTCGGTGGTCAACTTTTAACGGGAGGCAGCGTTCAGGACGGCGGGCGAATAGGCCCCCTTTGTGAAGGCGTCTGGCCACAGTAAACCGCAACACTTGTCGCCCCGTTGCTGTACAGAGTTGCTGAGCAATGACGCTTGCTGACTGCTGTCGTCTTCTTTTCGCCTGCAGGATGATATATCGGTGATCCCCTGCATATGTCGTCCTCGGGCGGCCACCACCAACCTTTCTAACAGCTGTACCTGTGGTTTGGAAAGCTTTCCAAGCGCGCGAAACTGCACTTTTGTTGATTTCGAACTCTGCAGCAACACTGATTACAGTACACCCCTCCTCCAGCTTTCCGATCATTCTTTCCCCGTGTGAAGTCGTCCAGGTAAATTTTTCTAGCCATATTTAACGAACTGACTCACTGGCACTTGCAACAAATATGTTGATGCGTCTCCGTCCTTCCTTTTATTCTACTGTTGAGCTGCGCTCGCCGACATCACGCGTTTTGTGTACGCTCACGTCGCCTCTGACGTTTCGTTCCTGATATTTGCATACGCATGACGTTTCTACTGACTTACGTGTTCATTGTACTGATCTCCAGACCTCCTTTTCTGCAATTTAATGGCTATCTGCTAAAGTTTTACATTGTTGCTTAAGTTTTGCACACCAGTGTAATAAAAGGCTAAATATGAGACTGACAGAATTGCTCCCCATGAAAATGTGAAATCTTCCCTGATTGAGAACCCTAGTTCAGATCTTAGAGGTTTACTTGTTTCACTGCTAAACAAATCTGATATTTATTACCATTAAATTCCCTACGTTTCACAGCAAATAATGGTGTGACTCAAATATCTCTAAATCCCAACCACTGGAAACGAAGCCCATGAACAGAAGCATTTTTATATGCAATAACTATAAATTAAAATATGATATCACATGAGATAAATTTTCTGTATACTCTAAATTTAGCCTTAAAGAGAATTCTTATTGTGAGGCACATTCTGATTTCTCCAGGAAAACAGAGCACGTATTCTTTGGAACTACAATGTCAACTGGGCAAAATTTCGAAATGTAAGCTTTATTTACTTCGAGAACTGAAAGTTTATTATTTCTCACTTCCACATTGTAAGGTTTCTTTTTAATAAATACATTATTTCTAATTTTTAGTCTTCCTTGCACTTCCATTGCCTCATCTTCTTCAGCAAAATTATTAAAGACGTTAAAAGGTATTTCTCCCGCCTTCTTAGCTTGCCGTCTTGGTGTTATAGCCAGCACAGTTGTCCGATATCGAGAGGTCCGAGGTTCGTTGATGATTACCTACCACCAGGATTTGGCAATTAGGTTCATTAATCCCCAGTCGCCATTTAAAAGGGGGAGTATATAATGTAGCTCTCCTGCCTTCTTAGCATGCCTTCCTGTGGTGTAATGGCCAGCACACTCGGCGCGTATTCGAGAGGTCTGAGGTTGGAGTGCCGGCGAGGGCAGTGCTCAATTTTCATGTTCATGCTTCTAAAAAAAACTCCAGATGACTGAACAATTGCGCCCGAACTCAAAAAGGTGGTGTATGATGATTTTCCACCACCAGGATTTGGCGATTGGTTCCCTAATCCGCATTCTCCCTATTTTTCCTTCTTAGCATGTCTTCGTGGTGTAATGGCAGCACACTCGGCGCGTGTCGAGACGTCCGAGTTTCGAGTCGCGGCGAGGACATTGCTCATTTTTTATGTCTTCTGCTACGAAATAACCTAATGTCTCTAAAAGTGAATTTAAATAATAAACATAAGTTTAGAAAAAGAGCTTTGAAAATCTTGGCCGGAACATAGTTATGCTGTCTTTTGCGGCTGATTTGCTGGCAGTTGAATTTTGCATATTTAATTATGTATAACTCGCCTTTTCAGTAAGTAAACTTCTTTTAATATTGTTCAATTTAGTTTAAACAAAATTAGAGCATTAACGCATCCATTTAATTCCCGAGCTTTAGGATATGACTTTCCTAACTATTTATAGCCAACGAAAATGGGTCATCTCAAATTTATCACTGACGATTATTTTATGCAGTTATTAAATATAACAAAGAGACAGGGCAGTTTAACACTGGTAGTTGGACATTGATCGGAATTCCGAAAAATGAGCTAGCCTCATGGGAGTGCCGTGAGTTTTCACCATCTAAATAAATCCAACTCCAAATGCCGCTATTTGCCGCGATTACCTTGCATTACGCAAGCTATTTTCCGCCTGTCTTAATACATTTGTAGAGACATTAGGTGTTTTTTGAAAGCAGGAGAGACGAAAAATGAGTAATGCCCTCGCCGGGACTTTGATTACCTTTTTAAAGGACGGTGGTTATTTGCAGTAACCACCATTTGTACTGAAAGTCTTACTTACTCGTGTGAGTGGTTTCCAAGAATGACCGTTTCTGACGTTCCCTTGTAGCTCGGTAAATGGCAATCAAGAAAAATAAGCCAATCAAGAAACATAAACCAGGAGATGCAGCAATTCGTCTTCAAAAAAAATAAGCATCAGCGATCGAAGACAACATCACGGACCTCTCGAATACGTGCCGAGTATGCTTCCAATTACACCGCGAAGGCATGCTAAGAAGGCGGGAGAAATACCTTATATATTTTGCTCTGGTGAGCAGATGATGTAGATTGATCTTTGAACGTAGGTCCAGAAGGATAGCTTATAGGTGGGGAAAGCGAGCGACCAAAGTCACATAAGCAAGGTGAGACTTCCTACTGGCTGTGTAGATTGCAGGTTAAAAGGTGAAATTTACAAAATTTCACAAGTAGAAAATAGCCTACATTAGTAAAGAATTCTGCAAGTATCATGTCTTGATAGTAAATATAATCCAAACAAACGTAAGCCAGTTTTTTTAAATAGCAGTCTATGAAATCATATCTCCATGAAGCATATAGTTCTCATGTATTTTGCCATATCAGTTGCCATATTTTGCCTCATCTATTTATATCGCACATATATCCAGCCATTTGCTTTTCTGCTTAAGAAACAAATTTCCCGTAAATAATTCCTGTTGTTATGACTGACTGGATCATAGCTGTCCGTATGAATTCCTTGATTAGAAAATCAATCATGGCGTAGCAAATTCCCTTACGAAATTTACTACTTAGAAATTGAATTGATGATTGCGAATTTACCATCGAGGGAACGTTTGCAGTAAAACTATCTGTGACTCTTTTATATAGTCTAGAGTGTGTTGGTTTAGATACATTTTCAAATATACAACTGAATAAAATTTTAGCCTTTTTCAAGATATTATTTAAATTAACTCAAATGCAGAATATGGAAATAACGATCAAAAAAAGCATTTGAATTCACTTCAGCATATACATGCGCGGAAATGTGGTCTAGATTATTCATAAGGCGAAACGTAGAAACCTTTAATCTCTAGACGCAATATTTGCGTAAGAACACAAATTTTATATTTAACTAAATCTACTTCATTTAAGACTGTAATTCTCCTTCTGTGTTTTTTTGAAAAAAATTCAGGCAACATATTTTAAATTTCATGCATGTTGCAAATCATATACATGAATAATGCAGCATGAAAGAGTTTATCTAAACCAACAGACCCTGTTTCTGTCAAGATAAATATTGAGCACCACAAAGCAGAGTCTCGTATTTAACTGAAAAATAAATAAAATTTAAAACGAAACTTTAAAACAGGACGAAGAAGGAAAGAAAAGAAACGGAGATGTAGGAAAGCAAGGTAATAAACGCAAATAACTATTTTTGAAACGTTTTGGTACTAAACAAGTGCTGCAATTTTGCGACATTTACTATATTCATTAGTCAGGAATTTACTACAATGTGTTAAGGAAACGTTTTACATACTGTCTGAGTCAAATATATATTCCTAGGCCTCGAACAAATTTGAAATTTATTCCAGGGTTTGAATAATACGAGCGGATAAAAAAGTAAGCTTTTTCATTCAATTAAAAATAAATAGTAATTTTTGTCCTAAAATCGTCTTCTGTTAAGACTTTACCCTCATAATCCAGGTGGCTCTTCATATTTTAATATAATAAGGATACTCATTTATTTGCTTTTTTGTTAATGCAACTTAACATGTCTTCTAAGTTCGTTGTAAATATCATAGAATTCGTGTATATCTGGGACAGCATTTAGAAACGTTTCCAAAGTTCCAAGCAACTCCGAGCTTGCTTGTCATTTTAATATTATATTAGCGTTCCAGTAACCTAGTGCGCAAACATTAATTAAAATATTCATTTATCAACATACAGCTACGAAATTACTGAAAACTGTGCTTTACAATCAGTATAATAAAAGCCCAATTCAGCTGAACGGTTATGCATATGCAAATGTCAGCATCATGTTGTCAAAGAGTATGTTAGGGCACGCAAAATGCGAGGAGTCTATTCGCACAGTGCAAGGTATCTTAAAAGCACATTTCCAACCACACTTCCGCAGCTGAAAGTGAGATTGCGCTTGCAGTCTGATTACAAGAAAACATCAGGATAACTTTACACATGGATATTAAAAGATTTTGCAAGCTTCAAGAAGAGCGTAATTTGACATGTGTGGCGCAAAAGTTTGGAATTGATAAAAATGTTGTCTCTTCAGCTTGGAAAACCTCCCAGTCAACAGGTGCAGATGTAAGAAAGGTTGGAAATGGTTGGCCGGAGGAAACAACGGTGATTCATGACCGATATGTAGCTCTGCAGACGAAGATACCGAAACCAGATAACTTGCAACATTGCTAGACAGGTGCGTTCAGTAACTGGACGACATGTATCTCGCTTTACTCTGGCAAGACGACTTAATAAAAATGGCCTATTCGAGCTATTTCCTGAAATCTGTTGCATATCATTGATAGTAGCCTATCGGCGGCATCGTTTACAGTGGTGCGGATAATACAAAGACAGGACACCTGTCAGGATAGACAGGACAGGTTTTGCTGAAAGTGTTAATTGTCTTTTTCTGCCCCTCAAAGAGTAACAGTGCAAGGCAACACAAGGCTCATGCTGTTGAGGACCTTCTGGAAAGTAGAAGTATTCACAGATTGGATTAATCAGCGTCCTCCTTTGATTTAAATCTCACTGAATTCGTGTAGGATACTTTACAAAGACGACTTCCGGGTCGAGCGTGCCCGTCAGAAAACATCAGACACATGAAACAGATGCTTATCCTATAAGCATCTGTTGGTACCTCTCACTGCAAGAATTGTTAGATAATCTAGAGCTGAGTATGGTGCAACGCAACTACTACAGCCAAACAGTTTTTTTTAACCAAGGCCATTCTGTCAGTAAAGCCTTTTTCAGTTCGTCCCTAACTGTATGCCTCCTATTCATTTATTTTATATATTTTCCTCAAGTTTTTACCAGTTTACTTCATTGTTCTTCTGCAGCTTGAATTTGATGTTTCCGGTTTGATTTTTTACGAAATTACAGCCAAAACCTTAAAAGCTGCTTAAGTTTTGAATACTTACTAAATCAGGATTTTCCCTCGAACCATGAAAAAAAGGAAAATTTTTAGCAACGCAACAGAAAAGCGAAGTTATAAGGTATTTCTCTCGCCTTCTTGGCATGCCTTTGTGGTGTGACGGACAGCACCCTCATCGTGTATTCGAGAGGTCCGTTGTTCGAGTCCCGGCGAGGGCATTTCTCATTTATCATCTCTCCTACTTACAGAAAATACCTAATGTCTCTACAGTAGCGCAGAAACTAAAAAAGGTGGTGGATGATGATTCTTCACCACCGGGATTTGCCGATTGGGGCCCCTAATCTCCAGTCGCCCTTTGAGGAGTATATAAGGTATTTCTTACGCCTTCTTGGTGTAGCGGTCAGCACGATCGGCGCGTATTCGAGAGGTTCGTGGTTCGAGTCCAGGTGAGGGCATTGATAATTTTTCATCTCTCCTGCTTCGAAATAACCTAATGACTCTACAAGGTTTGATTTAAAAAATTTCTGTCTCAGGAATGTATCTGTAATGTGAAAAGAAAATTATTCTGATCATAACTGTTTGTAAAATTCGACTCTCACGGAAATGTTTATCATACAACTGTTCTCTATTTTCTTTTCTTATATAGTTTACTAATGTAAGAATTTATGACTACTTTATTTCCCCCTATTACGACAAAAACGGATTTTCTTGAGCCTTACTAGAATCTCAATAAATATTATGACATTTTGTTTGTTACTTTACTTGTAGATACTTAATGTTACTACATAAGTAACAAATGTATTTATAGAATATTCAATCATTCTTTTTCACATTTTGTACTTTTTCTATTTTTTTCATGTATGAATAGTTATGTGGTTAGATTAAGTTTGATATATTATTCGTATCATATTTCGTTATGTGTGTTATAATGACCTTAGTAGTCATTAATGAATCAATTTGATAGTCTTTACACTTAGGAAACCTTTTAGAGATAAAACTGAGAAGTGTATAAAATAGTAAGAAAATTATAATCTGTGCAGGAAAGTTAACATGCCGAATGTTCTAAGTTCTTTGCACTATTCTGTAGTTCTACATACGACTGTTTCTATGTTTCGGTATATTACTATACTTTTACCGCTGTTCTATACGCGTTCTCTAAAATAACATGAATTCATTCTCTAAGTAACAATGCACTGGGCAGTTGAAAGTTTTACTTGACGTCGAAGTACCTTCATTCGGTTAGCGTCGTCAATGATGTTAGCAAAATGCCATGTGTAATTAAGCTTACTCAAAGACGAGAGTAAATAATTAAAATAGTAAAGGTCACGATCAGTTCATAGGGATTCCCAACGATTCGCAAACCCAAAGAATATTAACGTAAGAAGATGACTTCCACGCAATACCTAATATTAAAGTACTCGTATTAAAAAAGATTATTTCTCAGATACTAAGTGCGTGCGGATTATTTTTCAAAACTATTAGATTGCAATAATTCTCCAGGCTCCTTATACTCTTAATCAATATGCTTTTTTACATACTAGTCCTCCTAGGAAGAAATAACTGTGGCAAAATATATTGATATAAATACTATAGATACTTCATGTAACTTATGAACTTATACATGATTCTTTATGCAGAGCTAAAATACGCTGTATAAAAATATAATACAGTTAATTGAAAAAGCAGGATAAAAATAAATACGAGTAAGATCCTTTAATATACCGGAGACAGATAGTGAAAGAAAATGACAAGACTGATACAGAAGAAAGCATAAAATATCAGAGAAAACTTATCTATATATAAAAAGATGTATAAATATATTTCTAAAGTTAACTTCGTACTACCTGAAAATCGTAATATTCTTATCACTTTCAGAAGTATGGGACAATTTGCATAGATCGCTACACGAGAAACCTCTCAGTGGTCATTTTTCCATTACAGGCAGTAATGAAGTGATTTATCACTCCTCATACAATATGTGAAGTAGAGGAGAAAGCACGGATTTATAAAATGCTCTTGAATATGTCAGTAGTTGTATCGTTTTTTGGAGTAATGTTTTAGTAATTTAAGGTGCGTGTTTTAAAACTATATATAGAAAAACATACAAACACACACACACATATATAAAAAGTAATTATATTAGAGCATTTTTAAAACTTGAGCTAAATCTAATAAGTAATAAACCAATGATTTATTATTAGAAAACGTTTTTCATATATTATCTCCAAGGATCAGAAATTGAATTAAAGTCATGAATTATTATAAGAAAACATTTTAGTCAGTATTCTAATTAGCATTTCAAGTCAGTAAAAATTAGTTCTTTATTGCAGTAAAACCATTTAAATACCAAATTAAATGTAAAACTTTTAAATTTAAAGTAAGATTTTCTCGACAATTTAAGGCTAACCTATTTAAAATAAAGAAAAACACTTTTTACGACATTCCATCACTGAGCACAATTACATTTCCTGCCATTTTGTTTTAAATTTTTGCAGATTAGTAAGTTTATTTTAATTTCGTTCTTGCCATTGTTATTAAAATATATAAGTAACTACCTTTTATAAAACTTTAATTTTAAAAAATGCAAATTTTGATCTTCTTTTCATTTTCAATTTTAATTTTGAAAAAGGTCTCCCACACGGTATAGTGGAAGCCCGTCTGCTATACCAAGGAGCCGGGGCTCGAATCCCGCAGAAGGCAGGGATGTAAAATTATCTGCCCTTCGTAGGAGGTAGCGGTGGCTACCTATTCTATGCCTCCACAATAAAATGGCTACCACTTCTATCCTTAGCAGTGGCCAATGCCGTTATAGGCAAGCGCCCACCATTGGGGGAAAAATTAAATGTATTACTTTTGTTTTTTTAATTTTAATTTTGAGTTTGATTCTGAGAGAGTGGAAGAATATTTTTCTGAAGTAAGGATATCGTTTACTTCTGTTCTTAGCGAGTAACTTAAATTGAAAAGAATATCTAACTCATTTTTATTTAGTTTAAGACAGGTCTTTTGACTTAAATGGACTAATTTCTTTCCATTAATTTTTTATAACTTATTATGTAGGTTTAACAAAATAATAATTTAATGCTTACTTGGAAAAAAGGCGAAACTCTCTCACTTAATTCTGTTATTGTTGATTGATACTAGATTGGTTTGTTCCCATTGACAAGTCATTTAATCTGAAATCAATGACTTTAACTATTTTTTCAGTACTTAAAAATGTTTGCTTTTGAATTTGGCACTTAAACAGTTTTAATTCAAAAAAGACTACATTATACTGATTTAAAATGCTAATTAGATACTGACTAAAAATGTTTCCTTATAATAATTCATGATTTCAGTTGAATTTCCGTTACTTGGAGATAATATATGAAACACATTTCCTAATATATACATACGTAATTCTAATATATATATTATTACGAATCTTGTACATATATAAATAATTTGAGTCAAATTATATGTAAAATTGTTGTATTTTTTCTTATATAATGCAACATGAAAATTTAAAGAGACGATGCTCTGCCGAAAAATAAGAACACAAGGGCAAGTCTATTTAACATGCAGTAAATGGGAAGATACCGCCAAGCTGGTGACGGTTTCGGCGACTAATATTTCTCGCCAAATTTGGCGAGTAATGGCCAGGAATCGTCGACTACGACGACAGTTTGGTGATACTTTCGTCCGGTCTCTCTATCACCGTAACAGGTAATGCAATATAGATGTGTTGCAACTTTTCTGGTTGATAATATGCAACAATACATCAAAGTAATACAACCACCACCACTCTTGAACAAAGCTCAGATAGCTTAAATTTACGAGCAAAAAAAGATTAAAATTTAGAGAAAAAACTCCATCAGGATGTTGGGTTTTTAATTTTTTAATTTGATAGTTAAAAAAGAATCTGAAAGGTTCCAGATTTTAATTGCGTCCAAAGGGGCCTTTTTTAACGTTTTGTGTGTTATCTTTTTTTATTAAGTATCATGTTCTTTGCATTTAAACCATAAAATTCAGTTCAACAGCAATATCGAAAAATAATTTAAAATGAGCATACCTTTAGAATTTCCGATGCACAGTTCAACGCCCTGGAGAAAAAAATGTTTTTTTTTCCGTAGAATAGTGCCATTGCTTGCTTTTAAATCGTTGAGTTTGTTCATTAAAAATTCGTGCAAGTTTTATAAAATATGAAATAGATAATTAAACAAATTCCAAATTCGAAATTTGGTCTTCCAGATGCGCTTAGTCGGTTGGAAACGTACGTTATTCCAAATTGGATGGTGCTAGGTACTGTTGTTTTTATCACATTTGGGAAAATATATATACATATATGCAGATTCCTCATTATTTAATTTCTTTAAATGTAATACAGGGCGATAATATTAGGTGGCAACTATTTGAAAAGTGATACAGCCGTTTATAGTGAATTAACGGAAAATCGCAAAACGGAAACAATATTCCTTCAGAGACAAAGCTCCTTTGGACTGAAAGTACTTTACTTCTTTGCGCGCCACATTTTTCTCTTGCGTACCCCCAGTGATTCGCGTACCACCGGTTGAGAACCCCTGGCATAAAGCATTTGCAGCGTAATTCTTTTACATATGCGATCATAGTTAAGATTCATAGTTGCATAAGAATTTTAGAACAGATTGAAATAACGTTCATGCACTCTTTAATAACTTCTGAATGAAGCTGTTTTCAATACACCCAAGTTTGAAAACTTCTATCAAACAATTCCAAGCCTCTGCTTACTATATGAAAAATAGAAGGAAAACGGCAATTTTTTCCATGTGTAAGAAGCATTTTTTTATCATATTCGTTTACAAATCAGAAATTAGAATGCCTGCATGTACAAAGACTGAATTTTAAAGATCAAAAAAGAAAAAATGCATAAATATGACAAAGAAAATATGCCTACCTAGCAAAAAATAAAATAATATTGAAAAACAATTGGTCCTGTTTTGCAGTTAATATATCTTACGAATTTTATAATGTTAGTCAATTAAAAGTAAATAATGCTTTCAAATCTTAAATATGACGCTCTAGATTAAAATATAGAGTTATTAGATTAAATGCATTTAAATAAAACCCATACCAGAGAACCACTATTTATTTAAAAACTTCAGCGCAAAGAAAAACCGTGTGTATTCATTCTTTCAGGATATAAATAAATCCAGTCAATTTCGCTTGATTTTCTACATTTTTATAGTAAATTGAATTACTTTCACTATTAATTTTAATGACCAATTAAATGAAATATTAAGCTAGCATTGCGATTCCGTTGGGTACCATCAAGGGCAATAAAACGCGGGATGGATAAGCATGACACGGCTGTAAACTGAAATACCAAACTTTGTTCGAGCCATATTTGTACACAATGACAATGAAAGAGTAGAATTGATAAGAAAGATTCCTGTAAAGTTGACTCTCTAGAATATCGTGGATGTTAGCAGATCCTGATTTTTAGCATTAGGGAAAACTATGTATAATGTTTTCTTTCCTACTTAACTGAAATCATTCTATAATTTAGGAAATTCGAAAAGTACATGTATATACATATGTGCGTGTGTGTGTGTGCAACATGAATTCTGTAGATATCTTGAGACTTAAGAAAACAGGTGCGTAGATACTTAAGATTACTTAACGAAGAAGAAAAGCTTTTAGATGTGGGAGTTGATTTAATATAGTTTCATTTTCGTGATAGAGCATGCCTTAGTAAGTATAAATAGATTCACAAATTATCATTAATAGGAATGCTGTCTACCCCACAATTTGTACAGCTTACATCTTTTTAGACAAAGGACGAAGCAGAGCAACAAAATACGTAGCTGCAAGCGAAGTAGGAAAATAGTGCTGAGTAAATATAACAGCGGTATTTATAGACTTGGTTCCTTTCTTTACATTTAGAGCTATGATTAAATAAAAAGTATCTGAAGTAATCTTAGGTAACGAAGTAATGCAGACTAATTTTCACATTAGTAATTTTAAAACAGAAATTTAGAAAAAGGACATAGGCATATTAAAACTAGAAATAAAAAGGACTATGACTAAATTAAAATTAGTAGTTTTCTTTGATATTATATATATATATATATACATAGAGGTATATATTGGATACTGAGTTGATAATGCAAAGTATGCATACTAGACCAGAGGAGAATTATTAAGAAAGTAGCAAGAATGAATAAATTACTGTAGTATAATGAATACATTAGTAATTTTTACAATAGTGTAGGTAATATACACCGTAGATGACATGTTGTAGATATATATTTACAAAAGTGTAAGAATTTAGCAAATTTTCAATTCTAAGATTTCTGTTAATTTTGGGACATAATATTTCTAACGCAATGTTTACTCACATATTTTCTCTCTTTGCCTGTTCCCCCCCTAGATTTACATCACAATGTTTTGAAAATGTTTGAAGTATACACGCATTTTCCCCTTTTCTGTAGCCGTTCAGAAAGCGAGCTAATTATAAAATGAGCTTGTCCACGTAATGTCTGTTTTTGTCTTAATAAATCATTTCCTCTTGATTTATGGGTGAATGGCCTCTGAATGATAAAACAATTATAGTGAACAGTATCTAGAAAGCAAGGGTGTCTTATGCTCTTGATGGTTCTGAAAATCATTGTACGAGGAAAGATGGACTGAATGGTGAGAAGATGGTGGCAACCAGGACTAAAGAAAGAGAAAGGCTGAGTTATCTCTTTAAGGAAAACGATGCCGACACGAGCTCGCTTGGGTACCACGCCGGATATTATGTGACATCACAATCACAGGGTTCGTTAACTATCCTCTTGACGCATGATCCACAATTCGAAAGCTTAGATTTTTCAGTTTTTAGATTCAAAAAAGAGGTACCTTATACATAAAAATTACGAGGGCAATTCAGAAATTAACATTCGTTGTGGCGTGGCTATTAGCAGTAGTAGGCGGAGCGCAATTATTGTTATATCAAGCAATCTGTGATTCAGTAAGCTTCCTGCTAACATAGTGGGAGAGTCGTACTGCTACGCATGTGCTAGTTATAATGTCAGAAAATGTGCTCTGCTATTGAACATCCCGCCAAATGAGAGGTAATAGGATTATTTCTTTAAAAAAAACAGTCAGAGGCAGACATTCATTATGTGTCGTGTACGGCCCAAACATAATGAATAAAGGTGTAATGCGTCAGTGGGTGAGATTTTTCAAAGACGGAAGAACAAACATTCATCAAGGAATGCAAGGCTGACTATAATGAGTGATGATCTCGTCAAGCAAAGTGACAACAAAATCCATCCAGTACTTTAGCCCGAACATTTCTCGAACTGTTTTGTACAAGGTAGTGATTGGAAAACCAATGACTAGAAGTTCTGTGCTCGACAGGTATCGAAATTTCACACAGAGATCCACAAAACCAATCAAATGGCTGCTGCCTTAGACATTTTTACCC
Source organism: Stegodyphus mimosarum (assembly GCA_000611955.2). NCBI lineage: Eukaryota > Metazoa > Arthropoda > Arachnida > Araneae > Eresidae > Stegodyphus > Stegodyphus mimosarum. The sequence continues at coordinate 1,011,521 of KK119093.1, read as the reverse complement.
AGTACTACACGAAAATGAAGGTGTTTTGAAATAGAATAGTGACTGACGACGAGTCCTGTGTAGCGCACGTGAGTCCTGAGACAAAATAACAGTCAATAGCATTCGGTGATAATGTTTCTCCCACCCGGCTGACGAAATCCCGTCCAACATTTTTAGCGAGGATGGTTATGCTCACTGCGTTTTGGGATGCAAATGGAATTTTGCTTTTCGAATTCCTGGGCCGTGGTACAACAATCGGTTCTGAAATGTATTGTAACAACTTCGGGAAAACTAAAAAGAGCCTTTTAGAACAAGCCGACATCTCGGGTTGTGCTTCTGCGCGATACCGCTCGCCCTCACAGTGCTCAGCGAACACAAGATCTTATGCCTCAGTTCAAAGGGGACGTGTTTCAACATCTCCTTACAGCCCTGACATGGCTCCATCTGATTACGATCTGTTCCCTGTAATGAAGCCCCCTGAATCCGCCTTGGGATACAGCACTTCGCTGACGATGAGGAACTTAATCGCTGTGACAATTTGGTTGAAGTCGTAGGCGGCTGAATTTTATGCAGGAGGATTTGATTAAGTTGGTAAACCGCTATGACAAGTGCGTTAATATACTATATGATGATTATGATGAAACAACAGAGAGCAGCTGTTCCTTTCAGATGTAAATAAAACATTTGTTGAGTCTATGCCGGTTTATTATTTACAGCGAAACGGAGTTTAGCTTCTAAATTGCCCTGGTATAACTGAGCATATTTTTAAATTGAATATTTAAATTTAGAAAGGGCTTGTAAAAAAATATTAAAAAAATGGTGACTTGTACCTTTGATACTTGAGTATTACGTATCGTAATACAAAGAAATGAATATGATAGTTATCAGTTTCCATACAGAAACATTCAGTTAAAAAAAGAATGGTTGCATTGGTTTCGAACAGCGGATATTGTGAACACAAACAATGCTAGAAATATGCAGCAATAACTGATTACGAGGATTATATGAAAAATAGGTTGTTAGGATTGCCGACATAAAAGGCGCTGTCCCAACTGTTAATATATCTGACTTGGCTATTTATCAGAATATGCCAAGGTAGCAAAGACGGCAGGAAAGAATATTATAAAGTGCATTTGACAGACGACAAATCCAAAAAGGCATATCTGGAAATTCAAAGCGATAACAACAGTAGCCACGTGGAAATGAGTGACGATAATGTTATTGATCAATATTGTAATTGTTCCAAACTCCAAAATAATGAGGATGATTTAATGATATTATATAAACTCTTGAGAAAAATATGTTCTGTTTAAAAAACTGAGAGAAAGCAGCATTTAAAAATTACTTCCCATCAAAATTTAATAAGCAGGAAAATAAGATAAAAAAACTAAAGGTAATCTAGGATCTTATAGTTAAATTTCTAAAAGTTATTCGGAAAGATTTCAGAATTTAACGTAGCTTCAAAAGGTTGTTTTAATGTTTAGTATCATTTATCAGCAGTATTTACAGATTAAAAGTAGTGATGGATCAGGTGGAATAGCGAAATATTTTATAGGATAGTAGATGAATTCATATTTAGACTAACATCGAAACTTTATGTATCTTCTGTATATTTGAAAACTGAAATATATAACATCATTTCGTTAAAATATTTAATGCTTTTAATCAACTATATCATAAATCAAATGTATTTTATTTAAATTAATCAAATTAAAAGGTTAAAAAAAATAATATTCTTAAGAATTCTATCAATTACTTTTAAATAGCTTAGTTTGTTAATCAATAATTGGCAGACTAAATCTGAATTATAAATACGTTTCATTTTACTCAACAGACTCAAATGAAAAATGAAACAATGCATTTAACGTGGATCAACTCAAAATCATATTTCGAGAATTATAGCCCTTTGGGGCTAAGAAAAGATTTAAAGAATAGAAAGGTAATATTAGGAAAATTGAACGACTGAAATTCTGTATAATAATAAATTAGTATCCGATTATATACATTTAAAATATAATAACATATGAGTATACGTACAGCAAATGACAGTTTAAAATATTTTCATTATTTTATGAGTAATTGACGCGGCATAATAATGATGATGATCCGCAATAATGGTTTTAAATCTGCAATCCCAAAAGCTTACAAAAATCGAATTAATTCATTCTCAGTGCTAACTGAAACACGGAAATAAAAGAAGCAAAATTCGTTTCGATTTAATGCATTATCAAAAATATCGTTAGCATTGATTAATTTCTAATGAGATAAGCACAAGGCCTTTTTAAAATGCATTCCGAAATGTACTTACATACTGTTTCTTTAATATTTTTATAGTGAAAATTTATTCGGCACTAACATCAAAAGCATTATTTGAGGTTTCTAACACAAACATTATTCTTCATAAATATAGAAATTTATCAATGTTTATGACCAATAGGTTACTATTTACAAAAAAATATGTGAAAAAAAGGAACTACATTTCATGTTTATTCCATCTTAAAAACTTAAACTAAGGTTTAAAATACTTACTACAGTTTAAAGTTTAGTATGGTTTGGCTACATTAGTAGTCAGATAGATAGATATACATAAAATTTCATGAACTAAAATCTCGGCTCATATTATCTACCATACTCATATTTTCTCTCAGTTCATACCGTCTCTCTACTCCTATTGTCTACTACATTTTTTATTTAAACAAATATTTATGAAACTGAAATCTAAATAAGATGTTCTGAAAGCTAAAGATTAGCAAGAGAATTCAACTACATCACCGATATCTCGTCTTTCAGTTTCAGCAGCGAGAAGTCGAAGAAACCATTCTTTAGCCTTGGATGGCAATGGTGACGGTGGCGACAACATTCAAGCTATAGCAGAAAATACAAGCAACAATTCCAGCAGTAATGAATGATTAGGAGCATAGGAAGCCTAAGTCTCTCTGCAGCCGCTGTAAAGAACGAGAGTCTCTGTTTTCTTATGGCCTTTGTTGTCTTTTGTTCTATTTAATAAAACTATTATTTTGTAGAAATTGTCCAATAAATGTCGTTTGTTTTCTTTCCTTAAAAAGGTGCTAATATCTTAATAATTTCATACCAAGATTTTAACTATGTTTTCAGAATATTTTGCTGACGTTATTATTGCAATTTGTTTAATAAAGAATAAAGACCTCATTAACAATGTAAATAAATGCTTTTTATCTTGCACTAATTTTTGACTTACGATTTGGTTTAAACTCTATACATCCTTCCGCGAAGCTTTACACTTCATACAGCGATTTTCTCTTTCTATGTCTTTTACACGTCTGCTGTGCCCCAAAATGGCGTATTTCATTATCTAGAATTTTAAACATCACATATTTGGCAGCAGTAGTTCCGAGAAAGTGTAACGGAATCATTCTCGTCCTTTCATAAAGCTGACATCAAAATTTGGGCATAATGACGGTTGTGGAGTTAAGTGAGATGGCACTTCTTTGAGAGATCTGCTCTTGTGTGAAAGGGGAAGATGAGCTCCCTTCTGCGCCGAGTTATGACGACATAAAGGTCGTGCAAGCACCACATCAGCTGATAATGATGTGATTAGGAAAGGAGTGGATGACGACTGGACATTACTTCTTTTTTGATTCTCGAAATTTTGTGGAGCTACATCAAACCTTTAATGATACCTTTTAGAAAAGAATGCAAATTTGATTTTTACAATTAGAAATGCTTTCCAATATTTCATTCAGCTTAACAAAATGCTATTTTGAACATTTAGGATACACAGAAGATGAACTTGAAGCATTCGCTATACCTCATTATAATAACAGAAACTGGTAGAATGAAACAGAATGGTAGCATAAAAGATTTTGTGTTAATGAGTAAGGTTTATTTGGGTAATAGCAAACATTCCAATTCCTGTAACAAATTCGAAATTCGATTACACAAAATTCGAAACTTATAAATTGTAATTTCTTGCAGATATTTGACAATTACAATGTAAGAGAAAACTCAGCGATTAGAAAAACAACTATTTCTCCAGAGATTCTTCTGTCTTCGCTCACCAGTACCAGCAGAAAATGTAGCAGCTTTTGATATTTTAAAATTAACCGATAAGTTTTTGCTGAAAAAATAATGAAATTTAAGCATTAAAAAACTGATAATGAGCGTAAAAATAATATTAAGTGTAGCAGGTAATAGAATTTTAAATTTATATAGTTAAATAATAAAAGTCATTTATTTAATTAATTTCATTTATGAAATATTACCGGTAATTTTTCATTAAAAATAATAAAAAACATTAGAAAAAAGAGTAACTCTATGGGATTACTCCATTAAAATTGTTTAATTATTTAACCTAGAAAATTTTGTGATGTTACATAGCATCAGTTTTTTACTCATTTTCAGTTTATGAATGCTCCAGTTTCCTTCTCAATTTTTCATACAAATTTATTAATTAATTCAAATATATAAAGGCAAAAATATTTCTCATTTCTTTTTGCGCTCGCAAATCATCTTACGAACATGCATTTACAACTTATAAAGTCGGCAAAACGTTTGTTAGTGATGTTATCATTTTTTATGACGACATATTCGACCACGATATTTTTAAAATGATAAGTTTTTGAATCGTTTTGTTTTCAAATACTATGTTTCGTACTACCATGTTTTAGAACTGTCATATTTTCTCCTTGCTTTCGTTTTTTCCCACGACGTTTCTGCCCCCTTGTTTCGTCCTCATGTTTTTCACTGTAACCTCACTCGCCGTTATATATGTTAAATAATTAAGTTTAGAATTGCAATTAAGATGGAGAGGTATGATAATCGTCATTAATGGTGTAGAAAATCTTAGAAACAGAAGTAAGCGATATACAGGACAGTAGTTTTCCATTAGTTCTCCCTTTCTCCCATCTTCGTAATTTCTTCACCGTTACTACATACTATCAGTTCGCTAGCCTAACTGTAATTTAAAGCATGGTCAGATATGGATATCTATGTAAATATGTTTTTTATTCTTTAACAGCCAGACTCCTATTGGTTAAGCACTCGTCAGGGATTATATTACAGCCTATAGAAAAATATAAGTATCCTATCACCGAAGAGAGAGCCAAGGTGCACAGTGGAGAAGGGCGACCATATTGCATTTGTACTGTATGGTGGTCAACCTTCGTTAATCTTATACAGTAGAGAGGGTTTTGTTAATTATACAAGGAAACAAACAGAGAAGAGAACAACATTAAACTTATCGATTCAATCTCGTTACTGGCAGAATTTCATGGAAATAACAGTAAGAACACAACTGTGAATTCCTCTCTCGATTCGCAATTAATAACGTTTTAGATATAATCTGCAAGACACGCAACGAGTATCTGAATGTTCGGACGATTTTACCTTACAAAAAGACCAAACGACATATTTTTTTAAATAAATAAAAATAATATAGTAATAAAAATAATTAAATAAAGAAAACAATAAAATATTATCGATAATTTCATCCAGGAATGTTTCTTATTACAGTCTCAGCATCTTGTTAATGCATTACAGTGGATTATTTTGTGGTGTTTGTCAATTATTAATATCATGATCTCTGGTAAGGAAGTCTATCAGTTTAAGAATAGATTTGTATGGTGACGGTAAGTCTCCAAAATAAAGTAGAGGTTCAGTGAACTCAGGTACATTAGGTAAGTGCGCGTCATATAGTTACGAATTAACTAAATTCCTTTTCTGGTTTTAGTAGAATGACAAGTCTGTTATAATACGAAGTTTTTATGTTGTGGATTTGTTCACTTCTAGAACCTTGACAAATGAGAGGCAAATGATTCACACGTCTCAAGTGAACAAGTAAGAGAGATAGAAATCATGGACTATATAATGCGCAATGTCTTTGTACTTCGTAAAAATGTAGATAGGAATGCGCACTTATATTTCTGCCTCAAGTGATGAAATGCATATATATGGTTCTAGAAGTCTCTCTGGTAGATAACACGAGAAGTTTATTAATCATATAAAGCATGGATATAATCAATATACAGTTTAAAAACTTAGAGTGAGTTAAAACGTATATTGGCCTAGACTGAAGACCATTTAAATATAATCTGAGTTTTATTTAAAATAAAAGCTAACTTAAAATTTTGTTTTGCATATCAATGTCCCTCCCTAAACACACACACAGAGACTAGAAAGTCTTGTCCTGGCAAAATCAATTCCGTGTACAATATTGTACCTCTAGAATTGGTAGACAATTGAATGAAAAAATTTAGAAGTAGCCTTGGCAAATGCTGCCACTTCTTGAAACATAAGACCATTTTATCTCCATCTTATTTAATCATAGACCATCTTATTTTATCATAACACCGCCATTTTTATCTCCCATGAGCATTTGCAGGAAGTAAATTTCTTTCAGCGCGTTGTTATTTTATTAAGAAAAATCTTCAGCCTTATTTCCAAATTTAACCCAGCTGCTATTGATTAACAAATTAAAAAAAAACTTAGGAAAATTTTAATGCTTTAAAATAATCAGTTTTAATTGAACAACTCCAGTTAGCAGTTTTCCTGCTTTTTATTTTTTCTCTAGTTTTGCTTTCCACTAACTGTGTTCTCGAAGAAGAAATGTATTTCATTTTTATCCACATTTTAAAATAGTATTTATTAAAAGTTTTCGAAAGCAAATCAATTAAATATTTAAGAATGCGGACAAAAACACATAAAGAAGGAAAAAACATAAATTACAAGAAGTGAAGTTTTAATGGAAGGATTTATGATGTCAAACGAAAGTATTATAAACCTGTATTAACCAAGGTTTACTACCAATACAGATATCTTCCGTAGAGAAGTTATCTAAAGTACGTTTTCGAGAAACATAGCAGTAGTATAAAAACGAAAAGAGTAAATCCCAAAATAGCTGCATGTCACATCCAGGCAGAACAAATAAATAACGGCTTTTCATTTTGGCAACAAAATCGCCAGTTTGGATGAAAGATTGCCCACCACGAGGCTATTTCCCATTGAGAAAAGATACAAAGGTAAAAGAAAAAAGATTGAAGTAGAAAAGGTAAAGATAAAACAAAGTCCCTGACTGGATGAAGAAACCTATTTTTTATGCTTAAGGGCTAAATTTACGGAGTAAACGTGAGACACCGTAAATCAAAGGTATTTGTAATATGGCAGAAATGTGTCATTTTACGATGCTGAGATTTTGATGGTTTCCAATACTTACGAAAGAAGTTGCATATAAAATCGATACAGTTCTTCATTTACTCTTTCATGAACTTAATTCGGTGTTTTATGTTTGACATTTTCCCAAATGCTTTTTTGTTTGTGAACATAAAATTTTCGGTGATAAAAACTGCTCTAAGCAGAATAACATTAACTGCGCTTTTACATGTATATTCCCATAAAATTTCAAACACATGAGGAATAAATTCGCATTTCATGAACAGTAAAACGTGCATAGAAATCTTTGTTAGAGAAGCCCTTTTACTTTGTCCACTTGCTTTAAAATCTGTAAAGAGCATTACTTTGGTGCATGTGGACTATATCTTAGATTTAGTTACATTTTCGAGTAAAATTATTATTAGTGAAGAGGAGATGCAGACTTGGAAGGATGTAGATAATTCTGTTTATTTCACACTATTTCAAGATGACGACACAGTAATCGGAAATGTTCTGAGAAAGATGAGGTAGAAAAGGAAGGTGAAGAAGAAGTCGATATGCAAAGAAAGACATATACGTAGAAAAAAGCTGACGAAGGATCGTAGACTTTTATAATATTTGCCTCTAAATGTTCATATATGTCCATACATGATGTTATGAAGCTTCATTTTTTGTATAGCAAATTTGTAAAATTGCAGCGGATAGGTATTCCAAGTTATATGCTATTACACTAAGAAATTGGTAACTTTCATGTGGTAATAAATATTAAATATTGCTTTCTTTTGCTTTTTGAAACATAAAATCATGAGTGCATCTTTTAATTTCAAAAATTGTATACGATTTCCAATACTATTTATTTGATTGTGGCCGACAGACAGAAAAAACCACAACCAACGGACTTCTCTTAGTGCAATTTCTACAGATGGCATAAAAAAAACAAGTAACTTCTGGGATTCTTATTCAATTATCCGGAAAAATCTCTTATCCAGGATTGAAGTGGACATAATCCTTATTTTAAGTCGTCTTTTTACACGAAAAACTGACTGCTTGTAAATATCTATATCAGAACTGTCTTATTAAGTTACTAAACACTGTAGATGTTATACACTTTACTAACAACAGGCATCAAAAATAAACAAATAAAATGTTTGAAAATAAGTAACATCAAATAAATAATTAAATTTCTATTCAAATTGCATAACGTTTCGTTAATTCACAAAGCTATACCAGTATTACAAGAAGCATATTACATACTAATAACTGTGTTATTTAACGTCTGTTCTGTTACTTAAGGTTTTCTGATAGTGTATAAGGGACGATGAAATTATACATGAGCTGTGTAAGATCATAATTTGCTGCAGTGTCTCAGATTATGAATTAATTGTTAAAGTAAAGAAAGCCAGAGTCATGCATTCTGTTTTAAACATAATTCTCATCATCTGAACTCGCCGCGATATGCGTAGAAGATGGAATTTCTTTGATAATAAAACACTGAAATATTTCTTGATTTACCAAGTATAAATTTTTTGGTTTATTAAATTTTGATATTTTTATGTTTTCTCACATTTCAACCATTGCAAATAGCGCCATGTAACGTCTTCAAGCTTTTATGAGTTAATATTGTGGGGGATTCAGCATTTAGTTTATTTTGTGATAAAAATTAATAAAACAGGTTAAATGTATGTACATTTTATGTTATCATAGAACAATCTATAAACGTTTTTGGTTATATAAATACATCATTTCTCTACTGTATTTTGTGAAGTTTGTGAAGTTCTACATTCCCGTATTGGTTTAACACTATGTCTTCAACAAATATAAAATAATTATAAACATTAACAATTTCTGTGAAACTCTTCAATATTAGTTTGAAACCGAGATAAATGGGAAATATGACCAACAATGAAATAACTTAATAAAATATTTTTTAAATGATATCAAAATTTGATTTTTAATATTGCTGTAATTAATGTCAAGATAATTAGTGACTTTAACTATGAAATAAAATAACTATATTAATTTTAAATATAAGTAACATAAAAATATATAAAAATAACAGTATATTATTACTAAATAATAGTAAAAAAAGTTTCAAAATCATAGAAAAATATTTTAAATATGAATAAAAAAACTCCCTTAACACTGTCATAGAAAAGAGATGAGTGATACATTAATATTATTAAAAATATTTTTAGCCCAAAGGGGCAATTTTGATTTCTTTCTGGCATTTTCCGTTGATTCACTAAAAACGGGAATCATTTTTTAAATTGTTACCACCAATACTGGAACGCTGTATTATGTTTAAAGATGCGAAATTAAATAATGAGGAACCTGCGTAAATGCATATTATCACATATATAAACATATATGCTTCTAGTGTTGTGATAAAAGAGCGCTAACTAGAGCCATCAAATTTTTAATAATGTACGTCTCCACTCGAATAGGGCATCCGGAATCCCAAACTAGGAATTTGTTTTATTATCTGTTTCATATTTTGTACATCATTTATGAGTTTTTGATTAAGAAACTCAATGATTTCAAAGCGAGCAATAGCAACACTTTCCGGGAAAAAAAGAAAAAAAATTATTCCCAGCGCGCGAGGCTGTGTATCGGAAATTCTAAAGGTTTCCTTATTTTAAAATTGTTTTGCATATTGCTGTTGAATTGGATTTTAAGGTTTAAAAACGAAGAACATGATATTTAATAATTAAAGATAAAGTACAAATGTTAAAAAACGCCCCTTTGTTCGTAATGTAAAATCTGAAAGTGTTCAGAATTTTGTTTTTTAATTTTTATTGTAAAAGGATTTACTACAGTTCTCAAAAGACGACTTCTTACATTGTCGAGACATTAGGTTTTTTTGAAGCAGGAGAGATGAAAAATGCGCAATGCCCTCGCCGGGACTCGAGCCATGGACCTATCGGATACTCCCCGAGCGTGCTGACCACTACACAACGAAGGTACGTGAAGAGGGACGGAGAAATACCTTATAACATGTAAAGAAAAAAGACATTTTCAAATAACTGCTTGAACAGCGTTTAATCATTAAGGAATTACTGCATGAATCAAATAAATATTATATGGCTCATCTTACGTCGAAATCTTAGACTTCAGTAAAATGAGGAGATTACGTTAGTATATTACAAAGTGATGGAAAGTGAATTAACAAGAAGAACAAAAATTCAATTTTAATAAGTTGCAATAATATTTATGTTAAAATATAAGATATGAAAAGTGGAAAGATAAAAGTGTTGTCATTGATGTGATGTATAGGAGAAAGTATTGGATGTATAAAAGTTGTTTAATATTTTATAGATTTCTCTGATGAAACTGGAAAAAAATATCGAAAGCTTTGCTATAGTTATAAGGAATTTTCTAACTTAAGAGAAGTTACTCCTCTTTTGGCTTAGAAAAATGGTTTCTGAATTTTCATTTTAAAACATAGAGTTAACTTTTCTAATTCCAAAAATATATGACATGTTTCGGTGTAAAGTGCTAGATGCTTGTAAATTAAGATAGTGGTTTTAAAGTAAGACAAACATGCTCCTTTTTTAAAGATATAATTTTTACGAAGTCTCTTTAAATAACTTTTAACTGAGATTTATTAATATTTTTTTTGTAATTACAGTTTTCTGTTTAGTTCAACACTAACATGCATGAGCGTTTCTATTCAGAATTATGTCTCTTAGCAACAAAAATACTTCTCAGAGATCTGAGTTTCAAGATTAGTTAACATGAATATATCCACTGACGGATCGAAGCTTTTAAAAATAACTTCGGTGGTGTAAAGGCGCTGAAAGTTGGAGAGGAGGATATAACACATTGCTCTATGTTTTGAAGAACTTATATTTTGAAACCGAAGTGATGAAAGTTTCAAAGATTAATGCAGATGTACAGTCATAGTTGTAACGGAATTCGAAAGATTAACAAGATCCATTCGTTAAAATTTAAACAATGATTTTTAAAATAACTCAAACAAAATACTTTAAAAAGACAAAATAAAAAGAAATATGTAGCTTCATAACCGTCGTTGGAACATGAAAGCAAAAAGTTACAAAATCGGAAGAAATATAGTGATAGAATGAATTTCTTTATTTCCTCAAAATGAGTTTTTTATATTTAGGAACATTTTTCTAGCATTCTATCCATAAAAAACGTTAAATTGTATTTCATAATCTCACTGCTCTGAATGTATTGAGTGAGTCTGTTTAAATTGATCTTCACGAAGAAATTATTGAGACTTTGAACATGCCTGAAACTATATAACAATTTTTTTAATTCTTCAATTAAAAACGTATTCCAAATTTTTTAATTTTGCATGTTAGAATAAAAAAAGGTTCATTTAAATTTGTGATATATCTGAAAATATCGATACAAATTTGAGGTAATTCTATGCCTAAGAAAATTTCTTATGTGTGCCATGTATTTGTAATCTGTCATTTCAAAAATCTCTCAAGATATTTTTTCCAAAAAATATAATATTGAGAAAAACTTTAAATTTTATTTTATGATAATAACAATGATGTATAGCTTCTATAAATAAACTATTTTGAATATGCAATGCGTTTTACTACGATAAACGTAAGTTGACTCTAAAGAAAATTTTCATGTTTTTTTTTTTTTCGTAAACCACGGTTATTCGCTTAAAATAAATAAATAAATAAAAAGAGAGAAAGAATTCGTTTTAATTAAATTGGAATGAATATTAAAAGAACTCAAATAAAATTGCGCATTGTTTTCAAAATTTATTCTCTATTCTTTTAGAAGTTACTATTTAGTTGCATGTTTTGCAGTTCATCTTTTCTTTATGATAATTTTCGTCATTTTATACTAATTTCGTATTATTTCTCAAAAAAAGTATTTCTCTGGCCACTTTTATTTTTTTTTCCTTTTTAAGGGTAATATGTAAGACACAATTCTAACTTTAATTTGTACTATCTGCTGCAGCCCCATTTTTTTCTTACTTTTTAGCATTCTAAAAACAGTAATATGTTTGTAATAAATCTTTTTGAAAAGCTTTAATTCAAAATTTATCTCTGATATATTATTGTTATGCAGATCTTAACGTTCTTCTCGTTCTTTCACTACTACTAACACGCGGGCTTCCGCCTTTCCTCTGTCGGGATTTACAAGTGTGTGAGTAAACGAAAAGTAAGCTAATAATTACAGGTTACAGGAATAATTATGAAATCGACAGTTCTTGCATCTATTAGGCGAATATCTATTAAGTTATATGTTCGATGAATTAAATGCTGAAAATAAAAAAATGTTGAATTGGCCATAACTGACCACTTCAGACAACCATCTAACTCTCGTAATCGTCGTCTACGACAAAATAATAAAAAATGCCATACGTTCCCTTTTCCCGCCTCACGTTAAAATTTTCTTCTGGTGATTAAAGCGGTTTTTAAACGGGGAATTGTATCTCATTTCGCCGCTTATTCCGAGTACAAAAAACTGTTAAAATGCAGAAGAAAATTCTACTTTTACATTCATTTGTATTAATTTAAAAGAAAAAAAATCATTCAAGTGCACGTACTTGGCATTTCTTTTTGACGTCAAGAATAAAGAAATATGATATGCCCTCCCAGTGAAGGAAGTTCCAAAAAAATATTGCGTCAGTAAAAAAGAAAAATCTGAAAATAATCCATTTAGCTTTATCTGCGTTCAAAAGAAGTTCGCGCTTTGAAATGGAAATATTGCTCATGCCCAGTCTGTGAAATGGGTCTAATAAATGCTGATGTGAAATTCTAGAAGCGTGGGGTGTTCATTCAACTCTGCCAGTGTACTTCTTAATTTCCGGGTGAGCCGTAAAGAGACAACATTGAATGTGACCTATGACCTGACAGTTCTCTTAATGAGAAAGCGTTGAACGCAAGTTTAGATATCATAATGACTTTACACGCAGTGTAACTCAGAAAATCGATAGACAGTCGCACGTTATCTGCAAGTGCTAAACAGTAAGCAGGATACTGTTATTCGCCAAATAAATTATTCATTAATTATCAACAAAAAATGTATTTATCCGATTAATTTACAGCAGCATACAGAAAAAAATTCTTGTTTCTTATTGGAAAGACCATTTGATCTGTCAGAAATTGATTATACTCGCATCTTGGTGTATTAAAAACTTTGTTAAGAGAGTGTGAGGATGAAATTAAGCATGTTATAAAGTTTCTCCAAACTTTAAATTAATATCAGGAACTTGTTGTGCTAGAAAGTTGAGGATCAGGATGTAGTCGAGAGCCAGAAAAACCATATATCCACAATATAAACTCCGCTTTTTATGCTGTATGTATGTTTTATACAACGAAAAGCTTAGATTTGCTCTCGTTAAATTATCTTTTAACGATTTAATTTTAATGATGTTAACTTTCTTTTCACGTGCTTCATTAAACTAATCCCCTAAATTAAGTGTTTCAAATAAATTATTAAGTATATATGTAAAATGGTGAGTAAATGCATCAAACATTTTATTCATTATACTTGATGGATAAAGGGGGATTCTGAAAATGATCTGAAAAATTATGTGTTAAGGAAAATAGATCTGAAGATCATTTCAACATTTATAAGAAACACTTTGCATAATATTCTTAAAAGTTGATTACTTGGTCGAAATTAAGTGTGCAGGGATTACTGGTTTAACATTAGAATTACGGAAGGGGTCATTTTGATACCTAGCGAACTTTTACCTCTGACAAATATAATTTTTTTTCTCTAATATCTTAATCTTTTCTCGATTTTTCCTAAATCCTTGTGATTTATGAACTAGTAAAGATTTTAAGAAAATCGTCTTTTTATTTTAGCTCTAACAAATGATTATGCCTAGAAATACGGCAGGTGTCATTTTGACCATTTTGAGAGAAAAGAAATGTGAATACATTCCATTGTATTATCTGCACACTGTTACTTCTGTAAACTACTTTTATTTGCACCTGCTAAACAAAATACAAACAAAGGAAAAGAATATGGTGGGTCTGCGTAGTTTCACATCTGCCAGGCACATGATTTGAAATATGGGCAATGCTTTTCTTTGTGGAAAGAAAACAGAGAAAAGAGATTATTACGAGCTGAACGTTTGTAGATTTTTCCTAGATATTTTTTTTATTATTCATAACAAATTTTGGTGGAAAATTTTATTCTATTTACATGAATTTATTATAGTGATATACTAATGACGCGTAGAGAAGGACTAACGCATGAAGAAATCGTGAAACTGATGCAAGAACTATCTGATGCCGATTCCGTTTCTGAAATCGAAAATAATTCTACAGATAAAGATGGAGATGAAACATCTTGTGATTCTGAATTTATTATAGATAGTAATCAGGCAATATCATCCTCTAGCTCAAGTAAAAGTACAAATGGATTTGTTTCTACGAGTTCAAATTCTGCCTTACCTAAGAATGCCAAAGCGGTAACTAGTAGACGCTCAAAAGGGAATAGGAAATTCAACGTAATTCAGACTAAGACTTGTAAAGAAATTGCTAGTGATGGAACTGTATGGAAAGTAGAAAATACTTCAAATACTTCTGGTCGGCGATCCTTGCAAAATATCTTGAGAGAAAAATGCAGGACCGACATCCTATGCAAAGCGCCACATTTGTTCTGGTAAAGCTCTTAGTGCTTTAAGTTAATAATAAATGAAAACATTTTACGCTTCATAAAGGAGTGTACTGATGCTGAAGCCAAGCGTAAACTTCATAATGACTCTTTCACTATTTATTAGCAAAACTGGAAGCAATTATAGCGTTGTTGTATGTAAGGGAGGCATTATCTGCCAAGGGCTTACCAGTTCTTAGTTTGTGGTCCAAGACTTGGGGATCAAAGTTTTTTCATGAAACTATTAGTACAGATAGGTTTCTGGAAATTATAAAATTTCTTCGTTTTGATAATAAACTAACAAGGTCTTCACGTTTACAGTGTGATACATTTGCACTAATATCCGAGGTATGGAATACTTTTAAAGAAAATTGTAAGCTTTGCTACAAACCAATTGAAAACATTACGATTGATGAACAGTTATTCTCTACAAAAACAAGATGCCGTTTTTTCCAGTATATGCCTAACAAGCCCAATAAATTCGGAATAAAATTTTGGCTAGCAGCAGACGTTAGGACAAAATACTTATTAAACGGACTTCCATATTTAGGAAAAGATGAAATGAGACCAAGTGATCAAAGTTTAGGAGAGAACGTAGTAAATCGTTAGTTGGTCCTTACAAACAAACTGGCCGAAATATAACTACAGACAGTTTCTCTACATCAGTAAAACTTGCGAAATCCCTAAAATCAAAAGGATTGATTCATGTTGGAATAGCAAATCGCGCAAAAAGAGAAATTCCCTCTAGTTTAAAAAATGTAAGAAACGAACCTTTTTCTTCAGTTGTGATGAAACACGACTATATAACACTTACATCATTTCAAGGTGAAAGAAACAAAAACGTAATTTTGTTAAGTACACCCCATTCATCAGTTGCATTTGAATCTAATGAAAAGAAGGTTGCTGATGTAATACAGTTTTACAATTCTACAAAATTCGGGGTAGATGTTTTGGATCAAATGGCAAGAAAGTACTCCGTGAAAGCACCATCACGCCGTTGGCCAGTACATGTATTCTACAATATTTTGGACTTAGCAGGCATAAATGCGTGGATTCTGTGTAAGGAAGTTACAAAAGAAAATATTAGCAGAAGGGATTTTCTATTGCGTTTGGCAGAAGAACTAAGAGAAGAATATATATCTAGTAAAAACAAATTTGTTCTCTTTTCAAGAGGCTTTGTGGATGGACAAGATTCAATAGAATCAAAAAAGGAAGAAATGTCAAGTAAGGAAATGCAGAGGTTACAAAACTTCTAATATTTGTGACAACTGTAATAAATATGTATGCGGATATTGTACACAAAAAATCAGAAAGATAAGCGTGTGTGCTAATTGCTGCGCTGATTAATATATTATCTGTAAATTAAATATTTCTATATATTTCTATTTCTATGTACTCTTTATATCAAAAGTTTGTTTTAAAATACTTTAATATATGGATTAAAAACCTTTTTTTTGGAAACATGAGAAATGAAACTTATTCTTGATGCGGAACACAAAGAATTTAAAATAACTTCATTGAAAGATTTACGAGAAATATAGCAAAACGATATTTTCATTGATATTCTATAATTAATCTTATCACGCATATATTTTTGCAATGAAAACGAGAGCAACGTGTGATTCCAATCGAAATTCAATCAAGCCGTGTACTTTGTCTTATGATTATTCTAGAATATTCCCTCTCTGGCAGATTTTACTTTATAGTTTTGCAATAAACGTATTTTTTTGTTCAGAAATGCTCTGTATGTTTGGAATGCTTCTTTTTGTAATAATTATCTTTGTCGTACAACAATTTATACATTTTATTTTCTGTGTTTCTGAAATGTAAGCTATCGAAAATGGAAAACAAAAAGAAATTACATTTTCTGATGCAAATATTTAAATGCTTGTTCATTATTTGACTACATACCTGCAAAGTCTCTACATTCTTTAAAATAAACTGTAGTTGTCATAATTTGCGTTATTTTAATTTCTTTTTCGCAAATATATTATATCATACAGCGAAATATGCAGACATCTTATCAAGAGGTCAAAATGACACTCGCTGTAATTCTAGGTATACGAAGACCACCGTAATTCTAGTGTTAAGAAAAGCCATGTTTGAAGGTGAAGGTGTTTCGCAGTTATTTAGTTTGTATTACATATAGGGAAATCCACGAGAAGGCCCAAGAAGCCAGCTGTTTTCCTGGGATTCTGGCGCTGTCGACCTAATAGTTTCAGCTGTCTTATCCATTCGACTTAAGCCCACCAGCTGCAGAGCGGTAAAGTCGTTGAACGCTGGTAGTTCAGTCCGAGGTTCAAATTCCGCGAACGGGCTGGTTGTATGGGTGTTTTCGTGGTTTCCCCATGTGTAAAGTGTATACGAACCATTTTCCTTAAGAAAGTCCTTCACGAAGGCATCTCTTCCCTTAGGCTTTGACGTAATACTAGTATAAACCAAACCAAACCAAACCAAACTTATCCATTCGATCACTTGCGAACGGAATTTATTTGACTTTGTAGAATACTAAAGGAAGCATAATGTGAATTATGGCAAATTTGTATTTCGCCAGACAGAAGGCATCTGTTTAAAGATAGAAATGGAGTATATTTTTTAAAGTATCCTTTAAAAAATTCTGGATAGTAGTCATACTACGTAGTATGTAAACAGTAGTCATACTACGGTTTGAGGAAAGCTACAAAATCGTCTATGCAGCCAGCCCGAAAGGAAGGACTGAAGCCCTGTCGAGCTATCAATAATCAGAAATTTCAGTATTTGGCAGTTGGTATGATGCAGTAACATACGGGAAATTAGTTAACATACGGGAAATTAGTCAACCTATCGAATCTGTTGCCATCTATGAGTGTGCAGTCATCTTTGCGTGCCATAATCTTTGAGAAATCTACCGCTATATTCAATATGTAATCGATTATCTATTTATCGATTAATTAAGGAAAAATAATATCCAGAAAAGAATCATTACCCATGTTTTCACTTAATCAAGTGGAAGCAGTTATTTGCAGTATATGTTTAAAATATGAAAATACTCAATATAATCAATCCCTTTCTGAGACGACAAAGATAATTATTACAAAAAGAAGCATTCCAAACATACAGAGCATTTCTGAACAAAAAAATACGTTTATTGCAAAACTATAAAGTAAAATCTGCCAGAGAGGGAATATTCTAGAATAATCATAAGACAAAGTACACGGCTTGATTGAATTTCGATTGGAATCACACGTTGCTCTCGTTTTCATTGCAAAAATATATGCGTGATAAGATTAATTATAGAATATCAATGAAAATATCGTTTTGCTATATTTCTCGTAAATCTTTCAATGAAGTTATTTTAAATTCTTTGTGTTCCGCATCAAGAATAAGTTTCATTTCTCGTTTGCAGTAGAGAGTGCAACATATAGTCTTTTGCGATTTTTCTTGGTATTCATTTATTTTTTGTGTAGTAATGACCAATATACCACACATCCAAAATAGTATATCATTGTACGCACGAAAACTCTCTCCATATAAAGAACGGAATTAAAGAAATATCAAACTTCAGTTTGAAAAACAGAATTCTTTACGTTGTTGGAAAAATATCGAAATAAAATGAAAATAATTCGAAAAAAAAATTTGAAAGGTTTCAGGTTTTGAATTACGTTCAAAGGTCCGTTTATTTAACATTTTGTGTGTTACCTTTATTCTTCGTACTTAAACCACAAAATTTAGTTCAAGAGCAATATCGCAAAATAATTTTAAATTGAGCATATCTTTAGAATTTCCGATGTACAGTCTCACGCGCTGGAGATGAAAATGTTTTTTCTGTACAATATTGAGATTGTCTACTTTGAAATCCTTGAATTTGTTAATCAAAAATTCGTTAAAATTTTACAAAATATGAAATCGATAATAAAACAAATTCCAAATTTCAAGTTTGGGCTTCTAGATCCCCGTATTCGCAGTAGGATTACTTTATTCAAAATTGTATGGCTCTAGATACCGTTGTTTGATCACAATGCGAGAAATATGCATATATTTATGCAGATTATTCATTATTTAACTTCTTCAAATATAATACAGGGCGATAATATTTAGCAGCAACAATTTAAAAAATGAAACGGACATTCAGAGTGATTCGTCGCAAAACGAATGCAATAATCCTTCAGAGACTAATATATTTTTTTTCAGATTAGAAATGTAATGTAATTGTTAAAGGAAAATCTTGTATAAATGTTAATTGTTACAAAAGAGGGTTAGTTTAAAGCCTGTGGATGATAGAAATTTCTTAGACAATGAAAGAAGCCTTTTTCTTCAAATTCGGCACACAATTTATTTTGACACTGGGGAATGGTTTTTACAACTCACTAAAGAAAACATTCTCTTAATCAAGTGGAAGCAGAAGAACAAGCTTTTTCTTTATACATTAATTTCTACATGTATACATGCACGTAACGTAACTTCTTGGCAGACATGTGTTATGAATTTAAGAGTTATTTGCAAAGAAAACTGATACAAAAACAGTGAGAACTTTGTTTGAGAATTAGGTGCGGCTTGAACAGACACCGTATTGACGTCCAGTAGACAGCAGTGTAATTCTTCTTCTGGAGAAGAACACTCATTTAAAATTTAAAAGTAATTCTTAATTACCACGGTACTTTAATATTTCTTCGTAAACGATTATCATGGAAATTGTGTTTGCAGGGAATAGTATTTCTAATTATATAATTAATTGTTTGTTATTTAAGCTTACCACATAAAATTAAATCATAATAATAAAAATCTTCAAAACTATTTTTTTCACGTTGGTTAAACAGAACAATTCTAATGGCAGATAGCATTTCAAACATCTCACTTAGAAGCCCAAAAAAGAAATAGTTAACGTAATTTGATACTAACTGAAGCGATTAGATATCTATCGCAGCGGGAAACGTGAAAAATGGACAATTCTGGAATTTGAATTCTATACCTTCCGATTGCTAACCGGGAGTGCTCCCTATTACACTACGAAGAAACGCAGTAAGAGAGAAGAAACTTCATTAATATTGTGTGCTTCATAGCAAAGGGTAATGTGCATAAAACCAATATTTGTAAACATTTTTGAATTTTTAAATATAATTGATTAATATATAGTGTACTATTATAGATGATTTCATATGCATTCCGTTCAGTCGGTTTAAAATATTTCAATTAAATTAACCATAACTGCGGTTACTAACATTGAAGACATCTGGAGAGGAACATTCACAATATCTGGAAGTTTCCTAAATTCGCACAGTTCAATTTTGTGAAATAATTACTCAAACCCAAATTCTTTCTAACTAGTTCCAATTCATTTCTCTAGGGTGATTCACTCTGTGACAGCGACACAGAGATACCAGCAGGGTTTGTCTGAAAGTTATTATTATTACTATTAAAGATAGTTATAGTTATTATTGTCAAGTTTTTGGACTAATTTATGTGTTCAA
>KK119093.1:949638-978515 GCA_000611955.2 Stegodyphus mimosarum | reverse complement strand
GATTGTTCCACGGTGTTTTATTATAAGTTTAGTGTTGCCGTGAAGCTACCTGTACAGTTACAGCCTGAAGCTGTGTTGCTGATTGTTTCAGCGTATTTATTGTAGATTTTCGACGCTTTTCAAGGTGATTTTGGAACTGTGCTGTAAATAGTGATTCCTGTAAATAAATTGTGCTTTTTATTGTTCTGCATCGTGTTTTCATCGGATACTCTCAAATCTACGAACCCGTGAAAACGCAACAATAGGCTTATCCGAAATATGACATACATATCACAACCGATCCACATAAAGATTTTAATCAGGTTGGCCAACTCTGATTTGTAAATCGAAAGAAATTTCTGATGTATGGAAAAGTCTGTAAAAGAAACATTCATTAGGCAAAGTGAGGAATCGAGGAAACTGTAAATGTTATCCTTTCCTCATCAAAAAAGAGCTGCATAAGGAAATAATTTCATTAAATTACTTTTGCCGGACGCTTTGTATGCAAAGCTTATAATGGACCTCAGGCAAGACAGTTAAACAGATGATTTGAGAATATTTTGTTATAGTAATATACAAAGTTCTCATATCTAATTGGAAGATATACGCAATGTAAAATGTAAAATTATGCAAAAAGGCAACCTTAGATTAGCCAAAATCTAGGATCAACTATATGAACTTAAGGTTACGTTTTTGCTTAATTTTGTTTTCTTAAATTATAATTATTTCTTCAATAATCCGTATGCAAAGAAACAACTTTTTTTTATCAAAACGTTTTTTTTTTTCCAAGAATCGGAAAGCTTACAGCGAAATTGTTTTAATGAGACTTAAAAACGTGTTGAGATCATACGCAAACTCGTTTTTCATTATGTGTTTTCCCGGCGTTTTAACCATCTGCAGTGTGTTAGATACCTTTTTATATTCAATGGCGTAATAAATTTGAATTGTTCATTTTTGGTTTACACCACTTAAGGGAAACATTAGGATATACATAATTTTGAATTTCCTTACATCAAACTACATAAATAGTTTCGAATTTTTATACCAAAGGATTAAAATTTCATTCCTTTCTATTTCTACTCAGCGTTATTTCTAACTGATATACATCTAATACCTCATTTCAGATGGCTTTCTACTTGGAATGATTTAGTTTATGTCAAAATAATTTCAGGTCTATATGAAAGAGAAATATGATTTAAATAGAAGTATGATAATTGATCTATTTAGTTTACTAATTGTGTCATTAATATAAGCGGTTTGTTGTAGAAGGTTTTCTAACTGGTTCATACATGCATTGCTTCCATAGGTACAGAGCATCCATTTATTTTAAAGTTTATTTTTAATGAAATGTGCAGTTACATCATGAATATATGAGTTAATAGACGCTGTGAAAGAAATATAATTATAGGGCAGAAAATACTCAGTTATTAACCATCAAATGTACGCTGAAAGGCATTAGTACAAACCTACGTTTGTTGCATTTCACTAATATCGAATGGCTAAAGTCAGTTAATACTGGTAGTTACATCTAAAGCTCTACCCCCTGCGAAGGAACTACAAATCGGTAGAATGAATTCCCAGCATCTGACTTAAGTAATCCTTCCAAGTGAGCATTATAACTAGTGACTCAATTAATACCGTCTACCAGGTAACTCTCTCCCTAGGCGAAGATACCTTTTCTCTTTAATTAATCTTCCTTATTGTACTTAACCATTAATTAATCCTCCTTAATTCACACAAAACAAAGTCGCCTTAAGGAAGCTGGCATGCTGCTCAGAAATTGAACTCAGAAATGAAACTCAGTCGGATTGCATGCTGCTCAGAAAATTTAGCAAATTGCACATGAAATAACTCTAGGTGATACAGCTAAGTAGAAGATTGTTTCAACATTTGTAGACTCTTCGAGTGTCTAAAATTCTTTCTTCTTGCATCAGTCTTAAATCAACGTTGATACTTTAAATTCATAAACTTTTTTATTGTTTCCAATTTTTTATGGTATGGTCTTAATAATGAAAAACTGTATATTAAGTTTGGGACTGATCCTGTTTCTTAAAATAGATTCATATACTCGAACCTACGTTTACACGGATTTTTTTCCAGTTGTGTACTAACTGTGCTTATAATTTTAACAACTGTAAACTGTTAAATATTATACCTAATAGTTGAGTCTTGGATTTGTTAGATAACGCTCCTTTTCCCTCGGATGGCGTTGGAATGTACTTTAACACGAGTCATTACATAGCTAGTCTAATATTAAAATTTCACATATTTGTGTTTTCAGCAGAAATAATTATAGTTACACTATACTCTTACTTATACTATTCAACTGTCTGTGTGAATTGTATTTTTAATTTCTGTTCATCCATAAAACTAAAACATATAAAACTTTGAAATGAAAGATTTTGTTTACTCAGAAGAAATTCAGTGAAATAAGAAATATTAAATTTATTTCTCATTCACTAAGCAATATATGCAATACAAATCAAAGTAATCTAAATGAAAGATGAGACATTATTCTGAAGGCAGCTACGCAAGTAATTTAAAATATTATACAAAGATAAGAAGCAACACAAGTAACTTTTAAGAGTTATATTAATTCAAATATTGCTAGACTTCTACACGAAGATTTATTTAGTAATAAAATTAGTCACATTGCTCCCAAATAGATAATATGATTAGTGATGCGTTTCCAGATATATTTCTACTGCTTATGATTTGTATGCTTAAGCATACATGAGAAAATCAAATATTTATTCAATATCTGTTTTATTTAAAAATATTGCTACTTTATTTTCCTAGTTTCAAAATTAAAACAACTGTAAACGTGTAAAATAAAGAAATGAAATATGGAATTTTTATGGATAACAGAAACGAGGAAATGAGCCTTGGGATTTTAAGTATTCTGTAAACAGATAGCAACCAATTAAAGTTAGAGCTCTGGGATTCAAAATAAATTTCAGACTTGGATGAGTTAATTATAAAGCGCTTCTTATGAAAGCAATAAATTTTCTTCCTTCTTCGTCATCACTAATGCGAATTTTCAAAAAGAAAGCAAGAAAAACTCTTAACGCACATTCAAGATGTCACATTTTATACATCGTTGTTTTTAATAATTCAAAATTCTATAAAAGTACATATTCAGCATAATTGAAAAGAAAAGTGTTCAAAATGAGGAACATTTTTTAAGAAAAAAAATTGTATTCTCCTCAAAAAAAATTCTCCAGCAGATAATTATTGACATATTTTTAATTCTCAAAATAAATTCTCTTTCAAGACTCCCGTGATGATTAAAATTCATAATTTTTCTTTGTACACACAACGTTTATTTCTTTTTAGGAAGTTTTCTTTCCCTTCAATGTACACTTTTATATATACGTATATTATTTAGAGGTCTAGTATTGATAAATATCCTACAGAAATTTCCTTTTCATTCATATATCCTTGCATTAACTCTGTTCCATTCTTATCATACCATTTGCCTTTAATTTGGAAGCTTATGCAAAAGACCCCCAAAAATGCTAATTTTTATTTCCTTCAACAAAGCACTTGAAGTATTGTAATCGCGAAAATTTTCCGGTATCATAATTCAGCGAAAATATCCATTTTGACCTCTACCGGGTTCAGAAGAGATTTTTTTCGTGACGTCTCTACGTACGTACGTATATATATATATATATATATATATTTATCTTGTATAACTCAAAAGTGAGTAGTCTCAGAATGTTGAAATTTTATATATAGGACCGCTGTAAAATGTAATTGTACACCTTCGTTTTTGATTGCAATCAGCCGCACGACATGTATACATATAAGGCATTCTGTTACTCGGCTCCGTGAGAAATAAAATTTTTTTATATAAATGTTGGTAAATTGTGAATTTTTAGCTTTAAAAGTGTAAACGTGTATGAATTACGTTGTCCTTATCTTCTGGTCAAGATTTTTATGCCTTTAGTTAATCTGCATACAATAGTTGTAGAATTATCAACAATATAAAAGTTGTCTAAGTGTGGCTAATCCTATTTTTTACCATAGCAGCCCTATTTGTTTACATTTGAAACATTTGCCGAGAGGGACCATAAGTAAATTTTCAGTTTTGTGCACCGAAAACCTGCCTTCTTGCCCGCTGGCCGCATTGCTTGTTTGACCAAACTCTAATTTTAATCATAAAAATTGTTTTTCAGCAGTTTTTAATTATGTTTGGTGGTTTACATTCTTCAATTTTTAATAAAGGTAGTCTGAGATTTTACGTATTTTTTGCCTTGGCGCAAAATGAGAACTGGATTAATTAAATGAGAAATATACCTCAAATGAAATAAGTTTAAATGAAATGGAGGAAAAGATGCGTATAATTTAATATTTCTTACAAGGAAATCGTGTGATGTATACATCGGATATTTTATTTATCCGATCTTGGAAAAGTAAGTGGGGATTATCTGTCTAAGAGCAAAGACGACCTTTTAAAGGAAACTGGCTCGCAGTGACATTATATATGAGGGAAATCGCAATAACCCTCATGCAGCAAGTCTTTGCTCCAGGATTCAGATCCATAACTGACTGCCACTGCTCATAAGTCACTTTCCGTCACTGGTCAGTAGGCAAGATGGATAAGTTTAAGTATCCCGGATACGTTTACTTAAGATGAAGAGTTTACTTTTTAGTTCTGCTAAGAATTGGAATAGGAAGATGTAAAAAGGGGCCATGTGACAAAAAGTCAGATTTTACATCAGCAGCAAAAAACTATCCCACTCTTCGCAAGAATGTCAGAAGTCAACAACAAAAACATTTTGTGATGGATTTTATATTTATTTAGCTATTTGTAGTAGAATTGTAATTAAAATTGTTTTATTTCCCCGTGCAATGCAGCCTGTGACGATTTTTAAGAGAAAGCTACGCCGAAAATGTAAAAATACAGGAGCACACGCATTTGATAAATAGATGTCTCGTAATTGTTTTTGATATCCAGAAGAATCAAGAAAATACGAGAATGGTCTCGTGCATGATTAAAAAGCTTGTAAAAATTGGAGGAAAACATCTCAATTCAGTTGGTTTAAACGAACTATAGTTGTTTTCCTAGTGCTGTTACCGATTGCAGCGAATTCGCGGTGAAGTCGCTTTAGCTTTCTCTGTACTTTGAATTTGAGTTCTTTTTATATTTCAGTAGTTTAGTATAACTACTGTGAGATATAGTGATATTGTACGAATATCTTTGAGGAAATTTCAGCATTTTGTCTTATTTCTTAGGATAAGAATAAATTTATTTTACTAATTTTTTTTATCGACATGTGCATTCAATCCATTAGGAAACCGTACGCACGTAACAACATAAAATCGATGTAATTAGAATCCGCGTAATTCAGCGCTTTTCAACATCTTATTATATTTTTGTGAGGAATGGGATAGTTTTTTGTTGCTAATCAGTTGCCATTTGAACTGGCATAAAAATTATACCCTTCAAACAGTAATTGTATTATTTAACTTAATAGATAAATTAAATTAATAAGTGTATTTCTTAATAATCGTATTTTATTTCGAATAATACATTCCATTGTTATAGTACATAATACAAGGACCTGATAGGTTTTATGAATATCTGTAGAGTTATTACAATTTATATCTGTAATTTTTAGATGTAATTTTAGTAATTATAGAAAGAGGCAAAAACGCAGCTTTAGCTTGATTTAGATATCGAATGTAACTTTTTTTTTCATACTGAAGAGGAAGGACCTTCGTCTGTTCATCTTCGAAATCGAAAGAGAATTTCCTTTAATATCTCTGCAAAACTAAAGTTGCTTTTGACTAATTTAAAATTTTACTCTGACATGTGCTTCTTCCAATATCCTTTTGCATTAATTTTACTTTAATATGTCTTAAATAAAATTTTAAAAAAGATTATTTTTTAAATCAGCCATAATAAAAAAAAATAATAAATTAAAATGCCTTTAAACAATGCACATAATAAATAAAAAAAGTTTTCTTACAACATTTGTAAAGATTTCCTATTAAATGTTGCATTGCAAATATACTTTGCTTTTAATTGAAAGTTTTTGACCCAATTATGATATGTGCATTAGCTTGAAAGAAAATTAATGGGACAGTGGAAAACGTTTTTCTTTAAAATATGTTAGTACGTGATATGCCCCAAAAGTATTAACTAGCTAATGACTGCTGTTACTCTAATTAATTACTGATGAAAGTTGATAGCATGGGATAAAAATATTAGAAATACAAGTATTTCTTCTACTTCAAGACGGATAATGCACTTTCATGCCCTGATGGAAAGAGATGCTCTTAATTTCCTGCACGCAAATTAATTAGTAGTTTTTACGTTTCGTTTCCGCTTGGGAGCGATGTTAAAAAGATATTTAAAGATATAGTAATGAAACATGCTTTAAATATCCATCTGATATTTGATATCTACAATTTAAGGCAAATGTAAGGCGAAATAAAATTTAAATTTTCTTTGGAACACAGGGCTTCAAATCGCCATCGAAATTCATCTCGATTAACTTCCATGGAATTTTTTAAGTAGAGCAGAAAGTCGAAATTACGTATATTGTCGCATTTTATATTTTTATTGCATTGACGATTGTGATATTTTATTTTTAATTTGAACCATAACGTTAGTATAATTATTTTTTAGTGCATGCTCTTTTCTTTTCCAGAGGTTTGTCACTTCCTCAGGCAATTTCGTCGGAAGTCGAAAATCTATCGGTCTTTTAATAGTTTCATCAGCAAGATGTTTTTCAGAGCGCACCACAAGCGTAGACCGATACTACACTCATGATATGGGGAAGAAAGATAAACCTGTAAACAACCCTTACGATAAGGATCAGATTCATGCCCTTGGCTTCCAGCTAGTAGTCAGCTTCCTCTATTCACAGAACCACGCAAAATAGTTTTTTGTGTGTCAGTTCTTCTCTCTAACTTAGATGGGCAGAACATAAGTCAGAAATATGCAAAATTTAAATCAAATATGCGTGTGTTCCTATCATCACTTAAATTTTAACCAAAATTATAGCTGCAACAGCAAGGCGTAAGTTAAATAAGATATATATGTATGTGTGTCTGAATATACGTAGATATATAGATATATATAGTGTGTGTGTGTGATATTTCGATGAACATAGAAGGAGAAATTACCTTGCAGTCGTCGTAGCTGAGCGTGAAGGCTTGCAGATGAAGATTACAAAACATGAACTTGAAGAATTTCCAGTCCTTATTTTCACAAATATAAAATCACCTTCATAAATGTTTATCCAATCATAATGAAATCCGATACATTTCTACGATTCATTCATAATGAAAGATGATAAATTGCTATTTACATTGATTCTTAGAATTAAGACGCAGGCACTTTAGACGGGGAAGCAAAGCGAAGAATTATTCGCAAGGTGGAATCTAGCAGAAGGCAATGACGTACTTTGATACTTTGATACTATTCTTATTATTCTGGCATGCAGCGGAGAATTCCTGTCTCTGCAGTTTGCAGATTCCTGGGTGAATCTCGAAATGGGCCTGACGTCTGAGTCCATAAATAGTATTCTTCAGATTAGGTTTAAGCAGAGGTGGGAAAAGCTTTGAAGCCCATTGCTTTCTGCAAGAAAATGCTAAGACAGGAGCAACGACGTAATTAGCTCACCAGAGTATTTACAGTTACAACAATAGTCCTTGAGTAAAGCAATAGTCCTTCAGAGACAAAGCCCCTTTGAACTAAAAAAAATATAGAGAAATTTTTAATGTTGTTGTTTAATCGTTTATAGCTGAGTACTCCAATGCGTTTTGGCTGTGGAAAGATCGTTTCTCATCGAAAATTAAAAGCAATATGGCTCCTATGAACATTACAATAAACTCAAACATGAGCGAAAATGCTATGAAATTATCCCATTCGCCACAAACCGAACTCTACTCGAGAATATTTACAAGGAGGAATTCATATAAATGGATACGGCAGATGTCAAGCATTTGTGAATGTTTAGTAAACGATGTGAAAAATAATTTCATGACGCTGTAACTATCTGCATAGCTTTAAACTGAAAACTTTACAAGTATCTAATCTTTTACAAAATAATGAAAGCTATACAGAAAAATTAAGCCACATAACTCTTCAACGTAAAAGGATTTCAAAATAATAACTAACAAAATAAACATTTCCTTCACTACAAATACCGCAGACATCATTTAATAAATTGTAAGGGATTCGCTTTATATATTAATTCCAAAATTCAATTATTCAGACAATAATAAAGGCTTCAAGAGATATCGTGACTGCCTCGTATTCAATTATATTTCAGCTAACAGCCATGCTTTGAAACGGTCTGACAAAAGATTAAAAATTTTGAGACAGAGGTGTTCTCGTACATCTTCCAATTCAATTTATTTTTCCATTCTATCAGCATTGCGTTGATTATATCTCAGTTTACGGACATTTCTGCAAAGCCGAGTTTTCTGAAATGTCCTCAAATAAAGATTAATTGAAAAGGAAACGACACTTAGATAGAATTTAGTAAATCCTATTCATGTGGTTATCTAGAATTTACTATCGAAGCATAACCATCTCGACAATAATGAATGTGTAAAATACGTGATTCTAGATTAACTGTCATTGCATCATTATACTTTCCATTTGTAATTTAAAACTCTTTATTCTTTACTTTCAACTGTAATTGCAAAATCATCGGCTTTTATAGAGATGCATATTTAATAAAGGAAAATTCTGATAACGGTTTCTTAAGAAATGTTTTGTACTATGTCATTAAACTTGAAAAATAATGCAAGTTTTTTTTAGATCTATTCCATTAATTTAGTTTTCTGAGACCATATCGTTTCACTTTAAAAAGAACGCGCATAATTTAGCATAACTCTTTTATGCATGAAATTAGCATCTAACATGCGGATGTTAATGAAACTGAAATCAAATGTAAAAAAGGTGCGACTCTTCTCAACTGTTACATTGCTTGCACGAGATACCGCTTCCTTTACATTGTAGATTGTACCAATTTTAATTGCATACATCACGTTTATCAAGAATGTGTGAATTATTTTAGTATGCATAATGCCTTTCATTAACTCCCGGAAAAAAGTATAGTGATTCAAATGTTGGGGTTATGGATCTTAATAAACATGCAAGTCCAGCATAACGTCAAGACAGAAATATGCGACACCACTGAAATGTCTATTGAATTACACAGAAAACTATTCATTTTCTTTACTTGGCTAGACCGATCTTGGGAGCCATTTGATGACTATGAACTCTTGTGACTTATTCTATTAATCACTCTCGCAAAATGTCATCCTTAAGGGGCATAACGTGAATTTGATGGGTATAAAAGCAGATACTAAGCATCATATCGAAAGCACCTCGAAAATTCACCAAATCAGTTGTTAATCATGCAATCCTTTTATTGAAACTTATAGTATGAAAACGTTATGAAAAACGGCAGTATATAGAAAATGTAGGCGTGTACATGGGCTTGTCATATTTCCTTTCTAGATTTTATTTTATTTATTTTCCTTTATCTTCACTCATCTTATTTGTATTAAGTCAATTTGTAAAGGTGTAAATGAGAGCTGACGTTTCTTTTTGAATTCCTTTTTCTTGTACACAACGTTTCCATATTTTGTTTCGATATTTGTAAGGTTTCGGTCTTCGCATTTAACGCTCTTATTGTGATTTTCCGTGCTGGTTTCATTTCCTGTTTACTGTTACTTCATTTCTTAGTTCCTAGTAATTTTCTTTATTCAAAAGTTTTAGTTATTTTAGAAAGCTATTTATTGAGATTTAAATTTGTGGTTTCGTTAAGATGTTTATATTCAGTTTCATATTTTCTAAATGTTTCTTTTGTCCTTTATACTTTCTGTTTATCCTCATTTCTTTTCTTATATTATAAAACGTTTTCTTTACTTCTGCCTTTAGGTTTGTCCTTTCGTATTTTCCCAGTGTCCTTTAATATCAATAGTTTAGCCCTATTTATGCTTAAACTATAAAGATACTTGTGTCATCCTTCGTTTATTAATGAGGTGTAAAAGTAAGAAAAACTATTCCCAACATCATTCGTATGGAATGCAGATAAAAACCACCTCTGCGTGTAGCAAAATAATTTAGACTATAATTAGTTTTGTTTTGAATTTTCTTTAAGGACACAGATCTTATAGTTATTCAAAATTTTAAATATTCTATATTTTCTCAGATTTCTAGAATTCTTTTAACTTCGCTAAAATAAGAAAAAAATTGCTTGGTGAAAGAAATGGCTTGTAAGTGCCATACAAAGATTCTTCCTTCGAAAATTTAAAAAACTTGTTTCTCAGGCTTATGGAGTTGGTAAAATTTAAAACCTCCTTTTACTGAAAATAGTTTATATCTATAATTTTAGTTTATCTCATTAACAACAGAATTTGCTCAAATATTCGTTCTTTTTTTCTTTGCTGAGTAACAACCGGTTTCTGGAATTTCAGCTTAAATCGAGAAAAAGAGCTTTAAAATTCAGCAAAATTTTAAAAGCGAAATGAAAAAAAAAATTGTCATCGTCAAACATAATAAAAATATTAGAACTAAATAGTAAGCTCCTTAACAAGAACCCTGATATTATCATTTCTAGAGCTCGTATAGAAGTTAGTTGTTTTGACACAAACACGAGCGCGGAAGGTCACTAAAAATTTTCATAGCTCTTGATACTTAGCAGCTGATCCTCAGATTTCTAAAACACAAAAATCGCAGTACAATGATCACATATCGCTTTCAAGCAGCAACTAAAATCAGTCAGTCATCTCCTTTTTAATTATGTCAGATTGCATATCGTACGGAAAGTTCGCAAAATTAAGCACCCTAGCTTTTTATAATTTAGGCATTTTTTCTCATTTATTTTTTTTTTACTTATTACGTACTCTGCCGTTAGGCACTACACGAAAAGGGAGGTATGCCCCGTGGAGGTCTTTTTAACTCTTTGACTGCTAACGTGACATGTATGTCCCACTAAAAGTTTAAAAAGTACTGCTGAGCTCAAAAGCTCTCCTGAATGTTGTTGATCATTTTCCTATAAATGGAAAATCAAGACGCCCCTATGCTCGTTTTACACAAATAAACATAGAGAAAAGAACAACTATGAGTTCCCCTATGTGTAATGTAGGGTTATGCAAAGAATGTTTTTAACCCTGTACCACACGATGTAAATCTGTTTCCTATAGCAACGTTTCCCACAATAATAAATGTGCTTATAGTAAGCTGATCATTACCTGTGGGACATATGTATTTCACCATTAACTACGCCTGGGACATATGTGTCCCATCCTTTGGCTTGAAAACCGTTTGTCAGAAACTGCTAAATTTACCTTATTTATGACATATTTTGCTCATTTGGCTAGAAAATGGGGTAATTTTTTTAATTAGTAGTCAAAGGCTTAAGGGATTGTGGCTTGTATCCACGTTACACGAAAACGTCATGCAACCAGCCCGTTCTCCGGGACTCGAACCCCGGACCGAACTACCAGTATTCTTCGGCTTTTATCTCTGGGTCCCTTGTGGGCCTTCTCATCTCTTGCCCAGATTTTTCGTTGTATTTTTCTCTGTATTCTCTTTTCAGTCTTCTAATATTTTTGTATTAAAAGCAAAATTCACTAAAATTTGCTTATAAATTTAGAAATAATTCTTGTGATGACTTTTATGCACTTTAGTTTGATGTTAAATCTTTGTTCACTAATGTGTTAATGAATTGTTAAGTCTTCGAGAATTTTTCTTTTTGTGTATTTAAACCAAAGAGTTCATCTTTTTTTTACCCGATTATTCTTTTAAACAAAAATATTTGTTTCCCCAAACCTTCGTTATCTTTAGAATCAAAGAGTCGCCATGATTGTTTTAGCTCTATTCTCTTGAAATGCATGTCCATACACTATTTAAAAATCAAAATTCTCTAAAAAATTGAATTTTCATATATTGACCTGTTAGCCATCTTTAACTTTAGTAGAGATGATTTACGCTCAGTCAGTTATGAATTCTACAGATTCTTTTACTTCATTCACTTTTTCGCAACGTGCACCCTCTTTGCTTTCCTTAACATTTTAAGTCATACAATAGTTCTAGTTTGTGGCCACAGTGTATTTTAAATTTTTTTCAGTTTCCTATTTTTGATATAACAAATCTTGATATTTTACTACATAAAATCTGACATTTTTCTACCTTTTTTTTCTGTGCACCCACGTTTTCAAGCTAGCCCTTGATTGTGAATACGAATAAACTTCATATTATTAAGCGAAAGCTTTAAGAAATTTATGAATCTTAGGAAAAATGGAATCACGTTTTTATTTCAAGCTATCACTAAAATTTAATTATCATTATTTTTTCCCTCTTGTTAATTACT
The DNA here is from genome assembly GCA_000611955.2 of Stegodyphus mimosarum. Classification (NCBI taxonomy): domain Eukaryota; kingdom Metazoa; phylum Arthropoda; class Arachnida; order Araneae; family Eresidae; genus Stegodyphus; species Stegodyphus mimosarum. Next base: position 966,186 of record KK119093.1, on the reverse strand, counting down.
AAATTCTAACTTGAAATACCCTATTTCAGACATGAATGCTTAAGGAATTAATATCAGAGCTTGACGGTGTGGCTTTCTATACTTTGGTTAAACCAAATATTTATACAATGTGAATCAATGTATGTAAATATTTTCAAAAAGAGATAAAAACCAGCTCTTACAGATAATTTTTTGTCTCTACACCATATGCTTTAATTTGCTTCAGGTCAAATTATTCAGAAACTTCCCCCACTTTGCGAAATTTTACATGAACATAAAGATATTTAAAATCTAGTAAGCGATATATGTTATAATTCATACATACCTTCCATCTACAAGTGAGTTGTCGGTCTCTGATTTTACATGTTATCCATGTATAGTGCTGTGAGCTTTTATTTCCTTTTAATATTTGTTTATTTATTTATTTTTGGTCTCCCTTCATGACAGAGAGTCTGGCTACAACGTACTAAAGTTTAAAAGATTCATTTATTACATTCTGTTTGTGGTACCCCGTCTTTTATTTATTTGAGCTGAAAGAAGTCAGTACAGTAATATTGTCGAATCAGCTTTCATTATTCTTTACATTAATTTTATGGTTTACTTGAACTGTACTAGGAAGTAAATGTCTTCATACCTTATGTTGTAAAAAAACAACACTTGTTTTTGTATGATTTCCTTGCCAAACAAATTTCCATTGTTTCATCATACAAAATTGGATGCCATTATGACTAACAATTCCTTTTATAACTTAAATGCAGTGTTAAATTTAATTATGTATACTCTGTATTTATACGTTTTCATTACCCATAAGGAATATATAAACTTCGCTTTGAAGGTATCTAGTTAGAAATATTATTTTCCTTCATTTCCTGTTCAAATTACATTAATTTTTGTTATTCATTTTCACATTCCTTTCATTTCACGAAATTCACTTTCAAATTCCAAACCTTGATTATCTGATCTGGAAGAGGTTCCGTTTTGTCCAAACTAATCAGTGCTAGGCTTGGAACTCGGTATCTATCATTAAAGATTCGTGTGTTAAGAAACAGTTGTTAAAAACAGGAATACATATATATATATATATATATTCGACTTTACAAGAAGTCAGACGAAACTCTTAGATTAAAAAACTTTTCCCAACTAAAAATGGTGATTTGGACACAATTCTGAGAAAAAAGATTAGACTATTGATTTCTTTTATTTCTGGTTTCTTTTGTGCTGCTTCTTTCTTTTCGCGGTTAACAGAGAGAATGAAACAAAAAATACCCAACTGATGTGACGCAGTGGGATTAAACATAATTAAACCTTGACAAATAGCTGTTAGTGGAAAAAGAGCTAAATAGACTTTCACTTGGGATAGCTCTAATGAAATTAGAATAGTCTTATGCTCATACTGATGAGTTTCGGAAAATGTTGTTCTAAAATCCAGAAATTCCGGTAAGCAAATCATAACGTGGTTTATGATATAAAGACTTATAATGTATTTATTCCTTCTGCCCTCATAGTATGCCTTCGTGGTGAAGTGGTCAGCATGCTCGGCGCGTATTCGAGAGGTCCGTGGTTCGAGTCTTGGCGAGGCCATTGCTCCTTTTTCTAGATTCCTGATTAAAAAAAATCCTTATGTCTCTACAGTAGCTCCCGAACAAAGAACGTTAGTGGATGATGATTCTCCACCACCAGGATTTGGCGATTGGGTTCCCTAGTCCCCAGTCGTCCTTTAAACGGGGACTATATAAGGTATTTCATCCGCCTTCATAGCATGCTTTCGTGGTGTAGTGGTCAGCACGCTCGGCGCGTATTCGAAAGGTCCGTAGTTCGAGTCCTGGCGAGGGCATTGCTCATCTTTCATGACTCCTGTTTAAAAAAAAATCCTAATGTATCTACAAACTGTGTATTCCATCAACTATTTTACTCACAGATTCTTCAAGAAGGTATTACAGGCTTTTCTGAACTTTCACTTTGCTAGTATTGTAATAAGCATCCCGTTTTGTTTAACATTTCATAGTTTCAAGTGCTTTTTCCAGGTAACTCAAACACACTAATTTATATTTTAACATATATTTTAAGTGAGATATTATGATAGAAAAATCATATTTATTTTATTTTCCACAATCATATACAAACTTGGTCTCAGGTTTTACTCTTTTAAAAATATATTTTCTTTCAAGCCATTATTTTATCATTGTGCAGAAATGTACACTCTCTGAAGAAAAGGTTAGTTCTTTATCTTCCATTCTATTGGGCCTATTGATGAAATTTAACTTGTATTTTTACTATCTCGAAAGCTCGACTTGGGGTATATATTGACTGTATATACACTCAACCATACAGTCAAAAAAAAACGACGCACCAAGAAGGAGTTATCCATATGGGACGAAAATCGGTAGAAGTGATGTACATGTACTGAAAAACAAATGATTACAGTTCGAGAAAAACTTGATCATTTATTGAAGTGACAGAGCTTCACAAAGTGAAAAAATCAGTAACGCATTTATCCACCTCTGGCCCTTATGCAAGCAGTTATTCGGCTTGGCACCGATTGATAGAGGTTGCGGATGTCCTCCTGAGGGATATCGTGCCAAATTCTGTAAGCCCAGGGTGGCGTGACATGAAGGGCAACACATCGAGCCTTAGAACTTCGTCGACGTGCTGTAAGATTGCGACGGATGACAACCAAAGGGGTCCTACTATGAAATGAAATGGCACCCGAGACCATCACTCCTAGTTGTCGGCCTGTGTGTCGGAAGACAGTCAGGTGGGTATCACACTGCTGTCCGGGGCGTCTCCAGAGTCGCCTTTGCTGGTCATCGGGGCTCAAGTCAAAGCGGGACTCACCACTGAAGACTATTCTACTCCAGTCAGTGACATTCCAGTGAGAATGAGCCAGATACCACTGCAAACGGGCTTGACAGAGGTTAATGGTAGTCGGCGCAAGGGGCGCCGTGACCTCAGCCCCCTTTCTGTGAGCCGTTTATGAATGGTCCTTGCGGTCACTGAAGCACTAGCTCCAAGATAAGTTTTTAAATTTCTCAATACGTTTTCCATAAAACTTTACAAAATGTAATATTTATATATAATTTACATAGCAGAATCGAAGTATGAAAAAAAATTGGTAGTCATTTCAGAAAAAGATCGCGTTTTGTATCAAAGTACCTTTGTTAGAACAATACTATCTATAAATGTAATATATATGTAGCCTAAATATATATTAATATATATGTAGCTTTAGAGACATGAAAAACGCAAATTAAATTAAATTTCGTCGCCCGGTCCAGTAAAACAGGAGATATAGTACAGTCCAATTTTTTTGTCTAGAGTGTACTATTAATAATTATTGAACATAATTCCTTCATTACGCTTCAGAGATTAATAAATACACTGTTTCTTTCTTCACAATTTTTAAAACTCTTTTGTAACTACTCTTTTGTACATTTATCCGAGGCTGATCTCTCATTTCTGTTCAAGTAAGTTTAATAACCTTCAAAGTGAGTTATACAATACTTTTTTATAAATATATGACATTAATATTTCATTAAAGTATCTTAACTTTTAATATTTTACCTAAATATAAAAATAAAAAGCATACAAAACTGACAAAAATCATTCATGAAGGTAATAAGTGGCAAAAGTTTTATGGATTTTATATTTGGTAATTTTGTTTATTGGAACAGATTCCTAGCTAGTTTTACAATATTATTAGCGGAAGTACCCGATGCGAGTTAAGTCAGGTTGAGAGTAATGTATCTAAATAACAGAGAGAACGATACCGCTGTAATCCTTCTCTAATAACGATGCAAAAATACGATTAATAGTCATGCATTTATCAGTCTGATGTGATATAGAACCCTTATAAAAATTTCGATAGAAAAATAAACTAATTCTCTCTCATTATATCAGCAATAATGGCACGCAGTTTTTAATGATTTCCGTATTTCTAATCAAATTGCTGTAAAAGCTCAGGTTTCACCCAATATTTCACCTATATTCAATTTTAGTTAATTAAATGTGGCAAAAAATTATCATAATTTATCAGAAATCAATAAAACGAACAAACAAATAAACACACACACACAAACAGATATTCTTTATATATTTAGATTTTGTAAAACTTCCAAATTTTTGGTTAACAAACTCTACGATTTAAAAGCAAGCAGTAGCAACACTTTTCGAAATAGTGGACGTCGACCTTTCGCAAGACCTAGAAAGAAATTGTAGAAATCTAGTGACGATAGCTGTAGTAGTGACTAAGTTAATCGCGAAGAAGCAACTACAGAGACATCATTTTTTTATATATAGTATAGATCTGCCAGAGTTGTATTAAAATAATATGATTTTTGTAGCAAATAAAATCAGGATATTAAGGATATTCTCATTCTCGGATGTCCCTATCTTATTATTTGATGAAAAATGTCAAAAATGTAGATGAAAACCTCTTTGCGACTGATGTAATAACTTGGTAAAGAGACCATAATATTTACAATATTAAATGTTTTGTTTACTAGAATATTTAATTCAAAAATTTTATTTCATTTTAATCAAACAAATGCGTTTTGAGACTCAGTTTACTAATTTTCTATCATAAAGAAAATCTATATCTTCACGTATTATTATTCAATATCTCATTACTATTTACTTTAACCTTCTCATATGAGCTATGAAAGTTCACATTTCTTTTACTACTGTCATTTGACTAAACATTCAAGTAGGCCACAAAAATTTCTTTCTGCCCCACATTCTAAAAAGTAGATTTTTAACCTCCACATTGGACTCAAATTCTTTTAGGCTTATTTTGCGTATTGAAAGTTTAGGATAGATATGCTCCGCAACTTATCTGTTATAAGCATCTTCAACTAATAGGCTTAATATAATTTGTGTAATGTTCTCTTAAAAAATTCAATAAATGTTTTGAACTATTTCGAATTACCCCTTGTTTAAGAAATATGAAATCATGCATATATTTATATAGTTAATCAAAAAAAAGAAGCTTTGACAACTATCCTCTTTGATAATTTACACTTAAGCCTAGCTGTATGAGGATATTTACATATTTAAAGACACCAAATAGTCTTTTTTGACCCTACAGGAAAATATAGTTCTTTAAACTTGCTATGACTTTACCTGTTCAGACTGAAATAAATAATTTTATTCCATTTTTTGTCAATAATCTCAATTCATCAAAATGAAATAATATAAATAATTGATATGCAAGAATTGAGATATTTTTGCATGATACATTATTTTTCATAAATTTCTTTACACAACCATTAAAATATGAAATAGTTTTCTTCATTTCCCATAAAATATATTATTTTAACATATTTCAAGAATTGTCGCAGCATATCATTTGTATTAGAGTGGAAACTTATGTTTATCTACAGTGTCATCAAAATTTGCATTTTGAAAATTTACCACGAACTCGTCCAAATTTCAGATGTGAGGCAAAAATGTATCTTTTTCCACTTCTTACCCGCGTTCTGAGATATTGTCCAATTTGATATGTTTCATAATGATTTTGAATTATTTGCTGCTAATGTGATAAATTGACGGTTCCCTTTATTCCGCTACTGCTTCTCTTTTGCAATTTGTATGGTTAAAACACCACGATAGATTTCCAGTAGTATAAAGTATAAAAAAGACACGATTGATACTGATATAGGGTTTCTAATATTTTCTGTGAATTTCAGTGTATTATGGAACATATTTCAGCACAAATTTCAACATGATCAATACACAGAAACACTGCAAGTATTCTCATCTTTTTAATACGAATTTAGTTTAAAAAGTTCTGATTCAAAGTACATCTCCTGAGTTCTGATTCAAAGTATTTTTAGCCTCATTTTCATTCAGCAAAGAAAACGGTTTTCCATCAGGAGGTCCTAGCCATTCTTCAAATGAAAACACTTGAAATGTGAATAGTTAGTTTCTTGTGGTGCAGAGTTTTGTTTTCTTAAACACGTCATCCATAGCATCACATTATTTTCCAATCAAATAATCGACATGTGTTTCTTGTGAAATTGGTAAAGCTTTTTTAACACTAAATTCACTCCTTCTGAGACATTTCAACTACACATTTTAATGTATAGTTGATGTACTTTGATTTTACTTGCTTTCACCTTTCATGCTTCATACATTTGTTTACAACACCTTTAATGCAATTATCACGAGAACATTTAAAGAGGGTATTTGTACAAAATGAGCGCATTCACCATATATTTCACGCATCATAACTTTGAAGTCTATGCTCCATGGACTTTTACACTCAAAACTAAAGCATTTCACTTTAGCCTTCAATTACTTATACTAATGCAAAATGTGTAATCAGTAGGTCCTTTGTATAGCCCAACGGTATGTTGCAGTCTAAATAGTTAGTGCAATTCCGCTATACCCACATTACGTATGATTAAACCCTGAGAGTCTGCTGCACTTCTCCGTGACCAGATCTGCAGTTTTCTTTATAAATTTTAAGCTCTAATAGGATTTTCTCCAATTGCAGTAAAATATGACAATCAGCTTCAAACATTACATAAGAATCAAAATACTTATGAATTCAGTAGACACAAAAAGTAGGAGTCATTTTAACTGTTTAGAGCTTACACCATTAACAAATTTTTAAAAAATAAATAAGGAAATTTAGGAAAAGCATTTCGCATATTCAATACGGACATCAAGTCAGGAAATAAATTTGCCATCCAAATTAGAGTTAGGCGTAAATTTGGGCAGACATTAAAAACAAAAAATGATCAAAAAATGAATGATATTCCTAATATTAAAGAGCATAATTTTATATTAATAAAGACGAAAAGTAAAAAATTTATATGTCATAGAGGCAGTCAGCTCATTAATGTTCACGATTGCAGAGTGTTAAGGATTGCTATACTCTTGTAATATTCACTATACTACTTATATTTGAAATGTAAAATTGATGAAAGATGATGATGATACTCGAATCTGCTCCGGATATAATCACATGTAAAAATTGTTACTGCTCTCAGTTCAGGTTGCAAAATTTTTAGTTTGTTTTTTGGTTTTTCCTGCATGTTTATCCAGAAGGTTTATTAAAACTGTGAACACATAAAAATACTAACTCAGTATTTGAAAAATACTGGTAAATACCAAAATGTTTATTAATTATTCTTTGTTTTGAAGCTGTGGGTGTAAACGATTTCTAAACAATTAAAACGGAATATTAACTTTTAAAACGCTTTATTTCATAAAGCAGGTAAGATGACTCTTTTATATATTTAATCTTCTAATAATGCAATCAATAGAATGTTATAAGCCTGATTATTATGAACTAATTTTGTTACTTGCATTATATGAACTACTTTGATGTTAATTTTAAGATAATATGAAATAAATGAGCTTTAAGGCATGAGTTGCTTACTTTAGTTATTATTTAATTTATCATTTATTGTTAGTTTTATTGTTATTTTCAACTTTAGTAGTGACATCAACATCTTGTTTAATATGATTCAGAGAGGCGAGGAGAAAATTTGACGAAGCAAACAGGACAAACAGGACAAAGAGAAAAGAAATATTGGAGCATGGACGCACTTAGCTAATCAATGTTTACTTTATAAGTAATGGTTCCTAAAATGAGAGTAATCAAAATAATCTTTGGAAGATGATTGAGCAGTTAAAAAATTTTAGTTCTCTCCATTTGCTCGAAAAGTTAATGCCAATAACAAAACATTAAGAAAAAATTATTCGAAGCAGATTGCTGGAGACAGAAGACAAGCGTATAATGTTGCGCTGAAAAATGTACATTGGTTGGTCACTTTAATTTAACATATTATTCGATACGTTAGAGAATAAGGGGCTTAACTGTACAATTTTAAGGTCCATTTTTAAATTTTACCTGCTTTTTTAATTCTTTGTTATCTATTAGCTTCTAGTCGTAATGTATGCGGATTTTGCTTAAAAGAAACCAGTAGCATGTACCCAATCTACTTATGTTTTATTTTCCCCTTGGAATTTTTTTATACTGTTGTAGGTGGGAGGAAAAGACTGTCTTATTTTAATTCAAAGTCTCATGAACATTCCAGTCTGAATCAAAAATAAAAAATCCACTTAATTAAAACGAAATATTATTTTAAGAAATCGGTACAAATAATTAAAAATGTGAAGTTAATACGGATGTATTTTCCGAGCGATAACCTTATTCCCAAGCTAAATTGGAGTCACAGATTTTACTAGACATGTCATAGATTTTCGTTCCAATAATGCTACTTTATGTAAAAAAATATGTAATAGTTAAATTTACTTTGAGTAAATAAATTGTCATTATTTTGAGCAGCTACTATTGTTGGAATAAGACGATTAATTGAACCATTCCAGAACGGATAAAAAATCTAGATAAAACAACTATGGGTATGGTATAGTAACTGTTAGATAAAATATCATAATATTTGTTGAACAAGAATATCAGAAGTTCGTTTAATAAGTCTCTCCATTAGGTAATTTGGTGCAGAAAAGCAAATAATTACTATATAGCCGGATAACATTTACTTGGCTATAAATACATGCAATTAATGAGATCAATCTCATTATTTTAATTCATTTAAGCTGAATTTTTTGAGGGACTGATAATTCTGTTTTTTATTTTGGTTATAGTTGAAGTATAATGTATTAAAAAATAAAGAACTAAAGCAGCTTCTTGTAATCTTTTCATATGTCTTTAATAGTCATTTTGCCTTAAATTCAGTTTGAGTAATGTGATTTGAAAGGAAAAATTTTAGTGGTTTATGATTTACTAAAAAGGCTATTTTAATGTAATATAAAATATATCAATATAGCAAAAAATATATCAATATAGTAAAAAATATATTTACTTTTCTTACGCTGTATCATTTCAGCCTTTTTATATCATTCTATTGAACTTAACACATGAAAACAATAAGAAAGAAGAAGAGAATAAAGATGTTCACATTATACAACATAATATTTCCTATTGACTTTCTAGTGACTAATACCGGCAGATTTTTCCTGTCTTAAGCAGATTGCTATAAAATGTATTGCATATTTGTCACACGAAGTAAATCTAAATGTTGCTCTACTTATATGTTACTGGATGAATTTTCGCCATTATATTTTAGTTTGGACGTCAACGTAGAATCATATTTTAGTTTGGACATCAATGTAATGACGTCCAAACTAAATAAAAACAATGGGACTCATTAATTTAATTCAGTACGTAAGTCATAATTAAGAGCAAGAATATTAACAAATCAATCGTGTCTTCACAACGAATCGAATGCAAAACCGGCAATCGCTAGTTGTATATGTTTTCAAAATAAATTTTGACGAAAGCTAGGTTTTTGTACTGTCTGTATAGTTTTCGATTTCTCTCCTAATCCATCTTTCCCGATTTTAATTCTACTTTCAAATTTTTCTTACCCGTTAAACACAGAGACAATTTTGCTAAACATGCGATGTTTCTTGGTGGTCTATTTAAGAATAACTAAGTCAGTAAACGTTTGATAGCCTGATATATGTTTTACACTACACGCATGTCTAAAAACGCAAACGATTAGCATTTTCAATGTCTATACTATAGGAGTTTTGCATTTTTGTTTTTTGTTGTTTCTTGAACATGTTAAAAATCGTGTTTCATTTCATGTCGATATCATGTTTCGACCTGCAGGAGAAAAAACATCGGCAAAGCGAATAATTGTAAACAAAATGTTTGATCATAAAACAGCGTGAACAAATAACTTCAGGCTGCGCAATGTTACCCTATTTGTTTCGGAAGACCCCGTTTGCATTGTAATTGGACTCGACATAAAGTAAAATTGTACAGGCGAAAGCCATGAAAACAGGACTTGACATACAGTAAACAGAACTGAAGCTTAAGAATAAAAGTTAAGCTTCAATACACTTTTATATTTACCTTATTACACTGCCGTGATATATTCCTAACACAGAAAGTTTGAGCACGATCCAGTCAAGAAATTTTTTCCTACGTTTAAGCTGCAGGAAACATTATCAGCAACCTAACATAAGCCTACAAGTTAATTATTATTAACTGTAAACCATAAAGACCATAAAGTTTGAGAACGAAATCGATATTATGCCTTCGTATTTATAAATTTTATTAATTAGATCTTTCTATGTATCCAACGTCAATTTATACGTAAATTATATACGAAACATTAGAGCTATGAGACTTAACTTTGTATTAACAGTATAACATCTGAAAGGATGACTTACTAGGTAATACATCAACCACTCAACGCTGAAGCGTTACCCTTATTGTGGATACGCACTAAATCTTTTCGTTCAAACTTAGCGTGAAAACAAGAGATGACAAATGTACAATAATAATTTAACTTTATTTTTTTCACAGCTGATGAGTTATTTTAAAATAATACAACAGCAAAATATTTAAGTGCCAAATTCCAACATTTGCTTTTAATGTGAAAACAGGCTTCCGCTAGGCAAGAGAGACAGCAACAGCCAAGGTACTACAAGTTTATTTCGGTTGCAATTTTCCCTTTTAGTTTAAACTAAGTTGCCTACCATAAAAATCTACGTTAACCTCTGGACTAAGCAAACATGAAGAAACGAAGCATAAAGGAAACACTCAAAAATAGATAAAAAAAACTGTTAGTTAAACGAAATGTCACAAATGAATCACACATTTTCTGCCATAGGTCGATTAATATTCTGTATCGCTATTTTTGCTTCTGCCATAGGTCGATTAATATTCTGTATCGCTATTCTTGCTTCTGCCATAGGTCGATTAATATTCTGTATCACTATTTTTGCTTCAGAATTATTCAAATTTTAATAGGGTAATTTTATCTGATTCATTTGTATATTTTGTGTAGCTTAGGGAGATAGTTCCTTTCTTGGCCATTTTGAATGCGTTTTAAAAATAATTCCAATAAGAGACAAACTATAGGAGATCTCAGATAGGCCGTGACATCAAATCTACAACTTTTTCCTGTGACTAAATGTCAAAATAAAAAAAATAACTGTAATTTTCAGACTCACGTTGAACAGGATGATAAAATCTTTTAAATTCATAACTGACTGAACTTGAGATTATCTCACCACTATTATCCTTTCTAAGACAGCAAACGTATATTAACATGACGAATCCAAAAAGAAAATTTTAGTTTCTGAATATTTTAAACTGAAAATAATGCATTTAGATATGAGGGAAAATAGGACTGACAAGACTTTCCATTTCTAAATCTTCAGTTTATCAATGACGCTTGTTCTCGAAGACAAAATGCGTTTAGTTCGGACAGCTTCGGATAAGGAAGATAAAATCTTCAACTCCACTTTGTTAAAAAAGAAACTGAAATTCCCTAGAGTCTACTTTCTAGAAAATATAAAGAATCTTCCATCGGGACATTAGTGAATAAATAATTGGCATAAAATAAAATCGTGAGGAATAAACAGAAATATTTTGAAACTGATCGAAAAATTCTAATGAATTTTTTAGGTAGAAAGAATTATTCGATTATTCAAGCACAACAGCTTGAACATTGTTAGTTCATTTTTGAAGATATTACAACAAAACTGTTTACAAAAAGGGCTTGGTATTTTAGACCTGCAAATATTTGCGAACACTAACTTCGTTTAGATTTTCCTAGCATATAAACACATATAACTTAATGTCTTCTTTACATGAAACTCCTTCGCCTCGCACTTAATTGTTTTAAAGCTGCAATAGGCATTAAACTGCTGTAATGCGTTTTAAGAGAAATTAACTCTGACTAGCAGGATTAATGACATATCATTTAAAGAGATCACAGAATTTTTTTATATTTCAATACATACAATTAAAGAAAATGTAAAGATATATTTCTTTAATAAAATATATATTCTTATTGTGTCAAACATTTGAAGCAGTAATTAGTAAATCACAAGAATGTAGCTTGTATCTATCATTCTTCACAATGGTATTTCATCACTAGAAACTTTCCCAAGTTTTGACAACATGCAATTAGTGATATGGTTTGGAATAAAAATAAATATCTCAATAATTGCATTAAAAATTTAAATGAGTTCTCCGCCTTATCACAAAAGCTTGCAATAAGCAGTTATCTCGCTGGATGATGAACAGTGATTAAAAATAAAGCTTAATTCATTTAGTTAAAGTGCTGGGAGGTATGATAAAATGCTTTCCTCCCACAATTATTAATAGCTTCTCTATAATTTGTTTTGAAAATATTTTTTTCGACGGTGGCACAGGAATAAATTAGTTACTTCTCAAAAGTTATTTAATTGGCCTTTCGAAGACTTTGTTTCAATTCTGCGCTTTCATTTTCTTATTCTTCTTATTTAATTTATGCTTGATTTTATCCCACATTTTCATCTGACAAATCTTTTTCCTCTCGGATTCCCTTGAGCGCATTTTAAGTTAATATTAGCAATTAAAACGGAAATTCAGTAACATAATTTAATGTGAGAATGAAAAGCGCATCTTTGGGCAGTTTTTTTCTCTGTAGCAAAATGCCAAATTTATGTTCCGAGCAGAAATGAAAGGAAAATTAATTTTAGCGTATTAAGTATTCTGCTTACTGTAAATTTAATTCTTTGTATTTATCTTCTGAATCTAAATTGGATTTTAAAGGAGCGAAAGAAAGTCTCATTTTCTCATGAACTCAGTTTCTGTTGCAGCATGTACATCTTTACAAAAAGGAATGCATGTCATATTCCACCCATCTACACGAATAAAACGGACACTACCAGGTATTTGGTGTTGAAAATGTGGTGAATTTACGTTGCTTCTCATGTTTCGGACTAAGATATTGGTTACTGTGAAGAAAGTTTTGAACGCAGAAATCTGTGTCATTATCTGCTTCAAATCCGTGCTGCTACAAATGACGGAATCTTTTTGCGTAAGCTTGTTGCTAATTCACCACAATTATTTCCTGTTCGTAGGGCTAATTACCTTCAACATTAATTTGCCGACATAAATAATAAAGAATTACACAGTCCAGTCACATTAATGTGACCACCACGTACTTTCCATGTCAGAGTTAAATAACCAATCACAGAAGGCAGGTGGCAGCACAGTGCAGTTGAGCGTATATAAAGGGTGTGTGAGGGCTTCGGAAAACATTTCAATCGTTGGCGTAATGCAGAAACGAAGCGATTTATCCGACTTCCAAAAGGGCATGATCATTGGCTTTCGGGCCAAGGGTGGAAGCATTTCGAAACGGCTGAGTTTGTGAACTGTTCGCGTGCCGCCGTGGTAAAAGTGTACCGTGCATGGCAAAATGGGACTGTCCAAAATCAGCGACGTGGCAAATGTGGTGCACCACGGGCCATAGATGACAGAGGCGAACGACGGTTGCGGAGATGCGTTCGGGCAGATAGACGGGCTACCGTTGAGCAACTGACCACCAAAATGAACCAAGGGGCTACCAAAAGTGTCTCCCAAAGTACTATTCAGCGAACATTGCTGCGTCTGGGCCTCCGAAGCAGACGCCTGGTTCGTGCACCTATGCTGACTGCTGTTCATCGACGGCGAAGGCTAGAATTTGCACGCCAGTACAGCAGCTGGACGTCCACTGAGTGGCGACAGGTTGCGTTTTCGGATGAATCGCGTTTTATGCTCCATCGGACAGATGGACGTTGGCGTATAAGGCGTGAAACCTCTGAAAGGAACCACCCTGCAACCATTGCCGGAACGGTCCAAGCTGGAGGCGGGAGCATTATGGTCTGGGGAATGTTTTCCTGGCATTCTCTAGGTTCACTGATCATTGTGGAAGGCACAATGGATCAATACAAGTACGCATCTGTCCTTGCGGACCATGTTCACCCCTACATGCGCATTGTTTTTCCTCAGGATGATGGCATCTTCCAGCAGGACAATGCGAGGTGCCATACAGCTGCCAGTGTACGTGCGTGGTTCGAAGAGCACCAGGATGAGTTTACCGTCCTCCCCTGGCCAGCAAACTCACCTGACTTAAACCCAATCGAGTATCTGTGGGACCATCTCGATCGAGTTGTTCGCGCCATGGATCCTCAACCGCGTAATCTAGCGCAGCTGGCCACGGCATTAGAGTCGGCATGGCTCAACATCCCAGAGAACACCTTCAGGAACCTATGTGACTCTCTTCCTGCACGTCTCGCAGCAGTCCGCTCTGCGAAAGGTGGTTATTCTGGCTTTTGACAGATGGTCACATTAATGTGACTGGACTGTGTATTTGCCCTACTTACAGCCCAAACTCCAATCTCACAGAACAGCTGTGGAACAAAATGGAATGGCAAAGGCAAGGAAATTCTTTCCATCTCGTCATGGTGATAGAATCGAATTCTAAATTTTTGCAAAAACATCATCGATTTTCAGATGCAACAATCTAAAATCCAGTTATATGTCCTCCTGATATAAATACCTCTATCATCTCGGGAAACAATCCAGCAACATTTCTTTCATATCTTACTTATTCTTAAGAGAACCAATATACCAAGGAAAACGAACACGTTTAATCACATAAGCTATTATTAGAAACATGTAACGTCAATTTTGGGAAACTATTTCACCATAAGAGATTATAGTAATGAGAGAACAAAAAGAACTAAGCGGACAAAATGTCGTGTATGTTTTGTGAGATCCTTTCTCTAGTAATGTGCATAAAACTTCGAGATCATACATATTCCTAAAGAAATTGGCATTTTCATGGGTTTGGCCTTTTTGTAATGTAAATACTTTTCCTTAAACAGTTTACCACCGAAGTATTCCTCCCTTCAGGCAAGTAGATCGTACACATACTATCCGGTAGTTAAAAATAGTAAACACATCCATGTGAAGAAAATCTCAAATTTAAATATCGTTAAATTTGAATGATTTAAATAAAATATTAGCAAAGTGTTTTATACAATATAAGATTAAAACAAAATTGTAGAAATAGAATCTACTGGGAAAGAAGGGAGAGCATTATAATGAGAGTACAAAATTCGCGAACAATGAACAGGACCATTAGATTTTAAGTGACGCCTAGGGTTGCCACTTTGGCTTCACTCGCGAAATTAATTGGGGAAGACTAGCTAGAAATCGTCTAAAAGGTGAATTTAATACTCGTAAGAATTTGTTTTACATAAACGAAAAGTGTAGAGGGAGGAAAGTAAGAAAAATAACTAGCGGATTGTTACTTCGTGCTCTGAGTAAGTATTATATTCATCAAAATTGCTGAAACCACCTTAGATTTGGCGTACATTTACTAAAATACTCAACCGATTTCGAGGGCAGCTACAGGTCCCTCCTCATCAGGAGAACGAAATTTCTAGAAAGGGAAAGCAACTTCAGTAACGGCTTTTTATACCCTCGGGTAGTACCATGCGCGAGGAGGCAACGCCATCTATCGGCAAAAATAATCATCAAGAATTATGTTAATAGAATTTTAAAAGCGCTAGGAAGGACTGGATTAGACTTAAAATCGTTCACTAAACATGCTAAATCTTTGTGAATATGAAAAGTCTCAAGAAAATCCAATTCACCAACGGAAAAGGCATTTTGGATAATTTTTCAAGATCCAAAATCAAAATTATAATAAAATTTCCAACTATGATACGCTATTGAAGACTTGTTCATTTCGCCCTTTCGGACATAAGATTCATGTTCCTTGATACGAAACTTTAAAGCTCTTTTTGTTTGGCCAACATATCTCAAGCTACACTGACACGATATACTATAAATTCCCCAAGAATTAAAGTCCGAAACTCAATCTTTTAGAGTCGAACCGTGAATTTTATTGATAGAGGAGAAACTGACTTGAAAATTGAATTTCTGGAGAATCCGTGCAACTTTATAACTAACAGAATGATAAAATGGAAACACGACAAGGTCATTAATATTATTTCTAACAGTGGAATGTCTTCTTTGATGGGAATCTGAAAATGTTTTAACGGCTTTATCAATGATCACGGAAGAAAATCCTCGGTCAATAGCAACTGCTTTTAAATAATTAAGTTCATTCGTAAGCAAGGATTCTGTGGAACAAACTTCGAGCGCGCGAAATACATAATAGTAAAAAGAAGCCATTTTCTGCTTAACAGGGTGGCATGACTTAGCATGGGGTGGTAAACAAACTGCAAATGGTTTACGGTACACAGTAGTGCTAAAATCAATTTCAACGGCAATCAATCTATGAAACCTCTATTAATGTTCTCGGTTTATTTTGTTATTTCATTCGTTTTAAATTTTATTGATTTGATATTGAATTTTTTTTGGGGGGGGGCGTCGAGGACTTTACGATTTTCGGAGGAACTGTTATTTTTAAAAACTTTAGAATAACTTATCAGCTTATTTTGAATATAGAAACGCAAAGGTTTTCTAGTAGGAAAGGGATTATAATCGGGTCTGATGTATCCTTCTCTTGATAATGTTACAAATCTAATTGAATTCGTCTTCTTTATTTATTTTTTTTAGATATTGATATATTTTTGAAGTATTTATTATTTTAATGTTTTAATTTCATATTTCTTTAATTCCCATTTTGTACTTATTGAATATTTTGAAATTTATTTGTACTGAATTTCACTCTTTCTGGATCATTATGTAGAATGGGTTCGAAATTTCTTTCCTTATATATATATATATATATATAT